>CM046882.1:488594408-488951773 GCA_025667525.1 Glebionis coronaria | reverse complement strand
ATATAAGGGTACTTTATGCAAATTCATGAAACTTATATAAGCCCTAGGGGCTGTCTTGTAAATTCAGTAAGAGAAAGGACTTGGGTTCAATTTAACTAAATTTTTATTAATGTTATTTATTAAATAAAGTATAAGGTTTAAACGGCAATTTATGAAACTTAAAAGACTACTTTTGTACAACTGACACTTGAGGGACTTTATATAAATATTAATTTTCTATAAATTATTAATATATAAAAATCACTTTATTTATATTATTACACATCTAATATTTGGGAAAAAGTAAATATACACGAATAATAAAATGTATACAATTACGTGAACTAATTCATATAGGTTGGATAATAATTACCGAACGATTTAAACAAAGTATGAATGTACATTTTAATTATCCGGAAGCATTGAGCATTATTTGTACATATACTAAGACCATCTAAATTACTTAGGTAATTGACTGTATCATGATCATATTATTCGGATTATCAGTGATATCATCAAACACTGCTGTTGAGGTGAGTTCATGGCCCCACACTTTTTCTTTAATTATTTTGAACAATATTGGGGGAGAAAACATGCAACATATTTTTCTAGGATGCAAACTGAACTGTACACTTTGATTACATTTACCTATTGTGTGATCCACGACCCTTGGACTGTACTGTTAATTGTTATATAGCTGGAGTGTTATAAATAGATCTATTTGGAATTGACTATCCCCATCTGGGTGAGTAGCGCTCACTGTGCCTAGGCCAGGACAATAGATGTATACCATGTCGATTTCATCTTATGGTGCATAGAGTGACAACGTGTGAAAGGTCCTCATTGGTTGAGGGTCTATCAGTCAGCTTCAGTACAAGCTATAGGAAATGTAGTTGCTTTATAGTATTTGCTTTGTGCATTACTACCTTTGTGAAGTTTTGCGATCCTAAACTATGATTTACTAAACCTGTGAATTCACCAACTTTATGATGACCCATTTAAGCATGTTTTTCTCAGAAAACTAAAGCAGGTACTTATGTGTTCACGGAGTCAGTATCATGTACAAATCATTATAAAGCTCATCTGGGAAGGGTTATATAACTTTGAAATAATGACAAGTTAATATTATTGTTAAAACAATTTGGTAACATTTTCACAATGGTTCATGTAATATTTAAATGACATTTTTATGATCATTGGACTATATACTATTTGCTGTTTGATCCACCATGTGACATCAAATTACTATTCCGCTGCATGACCTTTTTGGGGGTGTCACAACCAACTCCCACAACTCAACTTCACCGGGCTTCTCAACACAAGCAACCCCTCGACGCCATCGTCAAACCCCTCAACGCCATCGTCGCAAAACTCCATATTATAATCTCCTCAATTTCCATCTTCTTTCCAATTCCCGTACCTCGTTTTACACAAAACTACTTTCCCCAATTGACATCAGAACAAATTTACCAATAATAACAAACCTTTTTTCAAAACACACAAATTAATAGCCAAATTTATAAATTAACCAAGTCAACAACAAGTGCCGGAAACCCAATTCAAAGTTCCAGCGTCACGATCATCAGCCGAAAAGGCAACCGCAAAAATTCAAAAGCCAAAAAAACAAACCACTACAATAAATGACCCATTCCCCAACGAGCTTTTCCCCAGCGACAGCATGTCGCTTGGGAAAACGCACTAAACGACAAAACAAATCCGATGAGGCACTTTTGCTCATTGAATATTTGGTCAAACGTTAAGAAAATTTTCCCCAGTGACATGCCGCTGGGGAAAACCTCGCCAACGTTTGACCAAATTCATCAACGAAAATATAAGCGGGAGATTATCCCGCCAATATTTCCCCAGCGACATGTCGCTGAGGATTCTTTGATCGCAAACTAAGCCAAGTGATTAATGTTAATCAATATAGTGTTAAACATTTTGAAGATTCCCCAGCGACATGTCGCTGGGGAAACTTTGCAAGCTTACTTATTTGTCTCGGCCATATTATATATGAGTAAAAACATTTAAAATATTATATAACAATATTTTTATAAAAAATTAAAAATTCATATAAAAAATTTAAAAATACTTTTGACCCTAAGTTTTTAACTTTATTTTTTAATGTAATATATATTTAAAATTATATATATAATAAAAATATATATAAAAAAATATAGTTCTTATAATTTAAAATACTATTTTACCATTTAAAAAAACTTATGTCTTTTTATGATAAAAAGAAAAGTGAAGGAAATGGTTAAATTTTCCCGCCAATGTTTTTCCGCCAACATTTTCTTGCCAAAAGTTATCATTCATTGAAAATTGTTAACATTCACTGATAATTGTTAACATTCATTGTTAAGATTCGTTAAAATTGTTAACATTCATTGAGACTTACAAACAGACACGCCTAAACATAGTTTTATTCGACATGGACACTTAAGCATGCGCTTAATTAAACATGGATATTAAAACGATAATAGACTCATAAATACGAATACGGACACATCACAAACTAGTTCAAACTAATGTTACTCATATCATCGTAAAGGTCGTGAAGTAGTGCATCTGAATCCACTGTGTGTATATCAGGATGGCTATAAAGTTCTACTGTTTTCTTAAGTACCTTTATCTTTCCATTCATGTGCACACAGTTTGCACACGTTGAAGAGCTTGGAGAAGAAAAGCTTGTTGAAGGTCTCGAAGGAGAGCTTAAAGGATAAAAGCTCGCTGAAGCTCCAAGAGAACTGACTAGTAGTCTGACTCATTCATCTTTCCATAAAAAAAATTGCATCCATATGAAATTGGAAGTTTCACCCGTGAACGTGGACAAGCATATTGTCTACCAAGGGATTTAGGTTTCTACGATTCTCAAAGAACTACATCTCCATGTCCACACTTACACGGAAAAGCTTCATGCTCTAACATCTTCATGATAACAATGTGTTTGTGATGTTAAGTGTGTGTGTGATCTGCTGGTGGTTTTGATGATAAGGAGTGTGTGTGTTTATAAAGATAACATATTATCCTTTTATGGTAAAAAAAGTGAGGGAAATGGTTATCATTTTCCCGCCAATTTTTTCCCGCCTCAAATACATTGAACCTCTAATGTTGAACCCTATCTAATACACTGAACCTCTAATATTGAACCCTGTCTAATACATAGAACTTCTAATGTATGACCCTATCGCATACATTGAACCTCTAATGTATAACCCTATATCATACATTGAACCTCTAATGTTGAACCTTATCTAATACATTAAACCCCTAATGTATAACCCTATCTCATACATTAAACATCTAATGTATAACCCTATCGAATACATTAAACCTCTAATGTTGAACCCTATCTAATACATTGAACCTCTAATGTTGAACCCTATCTAATATATTAAACCTTTAATGTTGAACCCTATCTAATACATTGAACCTCTAATATATAACCCTGTCTCATGCATTGAACCTCTAATGTTGAATCCTATCTCATACATTGAACCTCTAATGTATAACCCTATCTCGTACATTGAACCTCTAATGTTGGACCTATCTAATACAATGAACCTCTAATGTATAACCCTATCTCATACATTGAACCTCTAATGTATAACCCTATCTCATAAATTGAACTTGCAATATTGAACCCTATCTAATACATTGAACCTCTAATATATAACCCTATCTCATACATTGAACCTCTAATGTATAACCCTATCTCATACACTGAACCTCTAATGCTCAACCCAATCTAATACATTGTACCTCTAATGTATAACCCTATCTAATACATTGAACCTCTAATGTATGACCCTATCTCATACATTGAACGTCTAATGTTGAACCCTATCTAATACATTGAACCTCTAATGTATAACGCTATCTCATGCATTTAACCTCTAATGTTGCACCTTATCTAATACATTGAACCTCTAATGTATAACCCTATCTCATACATTGAACCTCTAATGTTGAACCATATCTAACACATTGAACCTTTAATGTATAACCCTATCTCATACATTGAACCTCTAATATATAACCCTATCTAATACATTAAACCTCTAATGTTGAACCGTAACTCTGACCAAACTGAACAAACCGGTTTACTCTACCGGGATGAAGCGAGAAGCCGAATCATTATATAAACAATAATAAAAACATTTAGTTATTATTTACAAAATTTAGTTATTATTTAAAAAATATACAATTATATAAAACTCATTATTATTAATTATTTAAAAATAAATTACTTAAATCTTATATAAAAAGGAACTTCCCAGCGACATGTCGCTAGGGATACATTTCACGAGTCCCTCCAAAATATTCATTAACGCGCTTTTTTCATAAAATGACAAACTAAAAGTTTCCACAGCGACATGTCGCTAGGGAAAGTTTTGTTATCATCAGCCCATTAATAATAAGCTGGTACTAAACGACAAAATACTTACTTTTCCCCAGCGACATGTCGTTGGCAAACTTCTATCTTAAACCAAAACTTTCCCCAGCGACATGTCGCTGGGGAAACTTTCGTCAAAAGTTAGATATCTACAAATTTGCCTTATCTTCTTCAATTCTCATCTCAACATGTCGCTGGGAAACTTCTATCTTAAACCAAAACCACCACCGCCACCAATCACAGCCACACCACCAATCCGCCACCACCATTCACCATCAATCCGCCACCACCATTCACCATCAATCAGCCACCACCACCACCCTCAATCCGCCACCACCATCAATTCGCTACCACCATCAATTCGCCACCACCATTCACCACTAATCCCCACCACCACCACTACTACCCGACGATTACCACTAATCCCCACCACCGCCACACCACCACCAAAGCCACATCAACACCACCACCACAGCCACACCACCACCATAGCCACACCACCACCACAACCACATCAACACAACCACACCACCACCACAACCACATCAACACTACCACCACAGCCACACCACCACCACAGCCATACCACCACTCACAGCCACACGATTGTTTTTATAAATTAAAGGTTTTGTTTTTTTAATTCAATTTTTTTTCTAAATTGATTTTTTTATATAAATTAATAATTTGTTTTTAAAAATTGATTTTTAAATTTATTTTTTTATGTTATTTTAGCAGTGCAGTCGAGACTGAGACCGAGACCTCAGCCGTAGCCCCGACCGCAGCCGAGGCCGAGACCTCAGCAGCAGCCCTGACGGTAGCCTAGACCACAGCAAGCCTCGACCGAAGTATGTCTTTTTGATTATTTATAATTTTGGTTTTTCCACCGACTTAAGTGTTTTGTTAAATGTTTAGCGTGTGAATGTTAGGTGAGTAAAATATTTGAACCAACATTGTTTCAGGTGTAAGTACCCCGACCGCAGCCGAGACAACTCCTGATACCGCGGCCAAGACCATAGCCGAGAAAGAAGGTAAGATGTGTATGTTTCACCTTATATAAGTTTATCATAATAAGTTGCTATAATTTTTGATTTTGGCGATTAATATAAACCTTTAGGAATGTTTTAGGAGTTTAGAGATTAAATTCGGAAAATCCCCGTCTGAATTTAATCATCCTATAGAAAACCCGTCTAAAATTAATTTATTAGAAATTAATTATGGAAAGTCCCAAGTTTTGGGGCTACTTTTCTAATGTTTTGTCTCATTTAAGATATGAATGCGTATAATTGGTTTACTATTTGAGATAATTTCGACAGTATTTCTTCTTTACTCCTACGAATATGTCTTTTACACATATTTGGGGAGTTGAAGGGAAATGCTGCCGAAATTTTCTCAAATAGTAAATCGGTTATACATACTCATATATGAAAGGAATCATTAAAAGAGTGGGTTAGGATTGCCTTCCATAGTTGCACTAGGTGAACAAAACATCTAGGATTGCTTTCCATATTTGCCTTCCATGTAATGATAACTAAATATACGGATAAAACGTAATTATGCTATTCACTGATAAAAGTTGGATACACAAACCGATTGTTTCCCAAAAATTTAGTGACGGTCTCAAAAAGTTCGTCGATTATTACCGGCCGTTGGTGAATGATGCGGGGAAAATTAAATGTCCATGCAAACAATGTCTAAGTATATTATGGAAACCCATCAATTGGATTGGAGATCATATTACTTGGTTCGGGTGGGACCCAGTTTATACCACATGGGACAAACATGGTGAACCGGCTCCACCTGCGCCAGTGATAGATAACTCAAGAGAACCTATGATGAGTGACATGACAGCGTTACTCGATGATCTTAGCTATATTCCTTCAAATGAACCAACAAATGGAGATAATATTGGTGAGACTAGTAATGAACCGACTCAAGCCACTCATAACGAGTTTGAAGAGTTGTATGCCAGTGACAACCAGGAGCTGTACCCTGGTTGTGAACATGTGACTCGACTAGACTTTATGGCAACGTTTACCCATTTTAAGGTTAAAGGCAAAATGACGAATTCTTTATTCAATGAAATATTAGAGTGGTTCAAATATGCATTTCCTGAAAGTAAAGGATTCAAGTTCCCATTGTCGTAGTATGCAATAAAGAATACATTTAAAACGATCGGGTTAAGGTACGAGTCGATACATGCTTGTGAACACGATTGCTGCTTGTTTTGGGATGCTAATAAACATTTTCAATTCTGTGCGGTGTGTAATACGAGTAGATGGAAATACAGTAACACATCGGGGAAGAAAGTTCCTAGGAAGGTGTTGTGTTACTTACCGATCATTCCTTGACTACAACGTTTGTACAAGTTTAGACACACTACAAAAGACATGACTTGGCATGCTACTAAAAAGTGTGCGGAGCCCGGTAAGATGCAACACTCGGTTGATGGCGGAGCTTCAAAGAAGTTGGACATGAAGTATCCAGATTTTGAAAAAGAACCAAGAAATGTTTGACTAGGGTTGTGTGCTGATGGTTTCAATCTGTTCGACAACATTAGTCAGACCTACAACATGTGGCTGGTGATATTGACAACATACAATCTGCCTCCGTGGTTATGTATGAAAGAAAGTAATTTTATGTCGACGTTGTTAATTCCTGACCCTAAATCCCCGGGCAATGATGTTTTCTTGAGGCGTTTGATTAAGGACCTGAAGGTTTTATGGGACAACAAAAGGTGTTGGGACTACAGATATTGTTTCACAAAAGAAGTTCAATATGAGAGTGATGCTTTTATAGACCATAAATGATTTTCCTGCTCGAAGTAGTTTGTCTGGGTGGAGTGGGCAAGGTTACAAGGCATGCCCTACATGTAATGAAGAAACTCCATCTATTTATGTGAAAAGCAAAATGGCTTATGTTGGTGATCGAAGATGGTTAAAGAAGCCCCATAAATGGAGGAGTTCACGTGATGAATTCGATGGCAAAACTGATCACAAAGATCCTCCTAAGGAATATAACCGGGATGTAATCCAGGCTCAACATGCTAGATTTCCAATGTGCGTGCCGAGTAAATATCCGAAACATGGGGGTGTGAAGATAAAACACAAAGTTGAAGTCGAGCTTAACTGGACTAAACGGTCTATTTTTTACGAGCTTGAGTATTGGTCTTTTATTTCACTAGGACACAATTTAGACATCATGCATATCGAAATAAATTGTGTTGGGGGCCATCTTGAACACTTTGTTAATGAATGACAAAAGTAAAGACACCGTAAAGGCAAGACAAGACTTGAAAAACATGGGCATTCGAAGACCTTTGTGGCTAACCGAAAACCACAAGGGGGAGACTGTGAAGCCCCAGGTTGCGTATTCTTTAACAGCAGAGAACCGAAAAATGTTTTGTCGGTACATCAAAGGAGTTAAACTACCATATGGGTTCAGATCATGCTTCAAGTACAAATTGACCGATAATGATACAAATATAACGGGCATGAACTCTCATGACTGTCGTATAATGATGCAATGTTTACTTCCTTATGGACTTCAAAATTACTTTCCCAAACATATTGCAAAACCAATAATCAATCTATGTTTCTTGTTTAAGCAACTCTGCTCTACAACTTTGATGAAGGAGGACATGTTGAAAGCTTCGGTCAAGGTGGTTGAAGTTCTATGCGAGCTTGAGCGCATATATCCTCCTGCTTTCTTTGACATTATGATTCACTTGCCCATCCATTTAGGTCCAGAGGCCTTGAAGGTGGGCTTATTCACCCTCGGTGGATGTTTCCATTTGAAAGATTCATAAAGGAGCTAAAAGGTTATGTAAGAAATAAAGCTAAGACAGAAGGTTCGATCGCGGAGGGTTATATTGCAGAAGATGCATTGACTTTAAGTTCACATTATTTTTGGGGTGTTGCCACGGAATTTAATCGTCCCGATCGTAATGTGGAATCCCTCCCCCAATGTGTCAATTTCAGGTGTTACGATCGATATGCAAGCCGATTGGTTTACGGTCATTTCCTCATTTTCCAGCCGAAGAGTACAATAAAGCGAGATGGTATGTACTTAACAATAGTCCAGAGATAGACACGTACCAGGCCCAGTTCCTGAGGTACGCGTTTTTTAATTTTGAAACTTTTTTTTCTTAACTTATCATTTCAACGACTTATTCTAATAGCATGAACGTTTTTCAGTTTATTTCCAGAAAAAAAAGACATGCTAAAAGAATTCCCCAGCTGGTTTAGGACGCTGGTAAACTAACACTTATTTTGTGTACTTAAGTGTAAAAATAATAGTATCATATTTTTTGTTTTCTATCTAATCCTATCTTCTTCATAGATCTTTGAACGTCACGCACAAAATCCCCAAGACCCAGAGGTTAGCACAATGATAGTTGTATTTTTACCCCTTTAGGAAAAGGAAGGTAAAAAGCGGTAAGTATTAAGCGTACGTTTAGGAAAACGTAAACACTTATGACCCAAAGTGGGGATCGTTCTCAAGGAGACACGTGCGTTGTGTAATGAACTGATTAATGTTGGTGATTATATTGTTATGAAAAGAGAAAAGAAATAAGAAAGAAATGACGGTTACGAAGACGGATCGAGCTAAGACGAAAAAACGTTCACATAAAACCGTAAAAAACCTACAAAATTAAAATTTTAAACCTAAAAATTAATTAAAAGCTAAAACTAAGTCTTAAACAATATAAATAAGAGTAAAAATCCAATAAAAATATTTTAAAACCTTTTATTAATTAAATATTCAATTTTAAATGCTAATTAAAGCCCTAAAATTAAATATAATTAATCAAAATGTCCAAAATATTATTTTATTGAACAAATAACTTACTTATATTATCTAAAGACTAAAAAGTATTTTTTTTAATTTTTAAAAACTATTTTGCTATTTTTAAATCACTAAAAACTAATTTAAAACTAAAATAATTATAAAAATAATAAAATAATGCTAAAAATAATCTACCAATTTTAAAAATCCTATTTTACTCTAATGAACAGTAGAAATTTGAAAAAGTTTGAAAAATATTAAATTTTTCACTAAAAGACAAAAACAGTTTAATATAAAACCCTAATTAACTTAATTAATTCTAAAAATTAAATAAAAGGTGAACAGTAAAAACTTTTTAACCAAAAATCTTAAAATAATATTCTAAGTCTAGGAAAAATGTTTAAACTGAAAAATAAGTATTTTTGGCACTAAATGCCAAAAACAGAAATCATAAAAGTAATTAAAATAGCAATAAAACCTAAAAAATAGCAAATGAACAGTAATAAAAATTTTAATTAAACAGAAAAATCCTAAATAAAATAAGAAAAATAATGGAACTGGTTTGAAAGTCTAATTCACAAAATTGCCTCACTAAAGACAAAAAAGGAAGATTTCTGATAGTGACATGTTTGGGGTTTTGTCTTGTTGCTTAGCAGTACTAACAGATGAACTAGCAGTGGGAAAGGGGTTCCCACTGGTAGTGTTAATTTTTGTTCAGTTGAACAATAAGCTTAGGAAAGCTTATTTGATTGCTTATATTGGGCAATAAGGCACCCTTATACTCAGTTGAGTATAAGGAGTCTATGCAAACACAAAAACACAAAGGTCACTTAACAAAATCAAGAAAAATAAGCCCACAAAGTTTCTGATTAGTGCTTGCTGGTGTCTGATGAACAGTAGGCCTAGTTACTTGCACAAAAGTGAGATTTAAACCTTCAAATCTTGCATAATAATCAACCAAGTAGCATATAACTGATTAATAATCCTAGATTAACCTATTATCTAACAAACTTAGCAACTTGGATGGCAAAATCACACAAGTTCTTACAAAACAGGCAGTTACTGATTTAGGCTATGTTACCCAAGATTTTAGCATGCAAATGTTTTAAAACTCTTCCAAACTGAAATACAAACTAACATACAACCTATTAGCTCCTAGTGAGTGAATAAGACAGGATTACAAGCAAAATCTAAACCATGTAAACCATGTTAAACCTTGATCCAAACACCCCTTTAAATTTCAGATTTGGATTTTTTCAAAGCAAATCAAATCAAATCACACCCAAACTGATCTAAAACTAATCTAGCATGCATACCACATCAAAATAAGCAATATTAAACACTCAAATAAACACTTAACCAGTTTTCATGCAAAATCATTCAAAACCAACATAAACTGAAAAATGAAAAAGAGACAAGGCTTTTACCTTGTTGGACCTACATCCAGGCCCAACAATGGCTGCTAGCCATCTCCAACAGACCCGGGTCTGTGCAGGACCTTGGGCAAATCAAGCTCCTAAAACCTGCTAAGAAAAATACACAAAATAGCCAAATATTCTGATTTTTCAATCCTTTCAAACCTTTTAAAAAACTTTTCTCAAATGTTTTTCTTTCAAAACACTTACACCAATTAACTTTCAAACCTGAAAAATCAAACCTTGAAACAAGATTTCACCACAAATTACCCTTTTTCAGAAACTTTTTCTGAAAATTCAAAACACAAAAAATGTTTTGCAAAATGTTAAATGGAACTCAGTCTAGCCTTCAATCACACACCAACTTTTTAAAAACAATAAAAGGAATTACAATTTTAAGAAAAATACCAACTTTATAAATTTGTAAAAAAGGAATTACAAGTGTTGAGAGCTAAAAACTGGAACAAAGAAATATGGACACAAACCGTCCATATTTATACTACTCTAAAGAAAATACTAGAAGCTTAAACCCTAATACATAAAATCCCTAAAATGTCCTTGGACTTTTGACTCAAAATGGTCAAATTGTGCCTCATGTGATGATGTTGATGTAGCCAGCTGTTGTTGTATGATCATAAGCGTTCATTCAAGCTTTGGGAGCACGAAAACCATCTTAGCTGTTGATTGGTATGCAAGATGCGTTTTTTGCCCAAATAAGTGAAGCAGGGGACAAACGTGGGGACCATTTGGGTGAGTGGGAAAGTGATGTATAAGGTGGGTTTTGATTAGGCAATGGTTAATTGCTAATCTGGATAAAATGGGGGAAAGTTATCAAGATTCAAGGAAAAACCCAATTTAGAGTTCATGTGTTCTTGGGGGTTTTAATCCGTTTTTGGTTAATTAGATTTTTAAAAAGTTGTTTAGTGGGAAAAATAAAGAGGTTGACTGGGTTTGACCAGGTTTATTAAATAAACCTGGTGGGTGGGTTGTGGGTTACGGGTTTGGACTAGGTTTGGGTATGGATAGTGGGTAGGGTCGGGTTTTGATGAGGTGTCATGGTGTGAGTGGAGGAGTGGGTTTGGTTGTCTGGGCAGAAAAGGCCCCCAAGGTTTCTTTCTTCTTTCACCTTTTATAAACAGCAACAAACTTCTTTTTCCCTTTATAATGACTTTGGACAGTTGGCATATTTGGCCCTTGTGTTTGGTAAAAAACATGAACAAGGACTTAACATGTACTTTCTTCAATTTCCAAGGACCTTTAATGTCAAAACATGAATCTTCAAAGACCATAGTTGTTCAATCTTGATTCTTCAAGGGTAAAAAGTGACAACTTGTAAATCTTGAGGGACCAATCTTGCAATTTCTTCAAACTTCAAGGGCAATTTTGGAAATTCTTGATTCGGGTCCGGTTCATTGTGCGGATTCGTTTCCCGTGTTCGTTTTTTGAATGACTCTTGTGATATTTTTGTCATTTCCTCAATATCCGTACCTAAAATACACAAGCAACAAACACGAGCATATATTTGGCAGTTTTAATGATATTTTATGCATTTTAAGCTCGATTTGGACGATGAGACTATGTATAAAAGCAGTCTCATCACTCCCCCATACTAAACCATTGTCGTGCCCTCACGCAATGCTAGAATAAAGTATCGTAGCACCTCCAAAATTCATTTTTATTCACTTTATTGAATGATAAACTAGCTACACTACTACTATTACTACTACTTGTGTTATAGACATAATGTATGATTTTCATCGCAAAATGGGACGTTTAGGTTCATAGAATAAGAACACGTGAATGCTTCGTTAGAAATAATTTCATCGTCCTCGATTTTCACCCTAATTCCATGCCAAGCGTGCAACGAGATCATTGTCATTATAAGTTAGTAATGCTAACACTACTCATATGCCCTAATCACGTACTTATCCTCCCATTATTCCTAAATTGTATCTCTTATATTTTATTTTATCTTGAATGTTTCACGAGGATACATTGTTGACTTATGCGATAATAGAGATTTAGGTCTAAAAATAGAGTCCTAACGGTGTAACTAAGACCATCAAATCAATAACCCTTCCTAATAGACAACGATGTCAAAAAATTAAGTTGACAAGAAGGATCGATAAACACGGTTTTATAACGGTTTTGAACATGAGACTTATTACCAAGACTTTAATACGCCCCCTAACGGAAGGGCCTTATTATCTTTGGTTTACCTCCATCTTTTATTCAGCTTCGCCATGAAGCTTTTATTATGACTTCGGTCTTGCCTTGCCTTTTATTATCCGCCTCATCGGTGGTTTTATTAGCCAAAGACGTATATCCTCACGCTAAAGCGAATTTTGGATCTTTAAAGCTTCGAAGATTAAGGCTTGATTCACTTTCAATTTTGCATAGATTTTAGGCCTTGTGGGGCTTCAAATTGTTTGCTAGATTTAGGTGAGCACTTGAAATCTTATTATTGGGTGAAGCTTTCGATTATTCGGGTGCCAATACTTCAAAACCGTGACGCTGGCGATACCTTAATGTCTTCCCAATTTAATTACACGGAAGCTACTAGAAAAGACTAGAAACCCAACAATCCTAACTAAACCGCTAAGTCAATATTTATTAAACAAAAAATATTTACAAGCGAAGGGAGAATAAGCAAACAACGAGAACACATGAGTTTTTGAAAGAATACGAGTACCCTACGTTTAGCATAGTAACTTATAATTAACTCTATCATTTCTCGTCCTCATTTAAGAGACTTAGCCTAATGTGTAGTTAAGGAATCAAAGCTAAGTGCTCAACACGCACGGTCGAGTCAAAAAATACTCTTATTCTCGCAATCGGAAAATATACATTCGTGTCTTCAAACACTTATAAAATATGAGAAAAATTTTAAAATTTGGCTATTTTTAGCCTTATTTTGCAACAAAAATGATAAACAAAAAGATAAACTTTGGAAAGCGTGAAGGTTTGGCAAAGCAAGTATCTATTCACCCCCCATACAAAAGTTAAACATTGTCCTCAATGTTTCGAGTCTAGGGGTGCAAACACCCCCATACTAGAGACGTATTCGAATGCCTAATCTAGCATGGAAAGGGTGTAACCAATAAAATAATAGCCGTTTATGAAGTGTGCTAATAACCTAAGGTTAGAACATAAAAGGATATATCATTTGGATATTGAGAAAGTCTTCAAAGCAAACGATCGAGTGCTCCCATAAAACGAACACGAGAGGCTCCAATCGTGAAGATCATGATCATCTAAAAACCACAATGCACAAACAACCACGGAACAAAGGTTGGAAGGGCACAAATCCCCTCACATTAAACTAATTAGAAAGCGATAATATGTACATGGATAAGCATGGGTCTCCCCCACGAGGCACCTTGTTTTTGATAACCGAGTCAAAAGCTCGACTCGAATCCCTATAAATGTGATCATTTAGGGATAATCGTGGTATGGTCAATTTTTGGTGGGGCTTACATGATAAACAAGGCCCAAAAACAACCGGTATTAAGGACTAAGTCCTTTGATGGTGCTAAATACCGGGATCGAAGATGGCGTTCTCGTTTTCATTGGAAAAACAAATCAACGCCACTTCATCATGAGCCAACAAAAACTCAAAGAGTTTCAAGAAAATAGATGAGAAGAAATAGAAGGGTGGGACAATGGGTAAGTCATACAAACATTGAGCTACTCGAGGTAGACTCGCACCAATCAAATGAAAAGATTTTCCATTTATTGCATCGGTGGAAGACCGAGATTTCCCTTTATAAGCAATTCCAGGATCAAATATCTCGTCCTCGGTGGAGAAAGGGGAGGGAACATAAGGGGCTTCCCCCACACTAAGTCCACACAAAGCATCGTCAAAAGGAGGAGACGAGCTTGTAGCACTCAATACACGCGGTGATGACGGAGTTAGAATTGTAGAAAAATCTTTTAAATTCAATTCAAAATCTTTTCCTTTTTCATCTTTTAAACTCTCCTTGTGAAAACCCGATTTAATTATGTCAAAAATATTTGGTGTTTCTAAAGCAATGTTAGTCACACTAAAAATTCTCACATTTGAAAACCGTTTTGGTAAAGGTGGTGGCAAGTTTTCAAAACGTTTGTCAACAAAGAAAACTCCCCCATCGGGATCAACATATTCATCATCCGAAGATTCATTCACAATTGGAACCGTAGGCTTAACACTCTTAACCTCCATCGGCGGAGGGGACAGAACTTCATTTTTCTCAACAACTCCTAAAACTCTATTTGAAATTCTTTTGCAAATGCTTTTGATGGTATTGACATTGTACAAAGACGTGATAGAATACACATGAGAAAGTGTGGAGTTTTGGGTTGCATTAATGACGAGTTCTTCCTCATTGAAACGAAGAGTGATTTTTCTTGCATGCACATCGATAAGTGCTCTCGAAGTATCCAAAAAAGATCGACCTAAAATTAACGGAACTTTAGGATCGATAGGAATGTCAACAACAATAAAGTCTACAGGATAGTAGAACTTTCCAACTTTTACAAAGACGTCCTCGGCAACTCCACAAGCTAGAATCGTAGAATGATCGGCCATCTCGATTGACATTCTTGAAGGAGTGAGATTGGGAAGATTGAGCGATTTAAAAATCTCAAGAGGCATCAAATTAATACTAGCACCAAGATCGGCCAAGGCGTAGCATTCTTCCATGTCTTGTATAGCACATGGGATTAAAAACTTTCCAGGATCACCGACTTTTTGAGGTATGCGGCTTAGAAAAACCGATGAACAACTAGACGATTTTTGCAATTTTTCTTTGTTATTCAACATACTTTTGAAGTTCGCGGCAAATCAAGGCATCATGACTAAGGCGTCGGCAAAACTTATATTAAAATGCAAGTCACGAAACATTTTCATAAAAAGTTCAAATTTATTATTATTTCGTTCTTGTGCCTTTTCCTTGTCTCGTCTTGAAGGGTAAGGTAAGGGTGGTGTGGGTTGGGGCATAGGCATAGGCATCGGAATCTCGGGTTCCATGATTGGTATTGGTTCAACCGTAGGTGTGGTTTGAGCGGTACTTCGTGGGCTTTGAATTTGCTCCTTTTTGACCACCACCTCGGGTTCTTTCTCTTTTTCCTTCTCCATAGAAGTGCTTGGACGAGAAATGGGTTCTTTGAAAGTTTTACCACTGCGAGTAGTAACAACCTTCAATTCTCCTTTCGGGTTCACGATGGTATAACTAGGAAGACCACCCGAAGAAGAGGGTTTACACATGATAGCTTCAAACATTTTTCCCATTCGGTCTTCTAACTTAGATTGCCTAGCATCCGCTTTTAACAACTCTTGCTTAATTTCATGTTGACCTTGCTCCATTTTTTGTTGATTTTGTTGGAGTCTTTGAACATTTCCTTCCATTTTATTAGCATGAGTTTTAAGTTCATTAGCAAGTTCGTTTTTAAGCTCGTTTTTCAACTCGGATCTTAAGCTAACCATTTCACGTTGCATATTGTCAAACTTAGCATCATTAGCCTTAGCATAATTCAAAAACTCTCCTTGAAGATTTTTGGTGTGATCATTTTGAAAACCTTGTGTGGAAGTTTGAAAATCACGGTTTTGGTTTTGATTCGAAATTTGCCCATTTCCACTTTGATAATTACCCTTATTATAGTTACGTTGATTTCCTTGATAATTACCACCTTGGTTGTTGTTTCGATAGTTATTAGCATTTTGATTTTGTGGAACTTGATTTTGGCGGGAACCTTGACCGACTTGGTTGTAAGTTCTCGTGGCTACATAAGCATTCGAAGTGTTACCATCCGCGGTAATGCACTCGGAAAAATCATGAGCTCCACCACACGAAATACAACTCTTAGCAACCGCTTTAACCGAAGCGGAATTTGAAGCTTCTTGAGCTTTCCAATGAGACATAAGAGTCGAAAACCTATCGAAAAACCGATTCTCCTCATTTGCTTCATCTTGCAAGGCATTAATGGAACGAGACGATGACGAGCCCAAATTGGCAACACTCGGTGTGTTACGAGGGCTATAAACCTTAGACCTATTTTCAATGATTTTCAAAGCCTCTTCGGTTGTTTTGCACAAAAAATTACCACCGCGGCGGCATTTAAGTAATCTCGTTCATGATCATTAAGCCCATTATAAAAGTGTCAATTTGATGCAATTCGGAAAAATCATGGTGTGGACATTCATGTAACATTTCTTTAAACCTTTCCCAAGCCATTGAAAAACTTTCATTAGATCTTTGTGTAAATCGTGAAATCTCGTTTTTCAAATGTGTTGTTTTAGATGGTGGAAAAAATTGATTCACAAATTTAGACACGAGATCGGCCCATGTCAAAATCGAATTTGGCGGTTCTTTCTCAAGCCATATCTTGGCGGGTCCATCTAACGACTAGGGAAAAAACATCATCTTAATGGCATCGTGTGGTACATCCTTAAACTTGCTTGTCGCGGTGAGACGATTAAATTGCCTAATGTGATAATGTGGGTTGTCTTTTTCGTAACCGCGAAACTTGTTTGCTTGAAGCATAGACATTAAACCCGTTTTGATCTCGAAGTTCTCCGCAAGGATTGCGGGAATCACAATGGCCTCTCCAAAACCCTCGATGGGTGCTTGAAGCAACTCCATCATAGTACGATTAGCCATGATAGCTTCTTGTTCTACAATAGGTTCCTCACTTGGAGTCTCTTCACTAGAAAAATTAGGAGTAGGTATTGCCTCCTTTCGGTTTCGACGTTTACGTGCACGTTTTGCTTGATTGCGAGTAAGCATAAACGTCACGTACAACGAGGGGATGAGCAAAGAAGATTCTTTTTGGTGTTTTGTATTTTTCAATTTTTTTGTGGTTTTTGATGGTATTAACTTTTTTGGAAATTGGTGAATGTATTAAGTAGACAAAAATCTACAAATCTCCTCCTTGATCAAATCTCTTGATTAAATAAGCCTCAAGGAATGAAAACGATCACGTGAAGTGAACGCCTTCGATGACTTTTGAACGATGGTGGAACACCAAATCGTTCCAGAGGGTTTAATCAATAGAGACCAAGAAAATATATATGATATGTAATAATACTTTGGGCGGCAAAACCCTCGATTCACTCTCAAAATCAAATACGCACAAGCAAGCGGAGGAAACGAGGCGACGCGAAGCACTTAAGAGCCTTTTTCCTTTAGGTCGTGAAATACAACCGCCTTATACCCACCTTATAGTTTGTATTTTCAAGATTAAGCTTCACGAAAGTATTTATCTATTTTTGCCTTTTTTCTTTGGTTTGAGATTCGAATACAATGATTGGGTAATGACCTCCCAAGTCAAGGTTGTGATTTCTCACGTATTTGGAGTACTTGTGAATTTATTGTTCTACGTATACAATATATTAATAATATTCACACAAAAACCAAAAAATGATAATATGTATTAGTAGTGTGCTACTAATACAAATACTAATTATGGTTAGTATAAAAAACAACAATTGTTCAACCAAAACACAACACGCCTCCCCGGCAGCGGCGCCAAAATGATAGTTGTATTTTTACCCCTTTAGGAAAAGGAAGGTAAAAAGCGGTAAGTATTAAGCGTACGTTTAGGAAAACGTAAACACTTATGACCCAAAGTGGGGATCGTTCTCAAGGAGGCACGTGCGTTGTGTAATGAATTGATTAATGTTGGTGATTATATTGTTATGAAAAGAGAAAAGAAATAAGAAAGAAATGACGGTTACGAAGACGGATCGAGCTAAGACGAAAAAACCTTCACGTAAAACCGTAAAAAAACTACAAAATTAAAATTTTAAACCTAAAAACTAATTAAAAGCTAAAACTAAGTCTTAAACAATATAAATAAGAGTAAAGACCAATAAAAATATTTTAAAACCTTTTATTAATTAAATATTCAATTTTAAATGCTAATTAAAGCCCTAAAATTAAATATAATTAATCAAAATGTCCAAAATATTATTTTATTGAACAAATAACTTACTTATATTATCTAAAGACTAAAAAGTATTTTTTAAAATTTTTAAAAACTATTTTGCTATTTTTAAATCACTAAGAACTAATTTAAAACTAAAATAATTATAAAAAATAATAAAATAATGCTAAAAATAATCTACCAATTTTAAAAATCCTATTTTACTCTAATGAACAGTAGAAAATTGAAAAAGTTTGAAAAATATTAAATTTTTCAGTAAAAGACAAAAACAGTTTAATATAAAACCCTAATTAACTTAATTAATTCTAAAAATTAAATAAAAGGTGAACAGTAAAAACTTTTTTAACCAAAAATCTTAAAATAATATTCTAAGTCTAGGAAAAATGTTTAAACTGAAAAATAAGTATTTTTGGCACTAAATGCCAAAAACAGAAATCATAAAAGTAATTAAAATAGCAATAAAACCTAAAAAATAGCAAATGAACAGTAATAAAAATTTTAATTAAACAGAAAAATCCTAAATAAAATAAGAAAAATAATGGAACTGGTTTGAAAGTCTAATTCACAAAATTGCCCACTAAAGACAAAAAAGGAAGATTTATGATAGTGACATGTTTGGGGTTTTGTCTTGTTGCTTAGCAGTACTAACAGATGAACTAGCAGTGGGAAAGGAGTTCCCACTGGTAGTGTTAATTTTTGTTCAGTTGAACAATAAGCTTAGGAAAGCTTATTTGATTGCTTATATTGGGCAATAAGGCACCCTTATACTCAGTTGAGTATAAGGAGTCTATGCAAACACAAAAACACAAAGGTCACTTAACAAAATCAAGAAAAATAAGCCCACAAAGTTTCTGATTAATGCTTGCTGGTGTCTGATGAACAGTAGGCCTAGTTACTTGCACAAAAGTGAGATTTAAACCTTCAAATCTTGCATAATAATCAACCAAGTAGCATATAACTGATTAATAATCCTAGATTAACCTATTATCTAACAAACTTAGCAACTTGGATGGCAAAATCACACAAGTTCTTACAAAACAGGCAGTTACTGATTTAGGCTATGTTACCCAAGATTTTAGCATGCAAATGTTTTAAAACTCTTCCAAACTGAAATACAAACTAACATACAACCTATTAGCTCCTAGTGAGTGAATAAGACAGGATTACAAGCAAAATCTAAACCATGTAAACCATGTTAAACCTTGATCCAAACACCCCTTTAAATTTCAGATTTGGATTTTTTCAAAGCAAATCAAATCAAATCACACCCAAACTGATCTAAAACTAATCTAGCATGCATACCACATCAAAATAAGCAATATTAAACACTCAAATAAACACTTAACCAGTTTTCATGCAAAATCATTCAAAACCAACATAAACTGAAAAATGAAAAAGAGACAAGGCTTTTACCTTGTTGGACCTACATCCAGGCCCAACAATGGCTGCTAGCCATCTCCAACAGACCCGGGTCTGTGCAGGACCTTGGGCAAATCAAGCTCCTAAAACCTGCTAAGAAAAATACACAAAATAGCCAAATATTCTGATTTTTCAATCCTTTCAAACCTTTTAAAAAACTTTTCTCAAATGTTTTTCTTTCAAAACACTTACACCAGTTAACTTTCAAACCTGAAAAATCAAACCTTGAAACAAGATTTCACCACAAATTACCCTTTTTCAGAAACTTTTTCTGAAAATTCAAAACACAAAAAATGTTTTGCAAAATGTTAAATGGAACTCAGTCTAGCCTTCAATCACACACCAACTTTTTAAAAACAATAAAAGGAATTACAATTTTAAGAAAAATACCAACTTTATAAATTTGTAAAAAAGGAATTACAAGTGTTGAGAGCTAAAAACGGGAACAAAGAAATATGGACACAAACCGTCCATATTTATACTACTCTAAAGAAAATACTAGAAGCTTAAACCCTAATACATAAAATCCCTAAAATGTCCTTGGACTTTTGACTGAAAATGGTCAAATTGTGCCTCATGTGATGAGATTGATGTAGCCAGCTGTTGTTGGATGATCATAAGCGTTCATTCAAGCTTTGGGAGCACGAAAACCATCTTAGCTGTTGATTGGTATGCAAGATGCGTTTTTTGCCTAAATAAGTGAAGCAGGGGACAAACCTGGGGACCATTTGGGTGAGTGGGAAAGTGATGTATAAGGTGGGTTTTGATTAGGCAATGGTTAATTGCTAATCTGGATAAAATGGGGGAAAGTTATCAAGATTCAAGGAAAAACCCAATTTAGAGTTCATGTGTTCTTGGGGGTTTTAATCCGTTTTTGGTTAATTAGATTTTTAAAAAGTTGTTTAGTGGGAAAATTAAAGAGGTTGACTGGGTTTGACCAGGTTTATTAAATAAACATGGTGGGTGGGTTGTGGGTTACGGGTTTGGACTGGGTTTGGGTATGGATAGTGGGTAGGGTCGGGTTTTGATGAGGTGTCATGGTGTGAGTGAAGGAGTGGGTTTGGTTGTCTGGGCAGAAAAGGCCCCCAAGGTTTCTTTCTTCTTTCACCTTGTATAAACAGCAACAAACTTCTTTTTCCCTTTATAATGACTTTGGACAGTTGGCATATTTGGCCCTTGTGTTTGGTAAAAAACATGAACAAGGACTTAACATGTACTTTCTTCAATTTACAAGGACCTTTAATGTCAAAACATGAATCATCAAAGACCATAGTTGTTCAATCTTGATTCTTCAAGGGTAAAAAGTGACAACTTGCAAATCTTGAGGGACCAATCTTGCAATTTCTTCAAACTTCAAGGGCAATTTTGGAAATTCTTGATTCGGGTCCGGTTCATTGTGCGGCTTCGTTTCCCGTGTTCGTTTTTTGAATGACTCTTGTGATATTTTTGTCATTTCCTCAATATCCGTACCTAAAATACACAAGCAACAAACACGAGCATATATTTGGCAGTTTTAATGATATTTTATGCATTTTAAGCTCGATTTGGACGATGAGACTATGTATAAAAGCAGTCTCATCACTCCCCCATACTAAACCATTGTCGTGCCCTCACGCAATGCTAGAATAAAGTATCGTAGCACTTCCAAAATTCATTTTTATTCACTTTATTGAATGATAAACTAGCTACACTACTACTATTACTACTACTTGTGTTATAGACATAATGTATGATTTTCATCGCAAAATGGGACGTTTAGGTTCATAGAATAAGAACACGTGAATGCTTCGTTAGAAATAATTTCATCGTCCTCGATTTTCACCCTAATTCAAGCGTGCAACGAGATCATTGTCATTATAAGTTAGTAATGCTAACACTACTCATATGCCCTAATCACGTACTTATCCTCCCATTATTCCTAAATTGTATCTCTTATATTTTATTTTATCTTGAATGTTTCACGAGGATACATTGTTGACTTATGCGATAATAGAGATTTAGGTCTAAAAATAGAGTCCTAACGGTGTAACTAAGACCATCAAATCAATAACCCTTCCTAATAGACAACTATGTCAAAAAATTAAGTTGACAAGAAGGATCGATAAACACGGTTTTATAACGGTTTTGAACATGAGACTTATTACCAAGACTTTTATACGCCCCCTAACGGAAGGGCCTTATTATCTTTGGTTTACCTCCATCTTTTATTCAGCTTCGCCATGAAGCTTTTATTATGACTTCGGTCTTGCCTTGCCTTTTATTATCCGCCTCATCGGTGGTTTTATTAGCCAAAGACGTATATCCTCACGCTAAAGCGAATTTTGGATCTTTAAAGCTTCGAAGATTAAGGCTTGATTCACTTTCAATTTTGCATAGATTTTAGGCCTTGTGGGGCTTCAAATTGTTTGCTAGATTTAGGTGAGCACTTGAAATCTTATTATTGGGTGAAGCTTTCGATTATTCGGGTGCCAATACTTCAAAACTGTGACGCTGGCGATACCTTAATGTCTTCCCAATTTAATTACACGGAAGCTACTAGAAAAGACTAGAAACCCAACAATCCTAACTAGACCGCTAAGTCAATATTTATTAAGCAAAAAATATTTACAAGCGAAGGGAGAATAAGCAAACAACGAGAACACATGAGTTTTTGAAAGAATACGAGTACTCTACGTTTAGCATAGTAACTTATAATTAACTCTATCATTTCTCGTCCTCATTTAAGAGACTTAGCCTAATGTGTAGTTAAGGAATTAAAGCTAAGTGCTCAACACGCACGGTCGAGTCAAAAATTACTCTTATTCTCGCAATCGGAAAATCTACATTCGTGTCTTCAAACACTTATAAAATATGAGAAAAATTTTAAAATTTGGCCATTTTTAGCCTTATTTTGCAACAAAAATGATAAACAAAAAGATAAACTTTGGAAAGCGTGAAGGTTTGGCAAGGCAAGTATCTATTCACCCCCCCCCCCCATACTAAAGTTAAACATTGTCCTCAATGTTTCGAGTCTAGGGGTGCAAACACCCCCATACTAGAGACGTAGTCGAATGCCTAATCTAGCATGGAAAGGGTGTAACCAATAAATTAATAGCCGTTTATGAAGTGTGCTAATAACCTAAGGTTAGAACATAAAAGGATATATCATTTGGATATTGAGAAAGTCTTCAAAGAAAACGATCGAGTGCTCCCATAAAACGAACACGAGAGGCTCCAATCGTGAAGATCATGATCATCTAAAAACCACAATGCACAAACAACCACGAAACAAAGGTTGGAAGGGCACAAATCCCCTCACATTAAACTAATTAGAAAGCGTGTACATGGATAAGCATGGGTCTCCCCCACGAGGCACCTTGTTTTTGATAACCGAGTCAAAAGCTCGACTCGAATCCCCATAAATGTGATCATTTAGGGATAATCGTGGTATGGTCAATTTTTGGTGGGGCTTACATGATAAACAAGGCCCAAAAACAACCGGTATTAAGGACTAAGTCCTTTGATGGTGCTAAATACCAGGATCGAAGATGGCGTTCTCGTTTTCATTGGAAAAACAAATCAAAGCCACTTCATCATGAGCCAACAAAAACTCAAAGAGTTTCAAGAAAATAGATGAGAAGAAATAGAATGGTGGGACAATGGGTAGGTCATACAAACATTGAGATACTCGAGGTAGACTCGCACCAATCAAATGCAAAGATTTTCCATTTACTGCATCGGTGGAAGACCGAGATTTCCCTTTATAAGCAATTCCAGGATCAAATATCTCGTCCTCGGTGGAGAAAGGGGAGGGAACATAAGGGGCTTCCCCCACACTAAGTCCACACAAAGCATCGTCAAAAGGAGGAGACGAGCTTGTAGCACTCAATACACGCGGTGATGACGGAGTTAGAATTGTAGAAAAATCTTTTAAATTCAATTAAAAATCTTTTCCTTTTTCATCTTTTAAACTCTCCTTGTGAAAACCCGATTTAGTTATGTCAAAAATATTTGGTGTTTCTAAAGCAATGTTAGTCACACTAAAAATTCTCACATTTGAAAACCGTTTTGGTAAAGGTGGTGGCAAGTTTTCAAAACGTTTGTCAACAAAGAAAACTCCCCCATCGGGATCGACATATTCATCATCCGAAGATTCATTCACAATTGGAATCGTAGGCTTAACACTCTTAACCTCCATCGGCGGAGGGGACGGAACTTCATTTTTCTCAACAACTCCTAAAACTCTATTTGAAATTCTTTTGCAAATGTTTTTGATGGGATTGACATTGTACAAAGACGTGATAGAATACACATGAGAAAGTGTGTAGTTTTGGGTTGCATTAATGACGAGTTCTTCCTCATTGAAACGAAGAGTGATTTTTCTTGCATGCACATCGATAAGTGCTCTCGAGGTATCCAAAAAAGATCGACCTAAAATTAACGGAACTTTAGGATCGATAGGAATGTCAACAACAATAAAGTCTACAGGATAGTAGAACTTTCCAACTTTTACAAAGACGTCCTCGGCAACTCCACAAGCTAGAATCGTAGAATGATCGGCCATCTCGATTGACATTCTTGAAGGAGTGAGATTGGGAAGATTGAGCGATTTAAAAATCTCAAGAGGCATCAAATTAATACTAGCACCAAGATCGTCCAAGGCGTAGCATTCTTCCATGTCTTGTATAGCAAATGGGATTAAAAACTTTCCAGGATCACCGACTTTTTGAGGTATGCGGCTTAGAAAAACCGATGAACAACTAGACGATTTTTGAAATTTTTCTTTGTTATTCAACATACTTTTGAAGTTCGCGGCAAATCGAGGCATCATGACTAAGGCGTCGGCAAAACTTATATTAAAATGAAAGTCACGAAACATTTTCATAAAAAGTTCAAATTGATAATTATTTCGATCTTGTGCCTTTTCCTTGTCTCGTCTTGAAGGGTAAGGTAAGGGTGGTGTGGGTTGAGGCATAGGCATAGGCATCGGAATCTCGGGTTCCATGATTGGTATTGGTTCAACCGTAGGTGTGGTTTGAGCGGTACTTCGTGGGCTTTGAATTTGCTCCTTTTCGACCACCACCTCGGGTTCTTTCTCTTTTTCCTTCTCCATAGAAGTACTTGGACGAGAAATGGGTTCTTTGAAAGTTTTACCACTACGAGTAGTAACAACCTTCAATTCTCCTTTCGGGTTCACGATGGTATAACTAGGAAGACCACCCGAAGAAGAGGGTTTACACATGATAGCTTCAAACATTTTTCCCATTCGGTCTTCAAACTTAGATTGCCTAGCATCCGCTTTTAACAACTCTTGCTTAATTTCATGTTGACCTTGCTCCATTTTTTGTTGATTTTGTTGGAGTCTTTGAACATTTCCTTCCATTTTATTAGCATGAGTTTTAAGTTCATTAGCAAGTTCGTTTTTAAGCTCGTTTTTCAACTCGGATCTTAAGCTAACCATTTCACGTTGCATATTGTCAAACTTAGCATCATTAGCCTTAGCATAATTCAAAAACTCTCCTTGAAGATTTTTGGTGTGATCATTTTGAAAACCTTGTGTGGAAGTTTGAAAATCACGGTTTTGGTTTTGATTCGAAATTTGCCCATTTCCACTTTGATAATTACCCTTATTATAGTTATGTTGATTTCCTTGATAATTACCACCTTGGTTGTTGTTTCGATAGTTATTAGCATTTTGATTTTGTGGAGCTTGATTTTGGCGGGAACCTTGACCGACTTGGTTGTAAGTTCTCGTGGCTACATAAGCATTCGAAGTGTTACCATCCGCGGTAATGCACTCGGAAAAATCATGAGCTCCACCACACGAAATACAACTCTTAGCAACCGCTTTAACCGAAGCGGAATTTGAAGCTTCTTGAGCTTTCCAATGAGACATAAGAGTCGAAAACCTATCGAAAAACCGATTCTCCTCATTTGCTTCATCTTGCAAGGCATTAATGGAACGAGACGATGACGAGCCCAAATTGGCAACACTCGGTGTGTTACGAGGGCTATAAACCTTAGACCTATTTTCAATGATTTTCAAAGCCTCTTCGGTTGTTTTGCACAAAAATTTACCACACGCGGCGGCATTTAAGTAATCTCGTTCATGATCATTAAGCCCATTATAAAAAGTGTCAATTTGAATCAATTCGGAAAAATCATGGTGTGGACATTCATGTAACATTTCTTTAAACCTTTCCCAAGCCATTGAAAAACTTTCATTAGATCTTTGTGTAAATCGTGAAATCTCGTTTTTCAAATGTGTTGTTTTAGATGGTGGAAAAAATTGATTCACAAATTTAGACACGAGATCGGCCCATGTCAAAATCGAATTTTGCGGTTCTTTCTCAAGCCATATCTTGGCGGTTCCATCTAACGAGTAGGGAAAAAACATCATCTTAATGGCATCGTGTGGTACATCCTTAAACTTGCTTGTCGCGGTGAGACGATTAAATTGCCTAATGTGATAATGTGGGTTGTCTTTTTCGTGACCGTGAAACTTGTTTGCTTGAAGCATAGACATTAAATCCGTTTTGATCTCGAAGTTCTCCGCAAGGATGGCGGGAATCACAATGGCCTCTCCAAAATCCTCGGTGGGTGCTTGAAGAAACTCCATCATAGTACGATTAGCCATGATAGCTTCTTGTTCTACAATAGGTTCCTCACTTGGAGTCTCTTCACTAGAAAAATTAGGAGTAGGTGTTGCCTCCTTTCGGTTTCGACGTTTACGTGCACGTTTTGCTTGATTGCGAGTAAGCATAAACGTCACGTACAACGACAGAATGAGCAAAGAAGATTCTTTTTGGTGTTTTGTATTTTTCAATTTTTTTGTGGTTTTTGATGGTATTAACTTTTTTGGAAATTGGTGAATGTATTAAGTAGACAAAAATCTACAAATCTCCTCCTTAATCAAATCTCTTGATTAAAGAAGCCTCAAGGAATGAAAACGATCACGTGAAGTGAACGCCTTCGATGACTTTAGAACGATGGTGGAACACCAAATCGTTCAAGAGGGTTTAATCAATAGAAACCAAGAAAACATATATGATATGTAATAATACTTTGGGCGGCAAAACCCTCGATTCACTCTCAAAATCAAATACGCACAAGCAAGCGGAGGAAACGAGGCGGCGCGAAGCACTTAAGAGCCTTTTTCCTTTAGGTCGTGAAAGACAACCGCCTTATACCCACCTTATAGTTTGTATTTTCAAGATTAAGCTTCACGATAGTATTTATCTATTTTTGCCTTTTTTCTTTGGTTTGAGATTCGAATACAATGATTGGGTAATGACCTCCCAAGTCAAGGTTGTGATTTCTCACGTATTTGGAGTACTTGTGAATTTATTGTTCTACGTATACAATATATTAATAATATTCACACAAAAACCGAAAAATGATAATACGTATTAGTAGAGTGCTACTAATACAAATACTAATTATGGTTAGTATAAAAAAACAACAATTGTTCAACCAAAACACAACACGCCTCCCCGGCAGCGGCGCCAAAATGATAGTTGTATTTTTACCCCTTTAGGAAAAGGAAGGTAAAAAGCGGTAAGTATTAAGCGTACGTTTAGGAAAACGTAAACACTTATGACCCAAAGTGGGGATCGTTCTCAAGGAGGCACGTGCGTTGTGTAATGAATTGATTAATGTTGGTGATTATATTGTTATGAAAAGAGAAAAGAAATAAGAAAGAAATGACGGTTACGAAGACGGATCGAGCTAAGACGAAAAAACGTTCACGTAAAACCGTAAAAAAACTACAAAATTAAAATTTTAAACCTAAAAATTAATTAAAAGCTAAAACTAAGTCTTAAACAATATAAATAAGAGTAAAAATACAATAAAAATATTTTAAAACCTTTTATTAATTAAATATTCAATTTTAAATGCTAATTAAAGCCCTAAAATTAAATATAATTAATCAAAATGTCCAAAATATTATTTTATTGAACAAATAACTTACTTATATTATCTAAAGACTAAAAAGTATTTTTTTAAATTTTTAAAAACTATTTTGCTATTTTTAAATCACTAAAAACTAATTTAAAACTAAAATAATTATAAAAAATAATAAAATAATGCTAAAAATAATCTACCAATTTTAAAAATCCTATTTTACTCTAATGAACAGTAGAAAACTGAAAAGTTTGAAAAATATTAAATTTTTCACTAAAAGACAAAAACAGTTTAATATAAAACCCTAATTAACTTAATTAATTCTAAAAATTAAATAAAAGGTGAACAGTAAAAACTTTTTTAACCGAAAATCTTAAAATAATATTCTAAGTCTAGGAAAAATGTTTAAACTGAAAAATAAGTATTTTTGGCACTAAATGCCAAAAACAGAAATCATAAAAGTAACTAAAATAGCAATAAAACCTAAAAAATAGCAAATGAACAGTAATAAAAATTTTAATTAAACAGAAAAATCCTAAATAAAATAAGAAAAATAATGGAACTGGTTTGAAAGTCTAATTCACAAAATTGCCCACTAAAGACAAAAAAGGAAGATTTCTGATAGTGACATGTTTGGGGTTTTGTCTTGTTGCTTAGCAGTACTAACAGATGAACTAGCAGTGGGAAAGGAGTTCCCACTGGTAGTGTTAATTTTTGTTCAGTTGAACAATAAGCTTAGGAAAGCTTATTTGATTGCTTATATTGGGCAATAAGGCACCCTTATACTCAGTTGAGTATAAGGAGTCTATGCAAACACAAAAACACAAAGGTCACTTAACAAAATCAAGAAAAATAAGCCCACAAAGTTTCTGATTAATGCTTGCTGGTGTCTGATGAACAGTAGGCCTAGTTACTTGCACAAAAGTGAGATTTAAACCTTCAAATCTTGCATAATAATCAACCAAGTAGCATATAACTTATTAATAATCCTAGATTAACCTATTATCTAACAAACTTAGCAACTTGGATGGCAAAATCACACAAGTTCTTACAAAACAGGCAATTACTGATTTAGGCTATGTTACCCAAGATTTTAGCATGCAAATGTTTTAAAACTCTTCCAAACTGAAATACAAACTAACATACAACCTATTAGCTCCTAGTGAGTGAATAAGACAGGATTACAAGCAAAATCTAAACCATGTAAACCATGTTAAACCTTGATCCAAACACCCCTTTAAATTTCAGATTTGGATTTTTTCAAAGCAAATCAAATCAAATCACACCCAAACTGATCTAAAACTAATCTAGCATGCATACCACATCAAAATAAGCAATATTAAACACTCAAATAAACACTTAACCAGTTTTCATGCAAAATCATTCAAAACCAACATAAACTGAAAAATGAAAAAGAGACAAGGCTTTTACCTTGTTGGACCTACATCCAGGCCCAACAATGGCTGCTAGCCATCTCCAACAGACCCGGGTCTGTGCAGGACCTTGGGCAAATCAAGCTCCTAAAACCTGCTAAGAAAAATACACAAAATAGCCAAATATTCTGATTTTTCAATCCTTTCAAACCTTTTAAAAAACTTTTCTCAAATGTTTTTCTTTCAAAACACTTACACCAATTAACTTTCAAACCTGAAAAATCAAACCTTGAAACAAGATTTCACCACAAATTACCCTTTTTCAGAAACCTTTTCTGAAAATTCAAAACATAAAAATTGTTTTGCAAAATGTTAAATGGAACTCAGTCTAGCCTTCAATCACACACCAACTTTTTAAAAACAATAAAAGGAATTACAATTTTAAGAAAAATACCAACTTTATAAATTTGTAAAAAAGGAATTACAAGTGTTGAGAGCTAAAAACTGGAACAAAGAAATATGGACACAAACCGTCCATATTTATACTACTCTAAAGAAAATACTAGAAGCTTAAACCCTAATACATAAAATCCCTAAAATGTCCTTGGACTTTTGACTGAAAATGGTCAAATTGTGCCTCATGTGATGATGTTGATGTAGCCAGCTGTTGTTGGATGATCATAAGCGTTCATTCAATCTTTGGGAGCACGAAAACCATCTTAGCTGTTGATTGGTATGCAAGATGCGTTTTTTGCCCAAATAAGTGAAGCAGGGGACAAACGTGGGGACCATTTGGGTGAGTGGGAAAGTGATGTATAAGGTGGGTTTTGATTAGGCAATGGTTAATTGCTAATCTGGATAAAATGGGGGAAAGTTATCAAGATTCAAGGAAAAACCCAATTTAGAGTTCATGTGTTCTTGGGGGTTTTAATCCGTTTTTGGTTATTTAGATTTTTAAAAAGTTGTTTAGTGGGAAAATTAAAGAGGTTGACTAGGTTTGACCAGGTTTATTAAATAAACCTGGTGGGTGGGTTGTGGGTTACGGGTTTGGATTGGGTTTGGGTATGGATAGTGGGTAGGGTCGGGTTTTGATGAGGTGTCATGGTGTGAGTGGAGGAGTGGGTTTGGTTGTCTAGGCAGAAAAGGCCCCCAAGGTTTATTTCTTCTTTCACCTTGTATAAACATCAACAAACTTCTTTTTCCCTTTATAATGACTATGGACAGTTGGCATATTTGGCCCTTGTGTTTGGTAAAAAACATGAACAAGGACTTAACATGTACTTTCTTCAATTTCTAAGGACCTTTAATGTCAAAACATGAATCTTCAAAGACCATAGTTGTTCAATCTTGATTCTTCAAGGGTAAAAAGTGACAACTTGCAAATCTTGAGGGACCAATCTTGCAATTTCTTCAAACTTCAAGGGCAATTTTGGAAATTCTTGATTCGGGTCCGGTTCATTGTGCGGCTTCGTTTCCCGTGTTAGTTTTTTGAATGATTCTTGTGATCTTTTTGTCATTTCCTCAATATCCGTACCTAAAATACACAAGCAACAAACACGAGCATATATTTGGCAGTTTTAATGATATTTTATGCATTTTAAGCTCGATTTGGACGATGAGACTATGTATAAAAGCAGTCTCATCACACAACCAACGAGTTATTCGCTTTGGCTAATGGACCATCAAGGACTCCAATGTCAGTAAACTGTTGCGTAGTAGATGGTGTGAGGTATGTCGTGCAGAGCCGCAATGAACGTCGCACAACTCAAAACAACGACATTTGTTCGACTGGCCATGACGGGGTAATGTCTTATGGTCAGCTTCAAGAAATCATCGATTTTGACTATTTGTCGTTTAAAGTTGCGTTGTTTAGAGTTAAGTGGTTCGACACTCGCAACACTAGTAGAGTCAGGAAACTTACCTTTTGTAAGATATGTAAATCTTGGTTATGTTTTAGAGAGAGAAAGAGATAGAGAGATGATGGAGTTCACACACTTCTAGAGAGAGAAAGTGAAAGATAACTATGTGTAAATTATGAAAACCACCACCCTCTCCGTCAAAGGAGAGGGTTTATATACCCAAGCCCATGAGATGGGCTTGGGATTACATTAGGCCGCCGACCCATACATTTCATGGGCTCTGTTTTGGGCTTTGTTTAATAAATGTGAATAACTAAACTACGAGCTATTACATGGACTATTGTTGGAGTGACCGATCCTTTCTAATACGTAAAACGTATTTCCAACAATCTCCCCTAAGGGAGGTCACTCCAAACAAGGGCGTTACCAAGTTACAATAATAAAATAAACCTAGCATACTATGCTTGTCTTGAGCTCGTAGTCTTCGTCTTTCTTTTCTTTTTCTTTTCTGGTGAACATGCTGATGTGATCATTGATATCAATCTTGAGCATTAATATCTTGCCTTGATCTTGTGCATCCATCACTTGTGATCTTCGCCTCTTCGTGACTTCATGTCCCACATACTTATACCTTCGTAATTCTTGAAAGCTTCAGAGTTCGATACAGCGGAAGACTTAACTTTTAGGCTTTCTTGAATTAGATGAGGTATTAAGTGCATAAAGTATAAGCATGCGGGGACGACTTCTTCTCGGATTCCGCAACGCCACCGTCTTCAAATGCCGCAACAAAAGTAGACACGAACGAAATGGTTTAAACATTTCATTCTAATTCGGTAGCATTTTACCTCCGGTCGGTGAAGACCGTTGGACGATATAAAATATCGTACTTGTGGCAGGTAGATTTAATTAAAAATCTCTTTGACAAGATTTCGAGGGTAAACCCGTTCTCTTTACTCGACCGTCCAAAGCTGACTGCGAACGTAAAGAGTGAATCATTTTCATAAAATTATCCGCATGATTGAAGCCGTCAATTCTGAGTCCTGGAACAAGTTTGATTCATTAAAGAATCGCAACATCGTTGCTTTCCAGTTGTCACGAGCTTGATTCATATTGAATCTTTCAAGTTACCTACCAAGTTCTATTTAAGGTTAACACTAGAAGGATTTCCACTCATCACTGTGAACACTAAGGTATCACTCTGAGTGTTCTGGCAAGATCACTAAGATATTGCATAGAGGTCTGGAACGTGTTTAAGTTCAGCTAAGAATTAAACCACTGTTGCTTTCCAGTTATCACAAGTTTGATTCATAAAGAATCGCACAAGTCACCTACCATGAGCTTTTTGATATTCGCTCAAGAAGGATTTCCATCTTCATTGTAAATACTTTCGTATTACTCGGATGCTCAGGCAGGATCATGAATATTTTGCGTAGGACTCTTAATATCTTTCTTACTTTTCACAGTGTGTGAAGAAGCAAGGAATTATGAAAGTGTGTCCTAATGAGATATTTGATGATCTCAAATGGCTCTAGACTCGATCATGCATTTTGGATTTTAGTGATAGGAGGCTGGAGAGGAGTGCCACCATTTCAATACCAATTTATTTAGAGTGAATAAATCGATAGATAACGTGTTGTCTCTGTGTGATTAAAACAAATACCTTTTGAAAGATATCTGAGTTAGCTGGGATGGGTTGTGCATTGCATCACTGGGTCCATGATGTCTATCTTCAATATCTAGCATCATTAAAATGATCTCAATAGCATATGTGTTGACCCGGTTTCTACCTAAGGTTGTAAGGAGGGCTTCTTTCTTTACACCCTTTATCTTTACAATTCTTTTTCATTCTTCAACCCCTTCAATGCTTACCAATATGTCATAACTAGCACCTTGTTGTGATTGTTCCAATGCTAACTTAAGTACTTGGTCGACATTCAGCTACGTTCACAATCTTTCTCCATCTTTCCTAAGGACTACTATTTCTAGCTATGGAATGTCCTTGGGAAGATTCCTCTGGTTTTGGAAGAATCACTGGACTTAACCTATCCTACCATCCTTATGTGTGAAATAAATGGGTTGTGGATAAGTATAAATCACCATGAAATCCATTTTTGATTTGCAAATCCGTTTTGCTCCCCCTTAACATATGCCACGATATTCGTAAACATTTCGCACATGTCGGGATGAGCCATCACGTTATGTCAAACCATTTTTGATAATTTCCCATATTAAATCACACTTTCTCCCCCATATTAAAAATATTAACCCAAACGATGTTTTTAATATCAATTGATTTAATGAATTTTTAACAAAGGTTTTGGGAAGAAAAATGCAAGTCCTTTTTATCTTCATGATACCAAATGTATGAGATATGATACCGATTTGTAACATGATCACATATTCACCATATTAGAAAAAATTAACAAGGTTGGACCTGATTGAAGAGAACATCATATGATAAGATCAAATGGTTCTTGTCAGCATATGTTGGTCACCTCGTCACGTCTGAAGTCATCTCTTGACACCACGTGTACGATTGGTATTGTTGTCCTGACACCAGTTAGTGAGCTTGGCACGTTCGGCACCGAAGATTCTGAATGCTTGACAATTGCTCCCCCTCAATTGTTGACTCGTGTTCTATTGAAAGAGCTGTAGTCGTCGGTTGAGTAGTGGTGAGACTGCTTTTATACATAGTCTCATCGTCCAAATAGGGCTTTAAAATGCATAAAATATAATAAAAATACTCAAATATATGCTTGTGTTTGTTGCTTGTGTATTTTAGGTACGGATATTAAGAAAATGACAAAAGATCACAAGAATCAATCAAAAACGAACACGGGAAACGAAGCCGCACAATGAACCAAGCCCTAGTATTGATTTTCCAAGAAAGACCCTTGAAGAATTGAAGATTGAACAAGAAGGGTCCTCCAATATTTAAGAATTGACACTTTAAACCCTTGTATATTCGTAATTACAAGATTGGTCCCTAAAGTTTGTCAATATTACAAAAAGGACCCTTAACTTTGAAGAATTAGCAAATTTAGTCCCTCAACAAAACTAAATTGTCAATATTAGTCCTCCAAGAAGTCAACAAACAAGTCAAGACCTTGAAGAATGAAGAAAATGCCAAAATCAGTCCTTCAAATATCATGAATTGGCAAAACTAGTCCTTAGAATAACTTTACAAAAGTTATTGTGGCCAAAATGGGAATTTGCAAACTTGTAAAACAAAGGAATTGGATTTATGAGCTGTTTATTCTAAAGTGACAAGGAAAGGGAATTTCAGGGGCCAAAATGGCAAGACAACACAACTTATCACCACCACTCATCACCCGCCACGTCACCCCACCCAAACAACCAGCCAATCACCAATCACCCTGCATCCACGTCACACCACACTTAAATATATAACTGATTAATCAGTTATATTAAACTTCCCTCCATAACACAATTTTTAAATAAATCCACCCCCAAACTAGATTAAACCCACCCCTAATCCCCTCATAAACCCTAATCTACCCAGGATCAATTAAACTCAAATCAAAGGGTTTTTGTTTCCCCTTTTCCAAATCATTAATTAACAACTTACTAAACCCATCCCACGCCAAAACCATGATCCCAACCAACCCATGTGAGCAGTAGGGACCTCCCATGCTGCGTCACTTTCATCCCCAAACCCAAAAATCGACAAAACAAACGGCTGGATGCGTTTTCTTGTCCCCAAAGGAATTTTTAACGCCCAAGATCATCACAAGACAGCTGCTATAACAAGGACAATCACATGGGACTCTCATTGACCAAGATTCGATGTTTCAAACCAAGGGCAATTGTGGACTTTCAGTCAATTAGGGTTTAGGGTTTCCCTTTCTTTTTAATATTTTAATCAGCTTTCTAGAAATTTCTTTTTGTTAATATAAAATGAGACGACTTGTGTCTCATTTTTCTCTTGTTCCAGTTTTTTTTACAAGTCACTGTAATATGTTTTATTAATGAAAGTTGGTATTTTTGAGTGAAAATATAATTCCTTTTCAGTATTTAAAAAAGTGTATTGACTTGTGTGAAGAAAACTGAGTTCCAAAATTGATTTGTTAAGTACTTGTAACCAATTGTTCTTGTCAAAGAAAATTGGTTAAAAGTGACTGTATTTCAAGGAAATCCTGGGTAGGATTTCTTATATAAGATTGTTAATCTCAAGTGGTTTTGATGGTTTAGTATTTGGTTTTTATAAAGTTTTCAGTTTTCAGAAATTTGGTGTTTTCAAATCTTTTTCAAAAGATGTTGGTTATAATTTTTACTCATAACTTACTGCTTATATAAGCCTGCTCATAAGCTGTTGATACAAGCTTATGAGCATCAGCTTATATAAGCTTGAAGGTGTTCTTGGATTTGTGGTGTTGTGCCGGGATCAATCAAGAGTCAAGAACTCTATTCCATTCACTTCTATTTCCTTTTGAAGATATGGTTATAGCCTAGGGTCCTTCTTTGGATTCCTACAACAGGCTTCCTCTACTGTTTTTAAGCTCATATAAGCTCCTTAAACAACCCTTTGGAAAGCATTAAGAACTGGTATAAAGCTTGAACCCATTGGCTAGTTTATGTGATATTTTTTGTGCTTTTGCATGATGTTGAGTATGTCTTGTTAATTTGTAGTTTTTCTTGGTTGATTAGGCTTTATTTGGTTTTATATGCATGCTATAATTGATAAAAATCAGATTGGGTAGGTTTTGTAGTTAATCTCTTTGTTAATTGTCAAAATCAGAAAGTTAAGGGTTGTTTGGGATTAGGGATTAAGCCAAGGAGTTGACATCTATTTGGTTTATAAACAAGTTAAACACCCTTTGTTTGTTTGCTTTGGGTATATCTGGTGATTGGTTCGTCAGTTTGGTAGGTTAAAACAAAAAGGGCATGCTAAATAACTTGGTCATAATAACTTAAAATAGTAAGCCCACTTTTTTGTCTCATTTTGATGATTTGTGCTCTCTAGTCTTGTAGGCTGTTAGGGTTTAGTGTCATTTAGGGTTTAGAACTTTTCAGTAGTGATTTATTGTGCTAAGGAGAAACTTTGAGCAGCTTAAAATCCACTTGGTGGTCAAACAGACCAGCAACTAGTGCTTAGGTCTGTTTGTGCACATCAGAGGTTGATTTGTGCTTGATCTTGTGTGTTAACTTGGTTTTTCTTGCTCATTGTGACTCCCCACAACCCAACTGGTTGTGGGGGTGCCTTGTCTTGCCAAAACATCCAACAAACCAACAAGAACTAGCCAAAAAGGCCACCATCAGCAAAGTCTAGTCTCTGGTCCATCAGAGAACGACCTTGCCCCTTTTTATCTCGGACAACACAAGAATTGTTTATTTGGTTACTGTAGCAAGTGTGTTAATCTGGACACGTTTTTGTATTTTCTAGGTTTAAATCTTGTTTGATTTTAATAGTTTTTTTGTGTTTTCATAGTTAGTAAGTCACTGGTTTTAAGTTTTAAAAAAAAGAAAAAGAAAAAAAAGTTTTATCAAAAAGAGACTGGCCAGGACTCAAACCTGCGCCATCTCTCCCACACACTAACGTGATAACCAGTTGCCCTAGAGTCTTTGACTGGTTATCCTTTGGTTTCTTTAATACTTAAGGGTTTATTGGTTAGGGCTTATTAATATAAGTCGTGAATAGATAAGCTATTTCCAGCTTATTTACTTAGTATTTTTCTTTCTTTTGATTTTTCCCTTGTTCTTTGTTAAGTTTAGGACTTTTTGGTATAAAAATCTTATTTTTCACGTTTATATTTAATTTATTAGGATTATTTTTAGATTTAATTTTAGAAAGTGATTAAAAAATAGAAAAAAGTGTTTTAAAAATCTGGAAAAATAGTTTTTAAGTTTTAATTTAGTATTTTGAGGTTTACATCCATTTAAGTTTTCAAATTGACTTATTTTTTATTTTATTTAATTTTAGGGGTTTTAATTAATTTTAAAAATTAATATAAAATTAGTAAAAAGGTTTTGGAGATTTTTGTTTTCATTTTTATCTTAGTTACATTTTCCTTGATTTTAGGTAATTTTTTAGAATTTTTTTATAAACTTTGGATTTTTAATATTATTTTATTATTAAAAATTAAAATTTAGTTTTCTCTAGTTTTTTATATTTTTCCTAGTTCAAATACACAAAGTTAGGAATTTTACAACTTTTAGAATATTTTTATTCTCCTTAGATTTATTTTTATAATTATTTTAAGTTTTAAGAGTTTTTAATTGTTTTAAATAGTTTTTCTTAGTTTTAAATTTTCAAAAATAGTTTTAAATTAAGTTTGGTCATGTTGGAGGTTTATAATTGAAAAAATATCATTTTGGGCTTTTTGTTAATTAAATTGATTTTTTGGGCTTTAATTAGCATTAAAAAATAATTATTTAATTAAATAAAAGGATTGAGTGATTTTTGATTTTTTGTAAACTCCTAATACATTATTTAGGATTTATTGCAATTTTTTAGGAATTTTTAGAGTAAATTTTTAATTTGGCTACTTTTTACGGTTTTACGTGTATGACCTTTTCGTCTTAGTTTAATTCGTCATCGTAACCGTCATTCTCTTCTTATCCCATTTCTATTTTCTTTTCTCATAAATATAATCACATAATTAATCATTTCTTTACACAACACACTAGCCTCCTTGGGAAACGAACTTTCACCTTTGGGTCATTAGTACACGGTTTTCCTAAACCGTCGTATTTAATACTTTCCCTATTTTGCCCTTTTGTTTTTCCTAAAGCAAAGGTGTGTAAAAAGGCTACATCAATTTTGGCGCCGCTGCCGGGGAGGCGTGTTGTGTTTTGATTTGGCAATTGTTGTTTTTATATATAGCCATAATATCTATTGTATTAGTAGCACTCTACTAATACGTATTATCGGTTTTTCGTTTTTTGTGTGAATATTATTAATATATTGTATACGTAGAACAATAAATTCACAAGTACTCCAAAAGTGTGAAAACACAACCTTGACTTGGGAGGTCATTACCCAATCATTGTATTCAAATCTCAAACCAAAGAAAAAAGGCAAAAATAGATAAATACTTTCGTGAAGCTCGATTTTGAAAAATACAAACTATAAGGTAGGTATAAGGCGGGTATTATAAAATATACCCTAAGGAAAAAGGCTCTTAAGTGCTTCGCGCCGCCTCGTTTCCCCGCTTGCTTGTGAGTATTTTATTTTGAGAGCTAATCGAAGGTTTTACCGCCTAAAGTATTATTAAGTATCATATATACTTTCTTGGTTTCGTTTGATTAAACCCTCTTGAAAGTTTTGGCGTTCCACCAACGTTCTAAAGTCATCGAAGGCGTTCATTTCACGTGATCGTTTTCATTCCTTGAGGCTTCTTTAATCAAGAGATTTGATTAAGGAGGAGATTTGTACATTTTTGTCTACTTAATACAATTCCAAAATCCAAAAAAAAGTAAAAACAATCAAAAATCCAAAAAAACTGAAAAAGTTAAAAACACCAAAAAGAATCTTCTTTGCTCATCCCCACGTTGTACGTGACATTTATGCTTACTTGTAACCAAGCAAGACGTGCACGTAAACGAAAAACAAAAAGGAGTCCACACCTACTCCTAATCTTTCTAGTGAAGAGACTCCAAGTGGGGAACCTATTGTAGAACAAGAATCTATCATGGCTAATCGTACTATGATGGAGTTGCTTCAAGCACCCACCAAGGGTTTTGGAGAGGCCATTGTGATTCCCGCATCCTTGTGGAGAACTTCGAGATCAAGACGGGTTTAATGTCTATGCTTCAAGCCAACAAGTTTCGCGGACATGAAAAAGACAACCCACATTATCACATTAGGCAATTTAATCGTCTCACCGCGACAAGCAAGTTTAAGGATGTACCACACGATGCCATTAAGATGATGTTGTTTCCGTACTCGTTAGATGGACCCGCCAAGATATGGCTCGAGAAAGAACCCCCAAATTCGATTTTGACGTGGGGTGATCTCGTTTCTAAATTTGTGAATCAATTTTTTCCACCATCTAAAACAACACATTTGAAAGACGAGATTTCACGATTTACACAAAGGTCTAATGAAAGTTTTTCAATGGCTTGGGAAAGGTTTAAAGAAATGTTATATGAATGTCCACACCATGATTTTTCCGAATTGCATCAAATTGACACTTTTTATAATGGGCTTAATGATCATGAACGAGATTACTTTAATTCCACCGCGGGTGGTAATTTTTTGTACAAAACGACCGATGAGGCTTTGAAAATCATTGAAAATAGGTCTAAAGTGTATAACCCTCGTAACACACCGAGTGTTGCCACTATGGGTTCGTCATCGTCGTCTCGTAACATGAGTGCCTTGCAAGATGAAGCAAATGAGGAGAATTGGTTTTTCGATAGGTTTTCGACTCTTATGACTCATTGGAAAGCACAAGATGCTTTGAATTCCGCATCGGTTAAGGCGGTTGCCAAGAGTTGTATTTCGTGTGGTGGAGCTCATACTTTTTCCGAGTGCATTACCGCGGATGGTAGCACTTCGAATGCTTATGTAGCCACAGGAACTTATAACCAAAACGGTCAAGGTTCCCGCCAAAATCAAGCTCCATAAAATCAAAATGCTAACAACTATCGAAACAATAAAAATGGTGCTTACCAAGGAAATCAACGCAACTTCAACAAGGGTAATTATCAAAGTGGAAATGGGCAAATTTCAAACCAAAACCAAAATCGTGATTTTCAAACTACCACACAAGGTTTTCAAAATGATCACACCAAAAATCTTCAAGGAGAATTTTTGAATTATGCTAAAGCAAACGATGCTAAGTTTGATAATATGCAACGTGAGATGGTTAGCTTAAGATCTGAGTTGAAAAACGAGCTTAAAACGAACTTGCTAATGAACTTAAGACTCATTCTAATAAAATGGAAGGAAATGTTCAACGTCTCCAACAAAATCAACAAAAAATGGAGCAAGGTCAACATGAGATTAAGCAAGAGTTGTTAAAAGCGGATGCTAGGCAATCTAAATTTGAAGATCGAATTGGAAAAATGTTTGAAGCTATCATGTGAAACCTTCTTCTTCGGGTGGTCTTCCTAGTGATACCATCGTAAACCCGAAAGGAGAATTGAAGGTTACTACTACTCGTAGTGGTAACACTTTCAAAGAACCCATTTCTCGTCCAAGTACTTCTACGGAGAAGGAAATAGAGAAAGAACCCGAGGTGGTGGTTGAAAAGGAGCAAATTCCAAGCCCACGAAGTACCGCTCAAACCACACCTACGGTTGAACCAATACCAATAGTGGAACCCGAGATTCCAAGGCCGTTGCCTATGCCCCAACCCACACCACCCTTACCTTACCCTTCAAGACGAAACAAGGAAAAGGCACAAGAACGAAATAATTATCAATTTGAACTTTTTATGAAAATGTTTCGTGACTTGAATTTTAATATAATTTTTGCCGACGCCTTGGTCATGATGCCTCGATTTGCCGCAAACTTCAAAAGTATGTTGAATAACAAAGAGAAATTGCAAAAGTCGTCTAGTTGTTCTTCGGTTTTTCTTAGCCGCATAACTCAAAAAGTTGGTGATCCCGGTAAAATTTTAATCCCATGTGCAATACAAGATATGGAGGAATGCTACGCCTTGGCCGATCTTGGTGCTAGTATAAATTTGATGCCTCTTGAGATTTTTAAGTCGCTCAATCTTCCTAATCTTACTCCTTCAAGAATGTCAATCGAGATGGCCGATCATTCTACGATTCTAGCTTGTGGAGTAGCTGAGGACGTCTTCGTGAAAGTTGTAAAGTTTTACTATCCCGTAGACTTCATCGTTGTTGACATTCCCATCGATCCTAAAGTTCCTCTAATTTTAGGTCGATCATTTTTGGATACTTCGAGAGCACTTATCGATGTGCATGCTAGGAAAATCACTCTACGTTTCAATGAGGAGGAACTCGTCATAAATGAAACTCAAAACTCTACACTTTCTCATGTGTATTCTATCACGTCTTTGAAAAATGTTAATCCAATAAAAAAACATTTGCAAAAGGATATCAAAAAGAGTTTTAGGAGTTGATGATAAAAACGATTTTCCGTCCCCTCCGCCGGTGGAGGTTAAGAGTGTTAAGCCTACGTCTCTAATCACGAATGATTCTTCGGATGATAAATATGTTGACCCCGATGGGGAAGTTTTCTTTGTCGACAAACGTTTTGAGAACTTACCACCACCAAAGCCAAAACAGTTTTCAAATGTGAGAATTTTTAGTGTGACTAACATTGCTTTAGAAACGCCAAATATTTTTGACATAATCAAGTCGGGTTTTCATAAGGAGAGTTTAAAAGATGAAAAAGGAAAAAAAAATTGAATTGGATTTAAAAGATTTTTCTACAATGCTAACTTCGTTATCACCTCGTGTTTTGAGTGCTACAAGCTCGTCTTCTCCTTTTGACGATGCTTGGTGTGGACTTAGTGTGGGGGAAGCCCCTTATGTTCCCTCCACTTTCCCCACCGAGGACGAGATATTTGATCCCGGAATTGCTTATAAAGGGAAATCTCGGTCTTCCACCGATGCAATAAATGGAAAATCTTTCTATTTGATTGGTGCGAGTCTACCTCGAGTAGCTCATGGTTTTTGTGACTTACCCATTGTCCCACCCTTCTATTTCTTCTCATCTATTTTCTTTAAACCCTTTGGGTTTGTGTTGAGACATGATGAAGTGGCGTTGATTTGTTATTCCAATGAAAACGAGAACACCATCTTCGATCCCGGTGTTTTGCACCATCAAAGGACTTAGTCCTTAATACCGGTTGTTTTTGGGCCTTGTTTATCATGTAAGCCCCACCAAAAAAATTGACCATACCATGATTATCCCTAAATGATCACATTTATAGGGGATTCGAGTCGAGCTTTTGACTCGGTTATCAAAAACAAGGTGCCTCGTGGGGGAGACCCATGCTTATCCATGTATATATTATTGCTTTCTAATTAGTTTAATGTGAGGGTATTTGTGCCCTTCCAACCTTTGTTCCGTGGTTGTTTGTGAATTGTGGATTTTAGATGATCATTATCTTCACGATTGGATCCTCTCGTGTTCGTTTTATGGGAGAACTCGATCGTTTGCTTTGAAGACTTTATCAATATCCATGATATATCCTTTGATGTTCTAACCTTAGGTTTATAGCACACTTCATAAACGGCTTTAAATTTAACGGTTACACCCTTTCCATGCTAGATTAGGCATTTGACTACGTCTCTAGTATGGGGGTGTTTGCACCCCTAGACTCGAAACATTGAGGATAATGTTTAACTTTAGTATGGGGGGTGAATAGATACTTGCCTTGCCAAACCTTCACACTTTCCAAAGTTTATCTTTTTGTTTATCGTTTTTGTTGAAAAATAAGGCTAAAATGGCCAAATTTTAAAATTTTTCTCATGTTTTATAAGTGTTTGAAGACACGAATGTAGGTTTTCCGATGGCGAGAATAAGAGTAATTTTTTACTCGACCGTGCGTGTTGAGCACTTAGCTTTGATTCCTTAACTTCACATTAGGCTAAGTCTCTTAAATGAGGACGAGAAATGATAGGGTTAATTATAAGTTACTATGCTAAACATAGAATACTCGTATTCTTTCAAAAATTCATGTGTTTTTGTTATTTGCTTATTCTCCCTTCGCTTGTAAATATTTTTTGCTTAATAAATATTGACTTAGCGGTCTAGTCTTGATTGTTGGGTTTCTAGTCTTTTCTAGTAGCTTCCATGTAATTAAATTGGGAAGACATTAAGGTATCGCCAGCGTCACGGTTTTGAAGTATTGGCAACCCGAATAATCGAAAGCTTCACCCAATAATAAGATTTCAAGTGCTCATCTAAATCAAGCAAACAATTTGAAGCTCACAAGGCCGAAAAATCTATGCAAAATTGAAAGTGAACCAAGCCTTAATCTTTGAAGCTTTAAAGATCTAAAATTCGCCTTAGCGTGAGGATATACGTCTTTGGCTAATAAAACCACCGATGAGGTGGATAATAAAAGGCAAGGCAAGACCGAAGTCTTAATAAAAGCTTCATGACGAAGTTGAATAAAAGATGGAGGTAAACCTATAATAATAAGGCCCTTCCGTTAGGGGGCGTATAAAAGTCTTGGTAATAAGTCTCATGTTCAAAATCGTTATAAAACCGTGCTTATCGATCCTTCTTGTTGACTTAATTTTTTGACAGCGTTGTCTATTAGGAGGGGTTATTGATTTGATGGTCTTGGTTACACCGTTAGGACTCTATTTTTAGACCTAAATCTCTATTCACGCATAAGTCAACAATGTATCCTCGTGAAACATTCAAGACATAATAAAATATAAGAGATACAACTTAGGATAATGGGAGGATAAGTACGTGATTAGGGCATATGAGTAGTGTTAGCATTACTAACTTATAATGACAATTATCTCGTTGTATGCCTGGCATCGAATTGGGGTGAAAATCGAGGACGACGAAATTATTTCTAACAAAGCATTCACGTGTTCTTATTCTATGAACCTAAACGTTCCATTTTGCGATGAAAATCATACATTATGTCTAAAACGCAAGTAGAAGTAATAGTAGTAGTGTAGCTAGTTTATCATTCAATAAAAGAGAATAAAAATGAATTTTGGAGGTGCTACGATACATTATTCTAGCCTTGTGTGAGGGCACGGCAATGGTTTAGTATGGGGGAGTGATGAGACTTCTTTTATACATAGTCTCATCGTCCAAAAAGGGCTTTAAAATGCATAAATATCATAAAAATACCCAAATATATGCTTTTGTTTGTTGCTTGTGTATTTTAGGTACGGATATTGAGAAAATGACAAAAGATCACAAGAATCAATCAAAAACGAACACGGGAAACGAAGCCGCACAATAAACCAAGCCCTAGTATTGATTTTCCAAGAAAGACCCTTGAATAATTGAAGATTTAACAAGAAGGGTCCTCCAATATTGAAGAATTGACACTTTAAACCCTTGTATATTCATAATTACAAGATTGGTCCCTAAAGTTTGTCAATATTACAAAAAGGACCCTTAACTTTGAAGAATTGGCAAAATTAGTCCCTCAACAAAACAAAATTGTATTGGTCCTCCAAGAAGTCAACAAACAAGTCAAGACCTTGAAGAATGAAGAAAATGCCAAAATCAGTCCTTCAAATATCATGAATTGGAAAAACTAGTCCTTGGAATAACTTTTCAAAAGTTATTTTGGCCAAAATGAGAGTTTGCAAACTTGTAAAACAAAGGAATTGGAGTTATGAGCTGTTTATTCTAAAGTGACAAGGAAAGGGAATTTCAGGGGCCAAAATGGCCAGACAACACAACTTATCACCACCACTCATCACCCGCCACGTCACCCCACCCAAACAACCATCCAATCACCAATCACCCTCCATCCACGTCACACCCCACTTAAATATATAACTGATTAATCAGTTATATTAAACTTCCCTCCATAACACAATTTTTATATAAATCCACCCCCAAAGTAGATTAAACCCACCCCTAATCCCCTCATAAACCCTAATCTACCCAGGATCAATTAAACTCAAATCAAAGGGTTTTTGTTTCCCCTTTTCCAGATCATTAATTAACAACTTACTAAACCCATCCCACACCAAAACCATGATCCCAACCAACCTATGTGAGCAGTAGGGACCTCCCCTGCTGCGTCACTTTCATCCCCAAACCTAAAAATCGACAAAACAAATGGTTGGATGCGTTTTCTTGTCCCCAAAGGAATTTTTAACGCCCAAGATCATCACAAGACAGCTGCTACAACAAGGACAATCACATGGGACTCTCATTGACCAAGATTCGATTTTTCAAACCAAGGGCAATTGTGGACTTTCAGTCAATTAGGGTTTAGGGTTTCCCTTTCTTTGTAATATTTTAATCAGCTTTCTAGAAATTTCTTTTGGTTAGTATAAAATGAGACGACTTGTGTCTCATTTTTCTCTTGTTCCAATTTTTTTTACAAGTCATTGTAATCTATTTTTATTAATGAAAATTGGTATTTTTGAGTGAAAATATAATTCCTTTTCAGTATTTAAATAAGTGTATTGACTTGTGTGAAGAAAACTGAGTTCCAAAATTGATTTGTTAAGTACTTGTAACCAATTGTTCTTATCAAAGAAAATTGGTTAAAAGTGACTGTATTTCAAGGAAATCCTGGGTAGGATTTCTTGTTTAAGATTGTTAATCTCAAGTGGTTTTGATGGTTTAGTATTTGGTTTTATAAAGTTTTCAGTTTTCAGAAATTTGGTGTTTTCAAATCTTTTTTAAAAGATTTTGGTTATAATTTTTACTCATAACTTACTGCTTATATAAGCCTGCTCATAAGCTGTTGATACAAGCTTATGAGCATCAGCTTATATAAGCTTGAAGGTGTTCTTGGATTTGTGGTGTTGTGCAGGGATCTATCAAGAGTCAAGAACTCTATTCCATACACTTCTATTTCCTTTTGAAGATATGGTTATAGCCTAGGGTCCTTCTTTGGATTCCTACAATAGGCTTCCTCTACTGTTTCTTAAGCTCATATAAGCTCCTTAAACAACCCTTTGGAAAGCATTAAGCACTGGTATAAAGCTTGAACCCATTGGCTAGTTTATGGGATATTTTTTGTGCTTTTGCATGATGTTGAGTATGTCTTGTTATTTGTAGTTTTTCTTGGTTGGTTAGGCTTTATTTGGTTTTATATGCATGCTAGAATTGTTAAAAATCAGATTGGGTAGGTTTTGTAGTTAATCTCTTTGTTAATTGTCAAAATCAGAAAGTTAAGGGTTGTTTGGGATTAGGGATTAAGCCAACGAGTTGACATCTATTTGTTTTATAAACAAGTTAAACACCCTTTATTTGTCTGGTTTGGGTATATTTGGTGATTGGTTTGTCAGTTTGGTAGGTTAAAACAAAAAGGGCATGCTAAATAACTTGGTCATAATAGCTTAAAATCAGTAAGCCCACTTTTCTGTCTCATTTTGATGATTTGTGCTCTCTAGTCTTACAGGCTGTTAGGGTTTAGTGTCATTTAGGGTTTAAAACTTTTCAGTAGTGATTTGTTGTGCTAAGGAGAAATTTTGAGCAGCTTAAAATCCAGTTGTGCTAAGGAGAAATTTTGAGCAGCTTAAAATCCACTTGGTGGTCAAACAGACCAGCAAATAGTGCTTAGGTCTGTTTGTGCACATCAGAGGTTGATTTGTGCTTGATCTTGTGTGTTAACTTGGTTTTTCTTGCTCATTGTGACTCCCCACAACCCAAATGGTTGTGGGGGTGCCTTGTCTTGCCAAAACATCCAACAAACCAACAAGAACTAGCCAAAAAGGCCACCATCAACAAAGTCTAGTCTCTGGTCCATCAGAGAACGACCTTGCCCCTTTTTATCTCGGACAACACAGGAATTGGTTATTTGGTTACTGTAGCAAGTGCGTTAATCTGGGCACGTTTTTGTATTTTCTAGGTTTAAATCTTGTTTGATTTTAATAGTTTTTTGTGTTTTCATAGTTAGTAAGTCACTGGTTTTAAGTTTTAAAAAAAAAGAAAAATAAGAAAAAAGTGTTATCAAAAAGAGACTGGCCAGGACTCGAACCTGCGCCATCTCTCCCACACACCGACGTGATAACTAGTTGCCCTAGGGTCTTTGACTGGTTATCCTTTGGTTTCTTTAATACTTAAGGGTTTATTGGTTAGGGCTTATTAATATAAGCCGTGTATAGATAAGCTGTTTCCAGCTTATTTACTTAGTATTTTTCTTTCTTTTGATTTTTCCCTTGTTCTTTGTTAAGTTTAGGACTTTTTGGTATAAAAATCTTATTTTTCACGTTTATATTTAATTTATTAGGATTATTTTTAGATTTAATTTTAGAAAGTGATTAAAAAATAGAAAAAAGTGTTTTAAAAATCTTGAAAAATAGTTTTTAAGTTTTAATTTAGTATTTTGAGGTTTACATCCATTTAAGTTTTCAAATTGACTTATTTTTTATTTTATTTAATTTTAGGGGTTTTAATTAACTTTAAAAATTAATATAAAATTAGTAAAAAGGTTTTGGAGATTTTTGTTTGCACTTTTATCTTAGTTACATTTTCCCTGATTTTAGGTAATTTTTTTATAAACTTTGGATTTTTAATATTATTTTATTATTATTTTATTATTAAAAATTAAAAGTTAGTTTTCTCTAGTTTTTATATTTTTCCTAGTTCAAATACACAAAGTTAGGAATTTTACAACTTTTATAATATTTTTATTGTCCTTAGATTTATTTTTATAATTATTTTAAGTTTTAAGAGTTTTTTAATTGTTTTTAAATAGTTTTTCTTAACTTTAAATTTTCAAAAATAGTTTTAAATTAAGTTAGGTCATTTTGGAGGTTTACAATTGAAAAAATCTCATTTTGGGCTTTTTGTTAATTAAATTGATTTTTTGGGCTTTAATTAGCATTAAAAAATTATTATTTAATTAAATAAAAGGTTTGAGTGATTTTTGATTTCTTGTAAACTCCTAATACATTATCTAGGATTTATTGCAATTTTTTAGGAATTTTTAGAGTAAATTTTTAATTTGGCTACTATTTATGGTTTTACGTGTATGACCTTTTCGTCTTAGTTTAATTCGTCATCGTAACCGTCATTCTCTTCTTATCCCATTTCTATTTTCTTTTCTCATAAATATAATCACATAATTAATCATTTCTTTACACAACACACTAGCCTCCTTGGGAAACGAACTTTCACCTTTGGGTCATTAGTACACGATTTTCCTAAACCGTCGTATTTAATACTTTCCCTATTTTGCCCTTTTGTTTTTCCTAAAGCAAAGGTGTGTAAAAACACTACATCAAGTAGTCGCATCGTCGAGTATGTAGATACCAATTGTAGATTGCAATGGTTGTAGAGATGATAACTTCATAAAAACAAGATTTCTCTTGTTTAACAAATAAATGCACTGAAGCGTACATAGATTTGTGTTAGACCAAGTTATAAAGTAAACTTGATCCCTTACAAGGTTTTAAAGTAAACCTTGCCCGAGAAAATTAATTTCTGTTGTGAGCCAAAGCTTTCATAAGAAATACTTGACTTTAATGTGAAAACCGGGTTGTAGTCTGAAATAACTACAAGCCATATAGGCATGTTTTATGAAATATTTACAACTTTTGTACGAACTCTATTTATGGCGCCGAGTCGATATTAATCAACATTTCTAAGGCCGTAAATATTATCGTACCAAAAGACATGCCTTTGAAAAATAAAGTAAAAATATTTTTGGATTTTTATGAATTTTTCAATTTTTATGGTTTTTATATGGTTTTATATTTTTGTATTTTGCTTTAGTGGATATAAATATAAACAATATATACAAGTGATCACCAAGGATACGGAGAATAGTTTACCACCACTATTCTTTCGCTTCATCTGCTTGTTCCTTAAGAGTCTTAGACGAGAAGGTTCTCATTCCTAGCTTGTCGGCCAAAAATTCAATTCGAGCGCGATCTAAAGCCTTTCTGTTGTTGTTGCAGCATAAGGCAATTGCACTCTTGTTGTCGTAGTACATCGGAATTTTGTTGAAACCTAGACCATAGTCGGTTAATTGCGATCTCATCCAAAGAATTTGAGCACAACAACCGGACATAGCTATGTATTCTGCTTCCGTACTTGAAATTGCAGCGCTTTTCTGCCTTTTTGATGCCCAACTGATTAGTCGATTTCCTAATAGTTGCAAAGTTCCACTCGTACTACGCCTTGTATCTTAACAACCCGCGTGATCCGCATCTGCATATGCCATAAGTGCAATCGAAGAGTCCCTCGAATACCAAAGTCCCCGATTAATGGTTCCTTTAAGATATCGAAAGATCTGTTTCACAGTAACCAAGTGTAACTCAGTAGGTCGAGTTTGATACCGAGCATACATACATATAGCAAACTGAAGATCGGGTCGACTAGCTGTGATATACATAAGAGTACCGATCATACCACGATAAAGTGTCGGATCAACGTCAACTCCATGTGGATCTGCATCCAGCTTAGTTTGTTCCACCATTGGGGTATCCACGGGGTCGCAAGATTCCATCTTATATTTCTTAAGCGATTCAAGGGCATACTTGGATTGATTTATAAAGATGCCTCTGGGACTCTGAGATATCTGAAGACCTAAGAAGAATGATACCTTGCCCATCATTGACATCTTAAACTTGGAAGACATGAGTTTCCCAAATTCGTTGGATAAGGTTTGGGTCGAGGCTGTAAATATAATATTATCACCATATATTTGTACCATAATCATATCTTTACCTCGTTTCTGAATGAACAGCGTGGGATCCACCTTGACTTTAGCGAAGCCTTGCGTAATGAGGAATTGTGACAATAGATCATACCATGCGCGTGGAGCTTGCTTCAACCCATAGAGAGCCTTGTTAAGCTTGTACACATGATTTGGATATATAGGATTCACAAAACCATCCGGTTGTTGAACATAGACCTCTTCCTTGATTTCACCATTAAGAAATGCCGTCTTCACATCCATCTGATAGACGATCATATTCATGTGGGTTGCATAAGCGAGGAATAGTCTAATAGCTTCCAAACGGGCAACAGGTGCAAAGGATTCCATAAATTCGATGCCCAATAATTGCTTGTATCCACGAGCTACTAATCGAGCTTTGTTCTTCAATATTCTTCCTAACTCATCGAGTTTCACCTTGTAAACAAATTTCAAAGTGAGTAACTGTACTTGATCCGGGCATGGGACAAGTTCCCATACTTCAAGACGTATAAATTCATTAAGTTCTTCTTGCATAGCTTCTATCCAACAGGATTGAGTAAAAGCTTCTTGCCATGTCTTAGGTTCAACTTCAGTGAGAAAAGCATCAAAATGACAAAACATTGCATTTTCTTGTAGCTGACTTTGTGTGGATACCGGACGATTAGGGTTACCAATAATAGAATCTATAGGATGATCCTTTGTCCATTTGCTGTCATGTTCACGAATCCGTAGATTGGAGTAAACTGTAGTAGGAGCTTCCTCTAAGGTGGACGACCCGGCTTGATTAGAGTTGGGAATAGGTACACCAAAGAATGGAAGTTCACGCATTTGAGCGAATTCCAAATCGTGATCATCATCATCCTCTTCATCATCAATAGGCATGACATGGGTAGTTGAAACATGTGTTGGTTGAGAATTACTCGTTGAAGGTATAGCTTGACCAATTGTAGGTGCAGATGTGTCTGATTGTGCTTCGGTTGCTGGAGCAACAACTTTGGTTACCGGAGCTATTACCTCAGGTTCTGGATCAACAATACTTGGAGGAGTAAATAATTCATCAAAGAACGGTTGAAACAACGTATCCTATTCAATCCTAGAAGGTGGTGTAAATGATGATGAAGTAGGGTTGTATGGGACAAGACCATAACTAATGTTACTGGGTCCCATTTCATGAAGTGCGGGTTCAGAGTTGCTTTGCTCAGAAGCCATCGCTGTCAGCTTATCAAAATCAACATTCATCGTTTCGAGGATCTTGCAAGAGTTACGGTTGTAGATTCGGTATGCCTTCTTTGCGGGTGCGTAACCAATGAAAATGGCAATATCAGCCTTTGGTTGAAGTTTTCCCAAATTGTCACCATCATTATTTGGATAGCAAAGAGAACCAAATACATGATAATATGATAAATCTGGTACTTTTCCATGGAGAATCTCATAAGGTGTTTTACCATGGCGTTTACGAATTAGTGACCGGTTTTGGGTGTACACTGCTGTAGATACTGCTTCTGCCCATAAAAACAATGGAGCCTTTGCGTAAATTAACATCGTTCGAGCAGCTTCCAAAAGTGTGCGATTTCGCCTTTCAATGACACCGTTTTGTTGTGGAGTGCGTGCAACGGATGTTTCCTGAGATATGCCAACTTCTTCATAATAATCACGCAAGATTTGATTCATAAATTCGGTTCCATTATTTGTACGAATGTGTCGGACAGTAGTGTTGAGACACACTTGAATCATCTTGAGAAATCCGATGATGAATTTAGGTGCCTCATTTTTTGTTGTAAGAAATTTCATCCATGTAAACCGAGAGTAATCATCGATAATTACGAGGATGTACTTTTTGCCACTAAGACTTTCAACACGCATTGGCCCACAAAGATCCATATGCAACAAATAAAGTTTCTCTTGGTTGGTGTCTTCCGTCTTGGGTTTGTATGATTTCTTAGTGCTTTTCCCCATTGTACACGCGGAACACAAATGATCCTTGTGAAATGAAAGTTTAGGAAGACCACAAACAAGTTCGTTTTTCGCCAAATGATTAATAGCGTCAAAGTTAAGATGAGATAACCGTCGATGCCATAACCATGACCTAGTCTTCGATGCTTTGGAGAGAAGACATACGGGAGAAGCGACCATCATGTCTTGTAGAGACAAAGTATATAAATTATTCCCTCGAGTACCTTTCAATAAATCAACCCCTTCCAAATTACGAATGAAGCAGGTATGCTCTCGAAAAGCAACTTCTAGGTTTGCATCACAAAATTGTCCCACCAAAAATAAGTTGTGACTGAGACCTTCCACGTAATACACTATTGAAATTATAACATTCCCAATATGATATTCACCATAACCCATTATCTTTTCAATATGATCATTTCCAAATCAAACCGTACCATGAAACTTGCTGACGAAATTTCTGAGCTGAGAGCGATCTCCGGTCATATGCTTGGAGCAACCAGAGTCCAATTACCAGAGAACAATTTGGACCACCTGTTTTCAATAACAACAGTAGACAATGCATTGGAAACTATTAGTTCCGGAGTGTTAGCAGATACAGATATAAGATTATCAGAATTGCTAACATTTGTATGACCCTTAGATTTCCTGCGTTTTCTAATATGAGTTTTAGCACTAACAGGTGTTACTTTTCCAACTTTCTTAGGTTTTGGATTATTCGCGGGCACTACAGTGGGAGTAGACCTATTTAAAGGGCACTTGGTTCCTACAGTAGTGTCGGTGTTCCTAGTTAAAGGACACGCTTGTGTTTTGGTAGCCTTGTTACTCCTAGTTAAAGGGCACGCTTTCTTCGCTTTAGTGGGAGTGATCCTAGTTAAAGGGCACATATTTCCTACTATAGTGAAAGTTCTACCAGTGGGACGCCACATCCAACCAACTTGGGTTAACACTTTCCCAGTCGGTTTCCATTCTAATCCATTTTTCCGGGCATTCATCTCATTCACATGGTCAATAAGGCAAGAATCATGACGACTAGAAAACATACATTCATTGAAATTCCAACATTTCAAATTAGAATTCACAGTAGGCTTAGAACGTTGCACAACCGCAGAGCCTTTAGGTTTAGCTACATGATTTTTTTTATTCAAAACAGAAATAACATTCCTAGGATGGGCTTCTACTTTCTTCTTCACTGGACTACTAGATGGAGGCAAGATCCTATCATTCTTCTTGTTTCTTTTAAGCTTAGATCTTTGAGCCTTAGTAGTGGTGCTTACTCCTGTAGAAGGAAACACGGGAATATTAGAAGTTGGTTTTGATTCCGCCTTATCTTTAGTGACTAAAGTTTGAGATGGTTTAGTCCTAGGGCCCTTATTAAATGGTGTGACGGCTATAAGGTTTCTTTTGATTGCACTAGAGACGATGCTGAGACAGTGGCTACGTTATCCACAACATTCTTACCTTTTAGAGTACGAAGTGTTTCCTTTAACTCAGCCAAGGCCAGATTTTTATTACAAATTTGTTCCCTCAAATCAGATATTTCCACCAACTTTCGATTCAATTGTTCAATCAAAGATTGATTCTGTGCAGCGGTATTAGCACATGCGGGCTTTACTAAATCGAAGAGTTGTGTATTTTTCTGTTTTAATTTATCAACTTTGGACAAAATCTTGGAAACTCGATTATCAAGATCAAGTTTTAAATTTTTATCGGCCTCAAGTACGTTCACACAATTAAGCTCCTTAGATTTCTCTATGTCTATCGGCAACGATTTAGCAACTTTGTCACTTGGTTGACGATGTTTTGATTGTAAATTCAATCGAAAATTCTTTTTAAAGTTTGCATCATCGATATTAACACCTTCGAATGACGTTTCAAAGATTTCTTGAATAAATAGTTGCTTGCATTCAAGAGAAATACAATGTGTTTGAATCTCATCAAAACGTTTTGAAAGCGGAGAATATGAATCTTGAAGCTTTAGAAATTCAGCGTCAGATTCGTGACAAGTACTATCTACCACATTATCCACAGATTCAACATTATGCACAATAGAATCATTATCAACACTTTTATTCACACAGACGGAAACTATATCATGAGACATCACTTGCTTCAGAAGCTGATCATTTTGGCGAGAAACCCGTTCTATTTCAAGTAAACTGTTTTCATAAGCATCATCCATTTCATTGAAAACACGTTTAACTTCTTCTATTTCCAAACGCAAATCTTGATCAAGATTACTAAGACAAGTTTTAACATTCTTTACAAACGGAATAATTTCGTCTCGGAACACAGCTCTAGTGTGCTCAAAGTTCCATTCACCTTCCGTTATGGTTGTGGCCGTCGTACGTTCCAAAATGACCTTGTCAAAATCAGCTAAGTGTTGGTTTACCGCTTTTAAATTAACGGACGCCTTACTTACCGGTGGAAGTAACTTCGTTAAATCCGTTTTTACGAGTGTAGGAGACGTACTAGGATGGTTTTCATTTGACAAACTTGGGGGCACAAGAACTGTTAGTTCAGCTAATTCCTTTTGTAAGCGAATACTTGTCTTTTTAGAAAGTTGATCTTTATTATACTTATCATAATCAATCGTATGGAATTTTGAAAACATTTTAGAATGAGTTTCTTCCATAAGTGATTGTCTCTCCTTAGAACTACGAACATAAGGTGCTTCTTTCGATTTGCCAATTATGGTCATATCATAAAGAACGGGAATATATTCCTGAGCTTGTTTTGCATAACCGGGATTAGGTGGTAAATTTTGAAGACGCTTAAGTTCGAGTTCTTTAAATGATTTAGTTAAAAGATGAACCTTTTCTGTGGAAGCGTATTGTTTTAAAAGTTGTTGTTCCTTGAATTTAAGAAGTTTGGTAGCATTAATTTCTGATTCAAACTTTTTAGACTCGAGAGTTTCGAAATCCATTTTAAGTTTCTGAAAATCATTGACAACCGACTCTTTTGCTTTTAATTCATTGGAAAGATTAGCTTTTAATGATTCTATTTCTTTCAAGTGTTCAATCTTTTCAAAACGAAATTGGTCAAATTCAGAACATGTTATTTTCTCTGCTTGAGGGACCATTTCAAAAGTTTTGACCTTTTCTTTATGCAACGCAAGCTCAGTAGTTAGGGTGGAATTCGTATCTACGGATTGTCTGAGAGCCATATGCATTTGATCAATAATATGTTTAGTCACCATGACCAAATCATGTTGAGCATAAGATTCCATACCCGTCGTAGCATTTGGTTGAGGTTCACTCAAATGTGTAGGATTGGGTACCACATCATTTGAGTTACTAGTTCCCGAATGCTGTTCGAGGTTGTCATTTTCATGCCCAACTTGATGTGGGTTATCATCATTACCAAGATTGGTTGTGGTGGGTACCTCACTGACGACATCAGAACCGTAGTGAGAGAGATTAGCAGCGAGAGCAGCTTAGGCAGAGGGAATGTCATCACAATCCGAATCATATGCGTCAAGATCATCTGCTTGATAAGCTGCATTAGAAGTGGAAACGACTGCAATGCCTTCAGTATCTGCTGCCCCTGGGTCTGCAAGAAATGCTAACTCCTCTGAATCCAAAATCTTTCCCTTAGACTGAGCATCAACCAAATACATTTTCTCACGAAACCACGCTTCATCCCTTCTCCTTTTCGGCTGAGTGCATTGCCTAGCCATATGAACTTGTCCTCGGCAATTGTAGCAAGTCACAACCTTTTGAGGACCAATAGGGCTTCTATTTCCATTAGCTTGAGAATTCACAGCTTGAGCATTCACAGTCCTTGTAGGAGGTCCATATGAATTTTGCCTTCCCTGAATAGGTTGCACTGTTACTTGACCATCTTGAACAGTAGCTTGTTGTCGAGGATTTGAAGAGGTGCGGAGCTGATTGTTTGTTGGTGGAAATCCTCTAGTTGCAACAAGTTTGGACAAGTAGGCAGTGAGATGGTTTAAAACATCATGTGGCGTATCATTTGGAGTAAAGACCGGTGCTTGGATTGGTGGAAGTTCATTGGAGTAGAAAACTTGTGTGGATTGTGCTTCTATTGGAAAATATCCTTGCTGGAGAGTATAGCCCATTGGAGAAGTGTTGGCTTATGATGGCGATGTCTGATATGGTGGTTGCTGTGGAAAAGATTGTTGATGAACACTTTGTTGAAATGCTTGTTGTGGCATCATTGGTGGTTGATAAGATAGTTGATGTGGTTGCTGATAGGTGTGTGGTGGTGGCTGCTGCAAGTATGATGGTTGTTGATAAGTATAAGCCATGTTTTGTTGAGAGGCATACATGGCAAGTGGATCATGAACTTGAGGTTTAGACAACCAAGCCTCGATCACATGGCATTCGTGTTGTTGAAGAAAAGCTTGAAGTTGATCCACATTGGTGTTATGCAAGTCCTTAGCCAATTTAACATCCGTCGCGTACTTTTTCCATTTTGAAGGAAGAGTGTCCAAATACTTGGTGTTCAATTGAAACGTAGGAATTGCCATTCCATAGATATTTAGCTCATTCAACAATAGGGTAAATCTCAGATAGTAGTCATTGAGAGTTTCCCCTGGCACATAGGCAAACTTATCAAAAGTATCATAAAGCTTACACTCTCGTTCTTGTTTAGTTAACGAGGTGCCTTGCATTAGAACATGAAGTCTATCCCATAACTCTTTGGCAACTTTATGTTTGCTGACGAGTTTGTAGACATCTGGAGGAAGGGCTTGGAGAATGATGTTTGTAGCATACTTATCATATTTGTCTTGAATCTTCATATCTCCAGTCAATTCACCCGTTGTGCGAGGACGAGTAGTCGTACCTTCCGTCACTGTACCATAATCTAATGGTCCATTGAGCACCGATGCCCATATGAGATGTCCATTCTCTTTGTTCAACATGTAAAGTTCCATTCGGGAAGTCCAATCCTCGTACATAGACTTCTCCAACATTGGTGGACGATTATCCGTACCCGAGAGGATGGACTTATCCGTAAGAGATGTGTACTCCATTTTGATAAGTAAAGATTTACAAATATTGATCGAACAATGAGAGAAAGTTAATGTGTTTGTTGTTGTGTGTTAAAACCGAGAAATAATGTTGAAATCCCCTAAATTATGTTCTCGATAAACCAAAAATTCCAAGACTAAATTACACACGAAAAAAACACGTTTTTTTTTTGAAAAATCATGGAAATCTTATCACTCTATCGGAATGCACAAAACAAGTTCTGTCGCAATACTTGACCGCAATAACTATCGCAATACTTGGTCGCAATAACTATCGGAATGCACAAACAAGTTCTGTCGCAATGTCTATCGGAATCCCTATCGCAATGCTTGATCACAATACCTGTCGGAATGTTTGATCACAATACCTATCGGAATGTTTGATCGCAATACCTGTCGGAATGTGTTGATCGCAATACCTGTCGGAATGTTTTGATCGTAATACCTGTCGGAATGTGTTGATCGCAATACCTGTCGGAATGTTTTGATCGCAATACCTATCGGAATGTGTGATCGCAATACCTGTCAGAATGTGGCTAATGAAATTTCGGCAGAGTAACGTTTCAATATTGCCTTATACCCGATCGTAAAGTACAATGCAAGGAGCTATCGCAATGTACGATCGGAATAAGTGTCGGAATACCCTTCGATCGCAATGTAGAAACCCTAGGGTTTTGCGATCGCAATGTAGAACCTGCTTACTTTGCGATGGAGACAAACTTTGCGATGGAGACAAACGGACCACTTTTCTCAGAAAGTACACAACCAATTCGGAATATTTAGCCAAGAAACGAATCAAACACCCAAAAATTTTGTGTTTTTAACCAAAATACCAATACCAAATCACTATATTAAGTAACTAGATGAAGTATATCAAGATTAAACCATAAAAACACAAAAAAAAATTGGTACTTGTGAATTCGGATCAAAATAGCCGTATAAATCAAGAACACAAACACATAAACAATACAATCATCCCATAGCTCTTGATACCATTTGTAAGATATGTAAATCTTGCTTATGTTTTAGAGAGAGAAAGAGATACAGAGATGATGGAGTTCACACACTTCTAGAGAGAGAAAGTGAAAGATAACTATGTGTAAATTATGAAAACCAACACTCTCTCCATCAAAGGAGAGGGTTTATATACCCAAGCCCATGAGATGGGCTTGGGCTTACATTAGGCCGCCGGCCCATACATTTCATGGGCTCAGTTTTGGGCTTTGTTTAATAAATGTAAATAACTAAACTACGAGCTATTATATGGACTATTGTTGGAGTGACCGATCCTTTCTAATACGTAAAACGTATTTCCAACACCTTTAGAAACAGAATCACACAAATCGTCGGCTCTGGTGAGTGATTGAAAAATGATCACTACATTCTCGCAACACAAGTTAAACAAGTCTTCTACCATGTAGATCCGGCCAAACCCAATGTGAAGGTCGTCGAACAAGTTAATCATTGTGGATTTGCTTTTTAGTAATCCGGTGTTCTTGGTGGGTGGTGAAAGGTATTGGCAGCCATGGTTGAGAGAGAGAGAAAAGGTTGTGTGTGAAAATAAGAAAAGTGTATTAAACAAAAAAGAAACACAAACAACACCCCTCCTTGGAAGCCTTGGAGGGGTATATATAGTCACACATCGCACCTAAAACTATACATTGTTTCCTAGTCTAGTCTAAGTGTGTGTGACTATGATAACTAATGGGAATTCTTAAATGTCGTCACATAAAGTGAATTTCCAACAATCTTCCCCCATGGAACGACGTGTAGAATTCCTTACAATATTTTTCCTAACAAGTATGTTAATGTAAGTGATGCCTAAAAACATTATTAGTGTTAACTAATCTTTCTTAGTATTGATCACAACAAACTATACAACACATTTAGTGTAAAACACAAAACGAATTATTTAACTAACACTATCATCAAGGTAATAATCATATCACTAACCTTTCTTAATCATACTTAGTGATCATCAAAATGATTATCCTTAAAACTCACTTTTGTTAATATGACAAAAGACTTTTTAATAAACTTTCTTTTTTAGAAAATGTTTTATTAAAATGGAAAATGAAAATTTGAAAATAGCATATTTCATATGCTATTAGAATATCCTTTGAAGGCTTCAAATACCTCAGATATTCCTACCCCACTAAAAGACAAAAAACGGAGCGTATTCTAGGGGCGGTACCTTAAGTAGCTAGGCGGTTCCTTAGCGATATGGAACCGACGGGCTAGATAAGGTACCGCGCCCAGATAGCCGTTATATATCCGTTATACTTTGTCTCCTTTAAATAGTGGGGTCAAATATCATTTTCCAACAAGCCTCTTGGACGTTTTTCTCAGCCCCCTTTCTCTTTTCTATAGCATAATCATTAGTAAATGATCACTTAAAGTGTTAAGGATGTTTACATATGATTATCCTCTTGATCCCCTCCTTTACCTTGTCCAATGAGAAGATCACTCACTCACTAGTGTTGTGATAAAGATGAATCTATGAGCTAGTCAATTCATCATGATACCCTTTTTGTTTTATGTCAATCCATTGTATTTATGAATACTTGGACTAGTTGTGTTCATCCAAGTTATTTGTGAATACTTGGATTTGTTGTGTACATCTATTGCATATGTGTTTGCGTGGATTTGTGTTGTGTAAATCCAAGCTACATGTGTGTACTTGGATAAGTCTAGTTGAGTTGTAATAGATTTGATTACTAGTTCTCACTAAACTATAAGTGATGTGGTTGTGTCTTGTGAGTTCTCACTAAACTTGAAAGTGATTAGTAGTTGTGTTGTGTGAAGTTCTCACTTAGCTTCAAAGTGAAGAGTCGTGAAGATTGGTTCTAGCTTTGGATTAGAACTCGACATCTACCCTTGTGTCGTAAAATGGTGAAGTAAGAAACGTCGTGAAGATTGGTTCTACCTTAAGATTAGAACTCGACATCTAGCCTTGTGTCGTTAAATTGTGAAGTAGGCAACGTTGTGTAGATTGGTCCTAGCTAAAGTTTAGGTCTCGACATTTAGCTTAGTGTCGGAAAATAATGTAAGCGACGATGTAAGGTTTTCTCCGCCAAGAAAGGAGCTTGTGGATATAGTGGAAATCTCGAGTAGGTGTACTCGAGGAGTGGAGTAGAAACGAGGATAGAGCCTCGTTGTCGAACCACTATAAATCTTGGTGTCATCCCACTAGGTTGTCTCCTTCCTTACTCTTTACTTATTTCGTTATCATTACACTTACCTATTATCTTTACTAGTGCATTTGAATTGAACCTAATCATTATGCAACTTAGCTTCAAGCAAAAGATAGTTTTGATACAAACCAAATTGAAAGTAATTTTAATTTGGTTGCCAATCGAAGAGACACTATTCAACCCCCCCCCCCCCCCCCCCCCCCCCCCGCCCCCCTTCTAATTTCTACAATTGGTATCAGAGCGATGGTCACTCAAGATATTTGAAGTATATTGTACTTTGAAACTTGGATCGATCCATTGTCTCCTCAAATTAGAAGGTCAAGTTGTACTAAAGTTTCTCTTTGGTCAAAACTATTTTGTTTTTGAAAAATAGGTCTTTTAATTGATAATAGTGCTTCCCACTTAAGATTAGTAGTCTTTATGCATTTTAGATCTACTCTGGAAATGTATCTACTAGTTTGCATCTTGCTTTGTGTAGGTACTCATGAAGATCAATCACTTAATTGGTTGTGGATTGAGCTACTTGCACTTGTAGAAGAATCATCTTCATTGATCTTTAACATCTTTGAATGATGATACCAAGATGATTGGGAATGATACTAGTCCTTGAAGACTTAGTACTCATCATAGTCATTGTTGGGCATAGCATTGATTCCTTGATGGATTGCTCTTTGTCGCCAAGGTACGCTTTCGTTCTTCCACACGCCCTTTGATCATTCTTTTGGATCATTACTTGACTATGTGCTTGTTCTTGGCATCCTTGCCTTGAAATTTGTTTGTGGTTTGTGATTCTTTTCTTTTATCCTCTGAAACCTTCATTGCTTGGATACTTGACTCACTATGGTGATGTAGAGTGAGTTAGTAGTAGCTTAAAGTATCAAGCATGGTTTCCATGGTTTGCACCCATACGGTTTAGTAGGCCCTTTGTGGGAGAGAAAGTGAATTAATACCTTGCTCATATTTTGGTTTAGACTAAGACTATTATTGAAAGTGATCTTAGTCTATACTTGAATAATTGCTTTGTGTTTATTCATTACCAAAGTCGTTTAACGTTTCGCCGAAAAGGCACGTCTTAAACCACTATATATGACACAAGCTCTTCGTTACCACTATTTGAAGATTGTCATTAATCCCTTGAGCATTGGTCCTAGTCTTGATTCACTTCCCTTGACTTCTCTCCACTTTGTTGTTTTGCTACGAGTAGTCGTTTGTACGTTTCGGTTCTTTTCGATCTTGATTCAACTCGTAATCCTTCATTAAAACATATTGCCTAGTGGTTTGATGATCCAATGTTATTCTAAAAGGTTCATGATATATTTTTAAGTATCTTAAAAAAACTTGGTTTTTAAAATTTGGCGTTTTTCATTGATAAAAACCTGCCTCTGTAGGCGGTTCTTTATCTTGGCGGCTCAAACCCGCGGTTCCTTATCGATAAGGTACCGCGGGCAGTAAAGTTTGTCAGAGCGCCAGTTTGATTATTTTATTCTTTTTCAAACCACTATCTCTCTCTCCCAAAAACACACAGCCGACGTTTTTCTTGTTTTCCACCATTGTTGAAGCTTCAAAAACATTCAATCACTCAAATTAATTGATTCCAAGTTGTGGGTTTCACTCATCCTTCATCTAACATCAATTAATTGTAAGTATTTTCTTTTAATTTCATCTATTTTGTTCTAGGGTTCATCCTTTCATAATTGGGGACTTTTAAAATTGAAATTGAATTAAAACCTTAATAGGAATGTGGGTTGACATGGTTATTTTACTATGATTCCTTAGGTTCATATTCATTAAGATTTCACTAAAACCTACTTGTAGAACAAATCCGAATTTTGGCTAAATGATTTTGGTTAAAAGATGGATTTGAGATGAACCCATGAACAAATAGGTAATGACATTGTTAATGATTACCTAAAAACCTTGTTTTGAAAAACCAATGTTCTAGTCCATTGTTGATCCAACATAGTTCATATGTTCTTGGTAAATAATGGAATAGCTACATTATGAACATGAGAATGATATGGATCTAATCCTTTGTTTGTCAAGAAATTGATATAACACATTCTCATATTTTTGATTTTTGTTTTTATTTTTCATATGAGTGATTGGAAAAATATTCTCTCGTTTAGGTACTTATCATGTCTTCGAGATATCAAAAAGATCATAAACGAACACGAGCATACATGCCCTCTTCACCTTACCCTCATTTAACTCACTCTCTCAAAAACTCGTCTAAGTCTCTTGAACATCGTTGTTTCCATGAAGGACGCATCGTTCGTTCCAATTACGCAAATGAGTTTATTCGCTTCATGTTTAAGTCTACTGGGTTTGATTGTCTTCTGGATATTGATGAGCCAATATTTCCTTCGTTTCTTATGGAGTTCTTTAGCTCATTCACATTGATAGGCATCAATAATGGTATATCTATACGATTTTCCATTATGGGGAAAATCATTATTTACACTCTTAAAGAATTCGGTGATATTCTTAGAGTGCCATCTAATGGTCAATGTCGATTCACCGATGCTTGGAGTATTGACTCTTTAGAATCAGCTCCTATTGATGCTCATTATGTGACTGAGCTTCCATCATCTTCGGACATCATTCATGTCATTTCTAAACCTCGTGAACATCCTATTGTTGGTAAATTTCAAGGAGTTGTTCGAACTCTCTCTCCTTGGGAATTACTTACTAGCGATCTTAATGATTTCATGATTCCTTGGGCCGAAATAATTAGGGAAAATGCAATGTGTCTAGATGGGAATCGGGACTTAGTACCCTCTTGTCTTGCACATATGTTGTATTGTGTTGCCACTACAACTCCTTACAATCTCGCATTTTTCATAGCCAGAAGAATTAGATTTGTTCTTCTTGAGTCTAAGTCAAGTCTTCCCTTCGGAATGCTTCTTTCTCGTCTTCTTAGAAGAGTTCTTTTTGACTTTCCGTCTTTTCTTTCCTCTCCTTATCACTCCGTTGATCGGGTCATGTCTCCCATTCAAGGGAACATTTCACCCGAGATCAATGCGAACTCGTGTCAATTCGAAAATACTTCTCTAGAGGAGTCTTCTAGCAACCCTCCCTCCAACGTCATTGACTTCATGTCTTCTTCAATCTCCATTTTGTCCTCCCATGAAGTTGATTTCGATTATCAATTTTATCTTAATCATCTTCTTTGAGAACGTCTTAGAAGTGAATCAAGGAAATAGAAGTAATGCTCATAGTTATATGCAACTTTTATCTAGGATGGTTTCCTTGTTCTCTTTCTTTCATTTGGTTGTGTAATATTCTAACACTACTTGTTTGGATTACTATTTATTTTAATCCTAAAAGTTGCTTATGCCTTCATGTTTGTGATTTACATAGCTTTGTGCATGCCTTATGATAGTTAGCTTCTTAGATTTTGGTCAGTAGTTAACTTTGGCTTGTGAATCCTTTGGTAAAAATCTAGGTTAACCAAAATTTGGGATGTGAAACTTTTGAAAGACCTCTGGTCGCGGTTCCATATCGACCCACGGATCCTTATCGATAAGGAACCGCCGGTCCTAAATAAGGAACCGCCGTCACTATGTCCGACAGAATCTTTTGCTTTACACTATTTTCTTAAATCTGTGTAAACTTTGCATGATTCTTTGAAAAAACCTGCATATTTCCTAAACTAGGTTACCTAAATTCATTATTCACCTAAAATTATTTTAACCCATTACTAGTTTGGATCATCCCCTCACCCATTTAAGCCCACCTTGTTAGTCATGTTCTTCACACATCAAAACATCCTTCCCTAACCCTTAAACCATCCTTGTCAACCATGGTTTCTTAAAAAACCTCAAACACCCCAAGGAAAACACATAAGATTAGGATTAAGGTACCCAAGCCTAACTCCTCACCCTTTCACACACCAAAAAATGAGATGGTTCCAATCCTCATTTCCTCATCACCTTCACCACCCCTTGCACCATGCAAGATAACATCCACCCATGGTACTAACCACTCCATTGGTTCTACCTCCTCTTCATTCAACTCAAGAATGAATGAGCTCTATTCACCCTTCACTCCAAGTGCACCCTTGGATGTGACCACACAACCCCAACCAATCCAAAGCATTCCTTTTGTGAATGACTTTGATGACACCTTGGTGACTTCACTATTTACCCCTCCTAACTCACCCATTTCACCAACCTTGGAGAACATACCTCCACACTCACCCATTTCCCCTTTGGGGAACATGCCTCCACTCTCACCCACATCACCCTTGGAGAACATGCCTCCTCCACCTCCACCAAACTCAAACATACCAATTTTGGGTGTCCCACTTTCCCTCCTTTTGGGTGATCCTTACTATGGGTTTCAAGAGACTCATGGTCCTAATTGTCCATGTTGCATCTACAACCACTAAATCATCCATAACCTTAGGATGGAGATGTTTGGACTACATAGAAGGTTGCAAGAGTTCTTGCTTACCTTGTTCTCCATGCCTCCTCCTAAGAGATGAATGATGAGTTTTCTTAATAAGTTCTTTTAACAAAACCAAGCCAAAGAAGACTACTCATCTAGATTTAATGTTAAGCTAGCTATGTATTAGTTAGTTTTTTTATTTGTCATTGTATTTGCTTCCTTCATGAGTGTTTCATGAAGTTGTTCTATGGATTTAGCTTTATGTGTTCCTATTCTTATGTGCACATTAATCAACTTTAATTTGAAATTAAAATTGAACCTAAATCTATCACAACATCTAAAAACTTGACTATAAATTAGTTCAAAATGATATCTAAATATTTTGTCACCCTTTGTCAAGACATTCTTTGTGAATGTGTTGCCTTTATGCAACCCTAGCATAATTTATTGCTAATAGAGGTAAAATTCCAAGATTTGCAATTTTTTGAAAAAAGTCTTAGTTTTTCTGAAAACCCTGGAAAAACTTGGTTTCAAGTCCACTGGACGCGGATCCTTAAAGTCCCGCGGTTCCTTAAGTGGTAAGGAACCGCCGGTCCCTATAAGGTACCGCGAACAGTAAATGACTTTTGACACGTTTTTGGTCAAAATTCTTTAAACCCTATACCCTGTCAAGATTCCTTGTTTGCTCATTTTGGCTAAACATTCCTTGACACTTCACATTTTATATTCAAATTCTTACCTTGATTACATTTTACTTATACCCCAACCTTGAGATTTCATTCTCACATCTTCCTAACCTTGAGAATTCATTCTCACACAACCTTGAGATTTCATTCTCACACCTTCCCAACCTTGAGATTTCATTCTCACACCCTCACAATGCCTAACTCCTCCATTCCTAACCTTGACATTTCTTTGTCACAACCCCACTCACCCAAAGCTTCCTCATCCAAGCTTTCAAAGAAACCAAAAATCTCGGTTCGACCTATTTGGGTTAAGAAGAATGAACCATCTTCCTCCAAACCACCCAAAAACCCTACCTTCTCTCCAATCAAGTATTGGAATGAGACTTATACCATTAACCCCATCACCAGAGCAAAAGAAAATGTTCCCCCACCGCCTCAATCCTTCAACACCCCTCAACTCAATGACATTTCAACCTTCCCAAACCTCACAAGGCATTGTGAAAACATTTCCTACCCCATTACCCCACCACCACCAAACCCTAAGTTTGCTGCCCTACCCCCATCAAACGATTTTGTGTTGCATCATGGATCCTCGTGTGCTTGTTGTCGATTTCAAAAAATTGAACTTGCTCATGTATATGAGAAGTTAAATTTCCTTGAATTCCTCCTCACTCGACCTCCTATCCAAGTTTTCGTCCCGGTGGACAAAACTTCGAATGATGCATCGTCGTCTTATTTTTCCAAATAAAGGACTAACTACTCTTAGAGTCTTTATTACTTTAGTTGTTTTAGAGTCTTTTATTTTTTAAGCAATCTTGGAAAATTATCACTATTAGAATAGCTTATGCTTAGTGGTTTATTTTCCATATTTTTTGCTTTAGATACTCATATTGTGTGTATGACTATCTACCTTGTTATGTCTTTTCTTTTATGTAACCTTTGTGTTGTTTGTGTGTTATTTCCTTAGTAACCTTTGTGTTGTTTGTGTGTTATTTCCTTAGTTCTCTTTTGAGTTGATCATAGTTAACTTTTACAATTGCTTATGGGTGATTCCATCAATTCTAAACTTTAACCCATTGACAAGTTTATCATCTTCATTGGAGTGAAGCTTGATTTTGTCAATTACCTCTTTGGACATACTTAGCAAAATACTTGCTTCTAATTTGAGATTTCTTCTCTCTTTCCCTCTCAAGTTACTTAGTAGGTAGTGATCATATATACATTGGTGTTTCTTTTCTTTCTACTAACCTTTGTGTAGCATGTCACCTTAGCTCACATACTTGGTGACCCAAGCAAGGGGGAGCAACCACCAAGGGGGAGCTACTAGCAAAGTCCGATTTTCTTCAAAAGACTTGTGCTAACCTTTTTGCTACGACAAAGGGGGAGAAATGATAGTGATAAACTCGCAAATAATTCGATATTTTGTGTTTCTATGTAAATGAGTTTATCGTTTGTCGTAATCAAAAAGGGGGAGATTGTTAATGCAAGTGATGCCTAAAAACATTATTAGTGTTAACTAATCTTTATTAGTTTTGATCACAACAAACTATACAACACATTTAGTGTAAAACACAAAACGAATTATTTAACTAACACTATCATCAAGGTAATAATCATATCACTAACCTTTCTTAATCATACTTAGTGATCATCAAAATGATTATCCTTAAAACTCACTTTTGTTAATATGACAAAAGACTTTTTAATAAACTTTCTTTTTTAGAAAAATTTTTATTAAAATGGAAAATAAAAATTTGAAAATAGCATATTCCATATGCTATTAGAATTGTTGGGTCAAAATTAATATGAGTTGATGTGGCAGAAACTCCAAAACGAAGAAAACATGCTAGACGCTGACACGCCATGTTTGGACGCTGACAGAAGTCTACGGCGCTGATGGAATTTCTATTTACGGAATATATTGGATATATTCTAAATAATATATTCAATATATATCTATAGAAATAGAATATTTAGATGTTTATTTGATATTATCTCTTGTAGATTCTGTTCCTTCCACTATAAAAGGAACAAGAGTCTTAGGTTTTATTCATATTATTCGTTCACAATGTAAACCTAAAGTGTGTGTCGCACTAGACGTGGGATTCAATGTATACACGTCTAGTGGTTGTTTGTTATTAATATAATGAGCAACCCGTTTGTTTTAATTCATGTGTCTTGTGCCTAAACACCTTGTTCATGATCATTGTTCTTTTCCGCTATGTTATCATATGAACGATGATCAACCTAGATATAATGGTTCATAACCATTGAGTCTAACGATCATAGGACTCCACAATTGGTATCAGAGCCTAAGGCTCTTGATATCTAGGTCCGACGAGGTGTTCGTATATGGTGAAGAAGAAAAATCCGTCTAGGGTTTTTCTGGACGTTTTTGTGTGCGCAGCAGTATTCAGAAGGTCATAACTTTTGATTGAACCGTTGGATCGTCACGAAATTTTTTATGTGTGTTCTACATACATAGTTCTAAACATCCACCGGAGGGATTGTCGAGTTTTATCCCCAGGCAAAAGTTATTAAGCGTCGAAGTTGGCTGATGGTTGATTTTCAGTTTTCTGCTTTTACATAAAATCATGACCTAAGGTTTCTCAAACCCTAGATCTACCTAGAAAGCAGAATGTTATGATGTTCGTGGCTGTTAAAACGTGTGAAGTTACACGATCTAAGGTTATTCACAAACCCTAATTAGGGTTTTAATGCTCAAAGTTCCAAACCCTAGATCGCTGTTACAGACGTGAAGGTTAATGCAGATTCGTGTTACTATTTTTAATTCGAATCCTATACATGCTAGTCTACAATAACTCACATGGAGCTAAGTCATTCGATTCTGATTGGTTCTTGATGGAGTATTCACACGGTTTGACAGATATGATTGGTGGAAATTGTTATATTCACACGGTCAAAGGAACAAAACGTAGAGATGTTACAATATGTTCACACGATTGAAAGTTTCTCATTGGAGGAGAATTATGTGTTCACATGGATTAAGAGTTGTGATTGGCTATTGAAGATTGTGTTCACACGGCCAAGGAGTAAAGTTTATATATTGCAAATGCAAACCGTTTCTATTGGTTCTTCATGGTTGTGTTCACACGATTGAAAACATCTGATTGGCCGATATTTATTGTATTCACATGATCTATGTTCACATGGTTACTATGGGCGTGCGGGTACAGGATCAAAGAAGCTTTATCACTTGTTTAAGGTTGAAAAGGTAACGTTGATATTCAACGTTGACAAGTAAGAATGTAACGCTGACAAGAGTATGGTTTGACGTTGATAAAATCATGACGCTGACAAAGCTTACGTAGACGCTGACAGGAAATAGTTTGACGCTGACAGAATAAGTCAACACTGATAGGTTGACAGTGTTGTCCGAGATATGTGTTTCAAACGCTGATACGTGTTGTCCGATATCGGGCAATACACATAGAAATTTATTGGACAAAGGAGGATCTCGGGTAACACACTGATTGCTGCTGTTTGAGAAAATTAGACGTTTTTAGCACACAAAAAGGAGGAATTTACATACAAAGGTACATGGAATCTCCGTTTTAATTTAGAATATCATGATGATATTTATGGCTCGGATATTTTTAAAAGGAATTAATGATTTTAAGGCGAGTTAGCAACCATTCATGGAGTTATTTATTGGAGTATGTAATCAGGATAGCCTTGTGAAAGAGTTATTCGCTAACATCTTTTATATATGAAGATATTGACTTGTCATGAAGAAGTGTTAGCTTAAGGGGAAGAATTCTTATGGTAAGTTTGATGATTGAAGAAGATTTTCGCGAGTTTGTGTTCTATCATATCTTAAAGTCATGGACTTCCAGCCACTGACTTTAAAGGTAACTTGTTCGTGCTTACATGGGTGGTGATGAAGACTTGTCATAACACTTGAAGGAGTTACATTATCGTGCTCAGTGTCTCACATAGGATGAGAATATTGGCAAGAGATCGAGGTCTCGTTATACTTGGTAGAGTATAAGTTCTTTATCACGTGGATAGTACAAGACATGGAACATAGGTTTGGGTTACTTTACTTCTACATCAAGAATACTTTATTTATTTTTCTTCAGAATCATTACACAGAGCCTACTTTTGGAGAATCTTCAAAGATTGCAACATTATTTACTTCCTTGTTGCTGTGACAAAAAGGGGAAGAAAATACGTGCTACACTTGAGGGGAAGCAACTTGAAGATCATGTACAACTTACAAGAGATATACAAAGAGTTTTGCCGACATCAACTAGGGGAAGATTGTTGGGTCAAAATTAATATGAGTTGATGTGGCAGAAACTCCAAAACGAAGAAAACATGCTAGACGCTGACACGCCATGTTTGGACGCTGACAGAAGTCTACGGCGCTGATGGAATTTCTATTTACGGAATATATTGGATATATTCTAAATAATATATTCAATATATATCTATAGAAATAGAATATTTAGATGTTTATTTGATATTATCTCTTGTAGATTATGTTCCTTCCACTATAAAAGGAACAAGAGTCTTAGGTTTTATTCATATTATTCATTCACAATGTAAACCTAAAGTGTGTGTCGCACTAGACGTGGGATTCAATGTATACACGTCTAGTGGTTGTTTGTTATTAATATAATGAGCAACCCGTTTGTTTTAATTCATGTGTCTTGTGCCTAAACACCTTGTTCATGATCATTGTTCTTTTCCGCTATGTTATCATATGAACGATGATCAACCTAGATATAATGGTTCATAACCATTGAGTCTAACGATCATAGGACTCCACAAGAATATCCTTTGAAGGCTTCAAATACCTCAGATATTTCTACCCCACTAAAAGACAAAAAAACGGAGCGTACTCTAGGGGTGGTACCTTAGGTAGCTAGGCGGTTCCTTAGCGATATGGAACCGTCGTGCTAGATAAGGTACCGCGTCCAGATAGCCGTTATATATCCGTTATACTTTCTCTCCTTTAAATAGTGGGTCAAATCTCATTTTCCAACAAGCCTCTTGGACGTTTTTCTCAGTCCCCTTTCTCTTTTCTATAGCATAAGCATTAGTAAATGATCACTTAAAGTGTTAAGGATGTTTACATATGATTATCCTCTTGATCACCTCCTTTACCTTGTCCAATGAGAAGATCACTCACTCACTAGTGTTGTGATGAAGATGAATCTATGAGCTAGTCATATTCATCATGATACCCTTTTTGTTTTATGTCAATCCATTGTATTTATGAATACTTGGACTAGTTGTGTTCATCCAAGTTATTTGTGAATACTTGGATTTGTTGTGTACATCCATTGCATATGTATTTGCTTGGATTTGTGTTGTGTAAATCCAAGCTACATGTGTGTACTTGGATAAGTCTAGTTGAGTTGTAATAGATTTTATTAGTAGTTCTCACTAAACTATAAAGTGATGTGGTTGTGTCTTGTGAGTTCTCACTAAACTTGAAAGTGATTTAGTAGTTGTGTTGTGTGAAGTTGTCACTTAGCTTCAAAGTGAAGAGTCGTGAAGATTGGTTCTAGCTTTGGATTAGAACTCGACATCTATCCTTGTGTCGTAAAATGGTGAAGTAGGCAACGTCGTGAAGATTGGTTCTACCTTAAGATTAGAACTCGACATCTAGCCTTGTGTCGTTAAATTGTGAAGTAGGTAACGTTGTGTAGATTGGTCCTAGCTAAAGATTAGGTCTCGACATTTAGCTGAGTGTCGGAAAATAATGTAAGCGACGATGTAAGGTTTTCTCCGCCAAGAAGGGAGCTTATGGATATAGTGGAAATCTCGAGTAGGTGTACTCGAGGAGTGGAGTAGAAACGAGGATAGAGCCTCGTTGTCGAACCATTATAAATCTTGGTGTCTTCCCACTAGGTTGTCTCCTTCCTTACTCTTTACTTATTTCATTATCATTATCATTACACTTACCTATTATCTTTACTAGTGCATTTGAATTGAACCTAATCATTATGCAACTTAGCTTCAAGCAAAAGATAGTTTTGATACAAACCAAATTGAAAGTAATTTTAATTTGGTTGCCAATCGAAGAGAAACTATTCAACCCCCCCCCCCCCTTCTAGTTTCTACAAAGTACATAATGATTAAGAACAAAAGCTTTCATGAAGCGTCCAATGCTGATGATGTCTTCTGAGGCCTTTGACTTCAAGTCTTCTCTTCAAGACCACTCATCTTTAAAGTAACTTGTAGTAGAAATACTGTAACGGCACGAGCTAAGTAATCCATATACTTCTGGTTAAGGAGAAGCTTCTGAATTAACTTCCCCCTAATTCATGCCACATAAACTTGATGTAGAAGCTTTTAAATAGCTTCCCCCTAAACCGACAATCCTCGTAAGCAACTTCAAAGCTTTCAATAAAGCTTAGAAAGATTAAGCGTACAACGGAATTTAACAAGCAAACCCCATCATATAACATGATAATGTTGCTAAGAGTGATTGAAAGTAAGGGGCACACCAAGTAGATCAACAACGTCTCTTCTCACGCTTGAATAATTCTTCTGAATTTTTCTTCCCCCTGAGAGTTCAAGTTATGCATACTACAAAGAAGCAAGACATTTCTTCCCCCACATAGTTGAAGAAAACAAATCAATCCCAAGTATGAAGCTCAAATACTGAAGTAGACACTTTATCCCATTCATGAAGTTGACATCGTAACACCAGAGTCAATTAAGTCCCGGAAATGCACATATCTTCTTCGGAGATGCACCAGAGTCAATTAAGTCCCGGAAGTGCATATCTCTCCATATAGGATAATGATGATGAATAATTGCAACAACAAAACAATTAAACATCGAATCAGTAGTGTACCGTGTTGATCCCTATAATCGTTCGACTCAATGGTTATGAACCATATATCTAGGTTTGATCATCGTTCATATGATAACATAGCGGAAAAGAACAATGATCATGACAAGGTGTTTAGGCACAAAAGACACGAATTAAAACAAATGGGGATGTTCATTATATTAATAACAAACATCCACTAGACGTGTATACATTGAATCCCACGTCTAGTGCGACACACACTTTAGGTTTACATTGTGAATGAATGTTGTGATTAAAACCTAAGACTCATGTTCCTTTTATAGTTGAAGGAACAGAATCTACAAGAGATCAAATCAAATAAACATCTAAATATTCTATTTAGATAAACTATATATTGTGTATATCATAAATAATATACTCAATATATTCCCTAAATAGAATTCTCCATCAAATCTTCAATATTCATCAGCGTTTGACTTTTTGACCGTGTTTGACTTTTGTTGACTTTCTGTCAGTGCCTGAATTGCTCTTGTCAGTGCCTGAATTGCTCTTGTCAGTGCCTAAATATATTACTTGATATTTTCTTTGATTTTGAGTTTCTGCCACATCAACTTTTTGACCCAACAATCTTCCCCTAGTTGATAGTGGCAAAACTCTATATGTATCTCTTGTAAGTTGTACATGATCTTCAAATTGCTTCCCCTTAAGTGTAGCACGTATTTTCTTCCCCTTTTTGTCACATCAACAAGGAAGTAAACAATGTTGCAATCTTTGAAGATTCTCCAAATGTAGGCTCTATGTAATGATCCTGAAGAAAAATAAATAAAGTAGTCTTGATGCAAAAGTAGAATACCACAAACCTATGTTCCATGTCTTGTTTATCCATGTGATGAAGAACTTATACCAGATTGAGAGAATATAAGTAGACCTCGATCCCTTGTCAATATTCTCATCCTTTGTGAGACACTGAGCACGATAATGTAACTCCTTCAAGTGTTTATGACAAGTCTTCATCACCAACCATGTAAAGCACGAACAAGTTATTGTTAAAGTAAATGGCTGATGTCCACCACTTTAACAATATGATGAAACAAAAACTCGCGAAAATCTTCTTCAAACATCAAACTTCCCATAAGAATTCTTCCCCTTAAGCTAACACTTCTTCATGAAAAGTCTTAATGAACCAATATCTTCATATGTAAAAGTTAGATGACGAATAACTCTTTCACAAGGCTATCCCGATTACATAATCTAATATCAATCAAAGTCTTCATGAATGGTTGCCAACTTACTTTAAAACCATTAATTCCTTTTAAAAATATCCGAGCCATAAATATCAATATGATATTCTATATTAAAACGGAGATTCCATGTACCTTTGTGTGTAAATTCCTCCTTTTTGTGTGCTCAAAACGTACCAATTTTCTCAAACAGCAGCAAACTTTGTGTTGTCCAATATCTCTTCTGTCCAATATCTTGGTCAGATGTATTGTCCGATATCTGACAATACTTATCAGCGTTGAAACACATATATCGGACGACACTGTCAACTCTATCAGTGTTGACTTATTCTGTCAGCGTCGAAATCATTCCTGTCAGCGCCCAAATTTAAACCTCATCAGCGTCGACCAAAAATCTTGTCAACGGCTACATAAAGTCCCATCAGCGTTGAATAATTAATGCTTATCTCTGTCAACGTTGCATCAAAGTCCAATTTAAAAACAAATCTTTAACTTAGCCGTGTGAATGCAAAAACCTCCACCAATGGGAAACAAATGACCGTGTGAACACAAGATGACCATTAATCGCAAGATATAACCAATTAGAATATATTCTTCGTGTGAACACCATAAATCTCCACCAATAGGAACAAGAGGCTCATGAAGATACAGTAGACTAGCATGTATAGGATCGAAGCTTTAAATAACAACTATTAGGGTTTTCTGTTTGGCCGTGTGAATACATGCTAAACAACCAATCAAGACTTTCAAACCATGTGAACGCATGTAGTGGATTCGAACGTTAGGGTTTTGTTCGCAAATCTTTTCACAGCGAACTACCACAAACGAGCAAACCAGATGACCATAAAGAACAGCTGCTATGTTTTTAACCAAGACGGATCTAGGGTTTTGAAAGTTAAACATCGAAACCCTAACTTAGGTTTTGTAGATTTAACCATAGATCCTGAATTAACAGCCACCAATCACAAAATTCTGCTTTTTATGTAGATCTAGGGTTTGAAGAAACCCTAGTTCATGATTTCATGTGAAAGCAGAAAACTGAAAAACTTCCATCAGCCAACTTCGACGCTTAATAACTTTTGCCAGGGGATAAAACTCGACAATCCCTCCGGTGGATGTTTAGATCTATGTATGTAGAACACACATCTAAAATTTCGTGACGATCCAACGGTGCAATCAAAAGTTATGACCTTCTGAATACTGCTGCGCACACAAAAACGTCCAGAAAAATCCATACGAATTTTTCTTTTCTTCACCATACACGAACACCTCGTCGGACCTAGATATCAAGAGCCTTAGGCTCTGATACCAATTGTTGATCCCTATAATCGTTCGACTCAATGGTTATGAACCATATATCTAGGTTTGATCATCGTTCATATGATAACATAGCGGAAAAGAACAATGATCATGACAAGGTGTTTAGGCACAAAAGACACGAATTAAAACAAATGGGGATGTTCATTATATTAATAACAAACATCCACTAGACGTGTATACATTGAATCCCACGTCTAGTGCGACACACACTTTAGGTTTACATTGTGAATGAATGTTGTGATTAAAACCTAAGACTCATGTTCCTTTTATAGTTGAAGGAACAGAATCTACAAGAGATCAAATCAAATAAACATCTAAATATTCTATTTAGATAAACTATATATTGTGTATATCATAAATAATATACTCAATATATTCCCTAAATAGAATTCTCCATCAAATCTTCAATATTCATCAGCGTTTGACTTTTTGACCGTGTTTGACTTTTGTTGACTTTCTGTCAGTGCCTGAATTGCTCTTGTCAGTGCCTGAATTGCTCTTGTCAGTGCCTGAATATATTACTTGATATTTTCTTTGATTTTGAGTTTCTGCCACATCAACTTTTTGACCCAACATACCGTTTAGAGATTGATAACGCCACGAGTTAAAACACTGATTTTCTCTGCGGTTATGACAATTGTCTTCCCGGAATGTCTTCAAATCAAAAGAAGGTATGAAGTTCATCACGTGTACTCGTTGTGCGTTTAATGTGTCTTCTTCTTCCCCCTTGATGGTTTCGAAACTCGGAACCATCAATAAATCGTACGCACATGTACCTGAAATCTCGTGAGAATAATAAATAAGATGAATTATATATTTTGTGAGAATCAGCTGTTGATCAAAAATCTCTACTCATAAACTCTACATGGCCATCTTTACCAACCCACTTGTAAGCAATTTGAAGTGACCACTGATAGAATGAACCGGATATACCAAACATGAAACTGAATAAAAATCCCTCGATCTTGTGACTTAAGCTTGCATAATTGTTGAATGAGGAATGGTGGATAAATCTCTAAGTACCCAATACATCACTAAAGAAGTATATAAGCACAACACCTCTTGAAATTATCCACGTCGACTATGCGCGTGACACTGAGTACAACAATGTAACCACTTTAAGTGATAGTTATCCGAGTCATCAACCAACCACCCCGAACCCGGAAACTAGATAAACAAGTCGTCATTCTAAGATTAAGCACGAGCAAGTTATCTTTGAAAGATAAAATAAGTACACGCATTCGAAAAATCCGTCTTCAACTTCACATAATTAATACCCGATCAAACAAATCCGTAGCCGCTAAAAAATCGCCAATTTTTTCTTTCTTGGTCGCGTCTCAAAAAAATTCTTGTCATTTTGTCTCTTCACTTGAGCACTTTGTCACGTCATTTTGTCTCGTCACTTTGTCATTTATAAACCCGATACCAACCATTTGAGAAAAATGTATATAACAAATGTTAAACCAATTGTCATAACATTTTGGTTGCACAACATCTAATAGACAAACAAAAAACGCATGTCTACTCAATGTACACTCGGCAAAGTCCAATTCCATATCTTGTCACTTTATATTCATTCCATACTAATATTCGAATAAAACAAGGGCCCATCCAAACATTAGTAAAAAACGCAGCTCAAAATATCTGCATAGAACCCGGTCCATCCCAAAATAAATATTAGATCCCATATAATTAGGGTAGACTAACCCTAATCTCACACATTATCAAAAAAACACAGCCCCCCCCCCCCCCAAAAAAAAAATCCTCTCTCACACCCCCACCTCGTAACTTCCTCTCACATTTCTCGTAAACTCAGCCAGCAAAAAATACCAGATCAAGATCCAAGCTTTATCAATCAAAAAACCAATCATCTACTATGCTCATTAATCCACGAAAATCACAATACATCACCAAAAACCCACATACCCTTTTGAATTCGATAAGTTAGGTTCAAGATTAACAGTGGCTTCAAGATCATTTGATATGGTCTCGGGTAGGCTTTTTATTGCATGTCGGTTTTGAGGGGTTGTTTTAATCGAAATAATGTATTGATTATAACAAAATTGTTATACATCATTCATTAACTTCGTATATCAAAAGAGGGTTATCCTTCGATATAGATCTATGATGAGATATAAATTCGTGGGTATAGATCTTAATTGATCTTGGCATGCATGTCTACCCACGAAAAGTGAATCTGAGATCATATTATGTTTATGTTATAGGGTCGAGTCTAGATGGTATTATGTGACGATGGGCATAGGATAGACTTTTGGTGTTGTGGAGTTATAAGGGTGGTGTGTTGATATTGGTTCGGTCAAGGTCAAGTCATGTTGTTTTTGTTAAACTTGTCACCATGTTTTCTGAAAACAAACAGTAAGGCATCGCAATGTTTTCTAATTTAAAACTCATCGCAAGTCAAAAACAAATTGGGCCATCGCAATATAGTTAACTTCCATCGGAATGATTAAGTCCCATCGGAATGAATAAATCCGTCGGAATATAACCGTCGGAATATAAACGTCGGAATATAACCGTCGAAATATACCCGTCAGAATATATCCGTCGGAATATACCCGTCGGAATATATCCGTCAGAATATACCCGTCGGAATATATCCATCGGAATGTGATCTATCGGAATATTCGATCGTAATGTAGCAACCCTTGGTTTTTGCGATCGCAATATTCCGATCGGAATGTGAATCTGAAATCTTATCAATAGGACCTTTTTTTCGTTTTTTCAGGGTCATGTTTTTCTTGGTACAAACTTATCTTCATCTTCAAAAAATGAAAACAAATGAAACCATGAATCGAAAATGATAATGCTGATAACAGATTTGAAACAATGAGCCATGAGACTGGCCATAACAATAACTTTTGACCAGGACACATCGAGACCAGAAATATATAGAACCAATGGACTGATTAATGATGAACACCAGATCTGGAACTGTTAATAATCGATGTTGAGACCAGGGGACTGATGAACTTGATAAAGAGATTAAGGACTTTGGACCCAGAATTAGACAAAAGACAGTGACATGATATGACTACCGTGACCAAAATAAATTTAGAACAGATGCGAGACCATAAAAAAAATTTAGACCACCAAATCGAAAACAAGAACATGATCCAAGGATTGAATCGAGGCTCTGATGCCAATTGTGGATTTGATTTTTAGTAATCCGGTGTTCTTGGTGGGTGGTGAAAGGTATTGGCAGCCATGGTTGACAGAGAGAGAAAAGGTTGTGTATGAATGTAACACCCCGCTCCGAAAAGAGTCAAAGTGCTACTAATATGGTGTCACATCAGATACATCAAATTTTAAAAGGGCTAAAATGAAACTTTTATTAAATCCAAAATACTTAAAGTAATATCTTAATAAACAGAAATCCCCAAAACAACGGGGTCCAAAAAGCAAAGTATCAAATCATAAAATGTATTAAGATTTATTAAAAACTTGGGTGAATCTAGGTAAGTCCCAAACTCTCTCAATGCCCCGTCTCCCGCTTAATACCTGCCGCATGGAAAAAGAAACGGCTGAGCAAAACGCCCAGCGAACGGATATAGCAAATACGATTTAAGGCAAAAGATATAACAATAATGAAGGTATCACAATGTATGAATCATAAGGATGATTAAGTGGATGAATAAAAAGGGTTAATGAAAGACAAGAATAGCCCACGAGCACACATAACAAATCACATATCCAAATCAACCAAATAATCATATATGTGTACTAGGATTGCGACTCCTATGTACCAAAGTGATGGCGTGTAATGCACACACAAACCTATCACATTAAATCAAATCATATCATACCAAACAAATACCTAGGATGCATCCATACGCTCCCTGCAAAACAAATGTCAATAGCACGTGCACTAGCTCATGACTAGCACCCGCACTCACAATAATATAATAATTATGTGCACCAAAAGGGAACGTCGGGGATCTAATCACACCGCCCCAGTTAGTGTCATGTCACCGGTGCATCGTATGACATGGTCATGGTACCCCCGTGACTAGATACAAAATATGGCTCGGGCTTAAGGGTTCATTTCAAAGGCATAACAACTAGGAAAAATATAAGTATTCAAATGGGGAACATATAAAGGCATAAAAATAACGGAATCATAACAAGGCGAAGAATTTAAGGATCATATCAAAACAGTAACTAAGGATGTGGGAACATAGCAATGGCATAGGGATTTATCAAATGGAGTCGTGTAAGAAAGAGTAAAAGAGTGTTCTTAATAAAGAACTGAATATCCGTACCTTAAAAGCACAAACAAGTCACGGAATCGTATACAAAGCAACAAGTCCTATTCCCGTGTCACCAAGGCTAAAAGATACATAAAAATATGTCTTACATACTGTTCTAGCACAAAAGATTACAAGGTTTCATGATTCGGTGATTCAAAACCCTAATTATACACTTTCCCAAAACCCGTCATTTAGGGACTGTTTTAGAAGATCCGACTGTAAAACCATTTTCCCAAACCATACTCACTGATTAAACTCCAAATATGAAAAATACATTCGAAGTAGATAGTTTTAGACCCCGGATTCACTCAAAAAGTTATCCCGAGGCTCAAGATATGACTCTTACAAGATGACTCATATTCTGATTTTTAAGGACTGTTTTCAAAGATCTACACGGTAACCATAGTTCCCGACCACTTCAAAACGTTTTAAGACCTGTTATGAAAACTAGATTCATTTTATATAGTTTTAGGCTTTTGAAACTCTTAAAAAGATTTTATAAGACCCGTTTTACAGCCCTTACAAGATCACCGAAAATTCGTACAGCCCTTAATTATTATTACGTATGAGCCGGTTTAATGATCTAGACCACCATAGGTTAGCTAGATCTTTATAAAAACTTTATAACCATATTAGAAAATATTTAGGCTGGTCTAAAACAATATCTAACATACAAAAACGTTTTTAAGGTATTGAATCACCAAAACACATTTTTAGGGTTTCAAAACCCTAGAAATCATGTTTATGCATTAAATCAAAATGTAAGAAAGCCATAAGGGTGACATAGGATTATAAGGACTTACATGGAATGTGTATAATGATATGGTAATCACTATACACATAAAATAACAAGAATGGATGATTAGTAACAAGAATGGAGGTCTAGAGAGGAGAAAGATCAAGAACAACCTTAAGGTTTTAAGGTTTTTTTAACAATGGAGATGAGAGGAGATTTTTGTATAGTTTTGGAAAAGTAAATTATGTTTTGTGTGTGTGATATGGCTGTACTAAGGGTGGATTATATAGGTCTTCTAGTTTTTTTCCATAACTTACACCATTAACTAGGTTTTTAACACCATAACGTAAAGCATTCAAACACATTCAAAATCAAACCATAACCTATCCTTAATGGCATTCAAAACATTAAAAATCTTCTTAAAACTCATGCTATAGTCGTGATTTTGGTCCACCAAAAGTAAGTGTTTCAATTTTGCTCATAATGGTATAATAACACACTAATTAATTATTTTTCTTCCCATTTAATCAAAGTCTTACACTTAAATGTACATGTTACAAAAGTGTGTACCTTTTTAATTAGTATAACCTAAGTTTAAGAAAGTTTATTTATATTTTTGTCTTAATTGAAAACTATATGTTATATCATAATTTAATAAAAAAGGTTTCATATTCTAAGTCTTATTTATTAATTAGTTATGAAATAATTAAACTATACTTTAAATTAATTTAAACAAATTGAAATAAAATCTCTACTATTTAATTTACATAAAATTCTCAATTTTATAAAATATTCAAATATCATACCTTATTCAGAATTTCCGTTTTATAAAAATGCGGGTTTTACAACTCTTCCCTTCTAAAAAGAAAATTTCGTCCTCGAAATTAAAGTAGTGGTTAAGGGTTTTATAATTCCTCCTCTCTAAAAGAAAAATTTCGGCCTTGAAATTAAAATAGAATAATCAACAAGGAAAACGAATAAACGGAATGAAACGTACCAAATTATGCGAAGAAATGAGGATAGCTAGAGCGCATCGATTCCTCGGTTTCCCAAGTAGCCTCGCGCTCAGGATGATTCTTCCAAAGAATCTTAACAAAAGGAATGGTCTTGTTTCTCATAACACGTTCTTGACGATCCAAGATAGCCTCGGGCTCCTCGGCTAGAGATAAGTCTTCTTGGATTTGATCCAAAGGATATGAAACGACATGTAGAGGGTGATACTTGTATCCCCTCAAAAGTGATACATGGAAACATTATGCACGTGAGATAACTGTGGGGGTAGAGCCAAACTATAAAAAACCTCCCCAACACGATCGAGAATCTTAAAAGGGCCAATAAAACGTGGACTAAGTTTCGCCTTAATACCGAAACGACGAACACCGCGACACGGAGAAACTTTCAGAAAAACACGATCTCCGGGACTAAAGGATAACTCTCTCCTATGACGATCAGCATAACTCTTTTGTCGAGACCTAGCTTCCTTAAGCTTTTCCTTAGCAATGGCAAATTCGACTTCACGCTCCGGTGGAATTCCCGGGAGTACTTCAGGAAATACATCCGCAAAATCCCGAACCACCGGATGATTCTCAAGATGAGTACCATCCATCGAAACATCTTTTATGGAGGCTAAGAAGCCTTCACAACCATGGGAGATCAAAGAACAGGCTTTCAAAGCAGAAATTATTTTAAGAGGTTTACTAGGCTACGAACCTTGGTAAACGAATTCAGGTTGGTTAAAATCGCCAAAAACAACACGCTTAGAAGGACATACAATAGTAGCATGGTGCGCAGAAAGCCAATCCATGCCCAAAATTACGTCGAAATCGGTCATATCTAACGGGTACAAATATGCAACACGAATTTTATCGTCAAAACGTAGAGGACAATTTAAATATTCATGATTAATCATAGCTACGCCTTTCATAGGGGTGAATAATGATAACGTATAATCGAGTTGCGTAGGAGAAATATTAATATGCTTAGCTAACGATACCGCTATCACAGAATGGGTCACCCCCGTATCAAATAAAACAAATACAGCACGATCATTCAAAAAGATGGTTCCTGAAACGGTATCTGAAGAGTCTGAGGCTTGCTCCCTAGTAGTAGTGAACACGCGCCCCTTGGTGAGTGTAGACTTATCATTAGCAGAACCACTACCTCCATAACCACCCTTCTTAGGACATTCCCTTACCCGATGCCCAATTTCACCATACTCAAAGCAAGCGCCAGTTGCACGGTAACATTGCTTTCCTGGATGGCTCTTCCCACATGAGTTGCATAAAGGAATATGAGCATGATCTATGTGACTTTTCTGGCTTGAGGATCCCGCAACACGGTTGTTGTTGTATTGTTGTCCCCGATTCTGCTGATATGGCCTTAGGTAATTGTTGTTGTTGCCCGACTGCCTATCATAGCCACGACCATCATTCCTCCTAGAGTCATAACCTCGCTGGTTATTGTTGTTGCTATTGTGAGTCACAGGTCGGATGCGATCCCCCTCGCAGTTCCTCTTATTCAACCCTGACCTTTCTCGATGAATTTCATAATTTCTTGCGGCATCAGCCACCGCCGCCACATCCGTGAAATCAAGGTTTACAAGGTTTTCCCCAACTTGATCGTTGAGAGCCCATTTAAACCTCTGTGCCTGCTCCTCTTGTGTGCCCGCCTTTGTCCCCAAGAAACTTGCCAGCCTCAAGAACCGCTTCATAAAGTCCCCAGTAAACTCTCCCTCCTTCTGCCTAATATTGTGGTATTCCTGCTCGTATCTCTGTTACTCTGACTTAGGGAAGTATTGCAAGAAAAAGGCATCTCGGAAGTTTGCCCAAGACATAGTTAGCACATAGTCATCACCTCCCTTGGCCTGCTTGTAGGCCTTCCACCAGTTCAGAGCGTCACCCTCTAACTTGTAGCTAGCTAACCTAGCCTTATACTCATCTCCACAATCCAACACTTCGAACAACTTCTCAATGTGTGCAATCCAGTTCTCAACATCGACTGGATTGGAAGCAACACTAAAGGAACGAGGTTTTTGCTTGCCAAACCTTTCCAACCATGTATGCATAGTAGGAGTTTGGTCATTGCTTCCGCTAGCAGTATTTTGGCGAATTTGGTTGGTAATTTCAGTAGTGAGGCCAGGAATTAGTGTAGAAACGGCTCGTTGCACTGCCTCGTCAAATGCGGGACCGGAAAAGACGGGAGAATTCTGACGTGTGTTCACCATCTGAGATATAAACGAAAAAAGTTTATTAAATAAAATGCACATATACAAAGAAAATGATAATATCAGAGTACGAAGAAGACGTCATTGTTCGGGCCATCATAGTTAGGAAGCCATTCTATAAACGTTTGGGGAGCGAGGGCACTTTAAATCGTAAACCCAACCACTCAGCCAAGACGTAATATCGAGATGGAACATCCTAATACGAAGCTCCCTACTAACATGACAAATTCCGCGGAAACAAATACGTATCAAAAATATCATAACAATATCAAAGTACGCATGGAAGCCTAATCTACCCAATCCTCACAGGTCAATCCTAGGTCGTAGACTCTCTGATACCATAATTGTAACACCCCGCTCCGAAAAGAGTCAAAGTGCTACTAATATGGTGTCACATCAGATGCATCAAATTTTAAAAGGGCTAAAATGAAACTTTTATTAAATCCAAAATACTTAAAGTAATATCTTAATAAATAGAAATCCCCAAAACAACGGGGTCCAAAAAGCAAAGTATCATATCATAAAATGTATTAAGATTTATTAAAAACATGGGTGAATCTAGGTAAGTCCCAAACTCTCTCAATGCCCCGTCTCCCGCTTAATACCTGCCGCATGGAAAAAGAAACGGCTGAACAAAACGCCCAGCGGACGGATATAACAAATATGATTTAAGGCAAAAGATATAACAATAATGAAGGTATCACAATGTATGAATCATAAGGATGATTAAGTGGATGAATAAAAAGGGTTAATGAAAGACAAGAATAGCCCACGAGCACACATAACAAATCACATATCCAAATCAACCAAATAATCATATATGTGTACTAGGATTGCGACTCCTATGTACCAAAGTGACGACGTGTAATGCACACACAAACCTATCACATTAAATCAAATCATATCATATCAAACAAATACCTAGGATGCATCCATACGCTCCCTGCAAAACAAATGTCAATAGCCCGTGCACTAGCTCATGACTAGCACCCGCACTCACAATAATATAATAATTATGTGCACCAAAAGGGAACGCTGGGGATCTAATCACACCGCCCCAGTTAGTGTCATGTCACCGGTGCATCGTATGACATGGTCATGGTACCCCCATGACTAGATACAAAATATGGCTCGGGCTTAAGGGTTCATTTCAAAGGCATAACAACTAGGAAAAATATAAGTATTCAAATGGGGAACATATAAAGGCATAACAATAGCGGAATCATAACAAGGCGAAGAATTTAAGGATCATATCAAAATAGTAACTAAGGATGTGGGAACATAGCAATGGCATAGGGATTTATCAAATGGAGTCGTGTAAGAAAGAGTAAAAGAGTGTTCTTAATAAAGAACTGAATATCCGTACCTTAAAAGCACAAACAAGTCACGGAATCGTATACAAAGCAACAAGTCCTATTCCCGTGTCACCAAGGCTAAAAGATACATAAAAATATGTCTTACATACTGTTCTAGCACAAAAGATTACAAGGTTTCATGATTCGGTGATTCAAAACCCTAATTATACACTTTCCCAAAACCCGTCATTTAGGGACTGTTTTAGAAGATCCGACTGTAAAACCGTTTTCCCAAACCATACTCACTGATTAAACTCCAAATATGAAAAATACATTCGAAGTAGATAGTTTTAGACCCCGGATTCACTCAAAAAGCTATCCCGAGGCTCAAGATATGACTCTTACAAGATGACTCATATTCTGATTTTTAAGGACTGTTTTCAAAGATCTACACGGTAACCATAGTTCCCGACCACTTCAAAATGTTTTAAGACCTGTTATGAAAACTAGATTCATTGTATATAGTATTAGGCTTTTGAAACTCTTAAAAAGATTTTAATAAGACCCGTTTTACAGCCCTTACAAGATCACCCAAAATCCGGACAGCCCTTAATTATTATTACGTATGAGCCGGTTTAATGATCTAGACCACCATAGGTTAGCTAGATCTTTATAAAAACTTTATAACCATATTAGAACATATTTAGTCTGGTCTAAAACAAGATCTAACATACAAAAACGTTTTTAAGGTATTGAATCACCAAAACACATTTTTAGGGTTTCAAAACCCTAGAAATCATGTTTATGCATTAAATCAAAATATAAGAAAGCCATAAGGGTGACATAGAATTATAAGGACTTACATGGAATGTGTATAACGATATGGTAATCACTATACACATAAAATAACAAGAATGGATGATTAGTAACAAGAATGGAGGTCTAGAGAGGAGAAAGATCAAGAACAACCTTAAGGTTTTAAGGTTTTCTTAACAATGGAGATGAGAGGAGATTTTTGTATAGTTTTGGCAAAGTAAATTATGTTTTGTGTGTGTGATATGGCTGTACTAAGGGTGGATTATATAGGTCTTCTAGTTTTTTTTCATAACTTACACCATTAACTAGGTTTTTAACACCATAACTTAAAGCATTCAAACACATTCAAAATCATACCATAACCTATCCTTAATGGCATTCAAAACATTAAAAATCTTCTTAAAACTCATTCTATAGTCGTGATTTTGGTCCACCAAAAGGAAGTGTTTCAATTTTGCTCATAATGGTATAATAACACACTAATTAATTAGTTTTCTTCCCATTTAATCAAAGTACATGTTACAAAAGTGTGTACCTTTTTAATTAGTATAACCTGAGTTTAAGAAAGTTTATTTATATTTTTGTCTTAATTAAAAACTATATGTTATATCATAATTTAATAAAAAAGGTTTCATATTCTAAGTCTTATTTATTAATTAGTTATGAAATAATTAAACTATACTTTAAATTAATTTAAACAAATTGAAATAAAATCTCTACTATTTAATTTACATAAAATTCTCAATTTTATAAAATATTCAAATATCATACCTTATTCAGAATTTCCGTTTTATAAAACTGCGGGTTTTACAATGAAAATAAGAAAAGTGTATTAAACAAAAAAGAAACATAAGCAACACCCCTCCTTGGAAGCCTTGGAGGGGTATATATAGTCACACATCGCACCTAAACTATACATTGTTTCCTAGTCTAGTCTAAGCGTGTGTGACTATGATAACTAATGGGAATTCTTAAATGTCGTCACATAAAGTGAATTTCCAACAATCATAAAAAGTTTTTCAACAGGGGTGTCATCGTGGTAGATAACGAACCTGATATTATACATTTGGACAACTCAGCTTATCTCCCACCTTCTACTAGTGATCTCCCACCTTCTACTAGTGATATCCCACCTTCTACTAGTGATCTCCCACCTTCTACTAGTGGGAATGACTTGGGCAATTTCACCTTCTATATAGATTTGCATATAGATGGTGAATCAACAGAGGTTGACGCACCGCCAGATATCGATGATGTTCTCGGCGAAGACGATGATATTACTGATGATGAAGACCCCCTTCCTCATGATTTAGCAGATTCTGATGTTGAAGACCTCATCAAAGATGATGATGGTGTTGAGAAATTCTATTCTAGTGATGAAGAAGATTAACTTTGTGTTTTAACTTGCAAAATACACTTATATATTTGAATATGAATGAATGAAATTGTTGTGGATTATTTAAATGTGTAAATTTATTTTGATATTTGGATTTGAGCATGCTTGTATTATTTTGTTCATGAATTTCTACATGTTATGCTAATTGTACCTGTACAGATGGCTGATGTTGCACGGGGACACGTCAGGGATGGTGGTGGCGAGGATCCTTCGCGTCCACGTCCTCCATCATTCGGTTGCGGGGGTTTCTTGGTTAATGAGGTAAGAATTTCTGGATTATTATAATACAAGCATAAATTTGATACACATATTGAACTTCTTTGCCTTGAACTTTTATGACTTTATCACTCACTTGATTTTGCAGGAAAAGGAAAGCAAAAGCCCAATTTGGGCGGGAAAAAAGCCGGCAAGGACACCCGGGACAAGACCCAGAACCAGAAATTACTGGATGCGGTGGCCACGAATCAGAACCGGCCCATCGAGATCGACTTCGAAGACGTTGCTGATAACACAATTGCCCCTACCGGCCCCTACTTGTCTCATTGGGGAAACTTGTTCGGGGTGGTCATTAGGGATATACCTTTGTATTACCCTTCGTGGAAGCAGGTCCCCAACAGGGACAAGGCGGCGGCCATGGCCAAACTTGGGGTTAGTTATCATTTTATGTTTATTTAATTATCTTGTTCATTTATTTAATTGTGTATATTTATTTAAATTCGTTTATTTATTTATATCATATAAATAAATAAACAAATTTAAATAAATATATAAATTATATTTCTAACTCTGTTTTCAATGTGTTGTATATGATTGCAGAAAACATACAACCTTGAGTCGCACATGAGATCCCCGCGGTGGTCGCTCATGAATGGTGCCATTAATGCCTAGTTTCAAAAGACCTATAACACCAACAAGGCCACTTTGCAGAAAAAACACTGGATAAAAGACCCAAGACTAGAGCTTACAATTTGGCTCGGATTAGGCAACACAGTCCCGATGACTACTCAGTTGTCGAGTGGGAGAAATATATCGAGTTTTGGAGTGACCCTGCCCAGATGAAGCGATCCGAAACAAACAGCAAGAATCGGGCCAAGTCAACAGGTATATCCCGGCATGGATCTCGGACGATCCCTCGCACTCGACAACTAATGGTAGTAATTATTATTATTATTATTATTATTATTATTATTATTATTATTATTATTATTATTATTATTATTATTATTATTATTATATTATATTATATTATAACATCACTTCATTAGATATTAATAGGATTTACAAAAAGTTAGTGAGAAGCCGAGATAATATCTAAGCCCCTACTCAAATTATTATTATTATTTTTTTTTTTTATTTTTTTTTTTAAAAAAAAAAAACCATCACTTTTATTAGAAACAAAAAGGGATTTACAACAAATTGGATGGGAGTCGAGATACTATCTGTGCTCCCACCCCTTTAGCAATAGCAAACCCTATTCTATGGAAAATATGAACAGCAGCACGCGCTCCAATATCATGAGCCTTAGAAAATCTATATTATTATTATTATTATTATTATTATTTATATTATTTTTTATTTATTTATTTATAAACCATCACTTTATTAGAAACAAAAATGGATTTACAACAAATTGGATGGGAGTCGAGATACTATCTGCGCTCCCACCCCTTTAGCAATAGCAAACCCTATTCTATGGAAAATATGAACAGCAGCACGCGCTCCAATATCATGAGCCTTAGAAAATATATATTATTATTATTATTATTATTATTATTATTATTATTTATATTATTTTTTATTTATTTATTTATAAACCATCACTTTATTAGAAACAAAAATGGATTTACAACAAATTGGATGGGAGTCGAGATACTATCTGCGCTCCCACCCCTTTAGCAATAGCAAACCCTATTCTATGGAAAATATGAACAGCAGCACGCGCTCCAATATCATGAGCCTTAGAAAATCTCTGGATACGCTTCAGCAGCGCAACTGCATCTTCCTGTAACTCACCTAGAGAAGAAAAAGAGAAAGGAAGAAACCCATATCCGAGAGCTGCACACTTAGCCAAATACTTATTACTATTATTATTATTATTATTATTATTTTATTTTTATTTTAATTAAAACCTTTTATTTATTAATCACACAAAATTGGAAAGGAGCCGCGAAACAAGTTGCGCTCCCACCACCTTTTGAATACAGAAACCAAGTCTAGAAAATAGAAAAGAGCCACTCCTAGCATCATTAAAATGACAAACAGATAAGCGCTTAAGACGCGAAAGAGTAACCAAGGCTTCCTCGTCAAGCTCCCCAAAAGTAGAGAAGGGAAAAGGGATGAAAGAATAACCGTGCTCTACACAAATAGAAGAATACTTCCTCCTTTTCTTCTGAGCAGCAATCCGCAAAGTAATCCCGAGAACCCACGAATCCAAACCCGTACCAGCAAACGGTGAGACACCCCTGACATCCAAGCAAGCATCTTTACCTTGGGACCAATTATGCAACAATAAATCCACTGGACGAAGGTCTCGACCATCAGCTGAAAGAAATCCCATAGGAGCTTCTTTTTGCACAGAAACACCAACTCTAGAACAGATATCAACCAACATGTCACGCACCAGATTATGCCGAAACTTCACACCTACCTCACTAGAGCAGTGAACAACATGGTCACCCCACTGGTCCAACCGATGCACATGACAACTCGGACAAGAAGATCCATCATTAAACAAAAGAACCGCCAAACGATAACAAAGGACAGCTCTAAATTGACGTGGGTTCATCCGCTGCCCCAACCCATCAATAGGAATAGTAAAGAGGTAATCATGTACATGAGGGGCACGCATGCAGTTAAGAAGAGCCTCTTAGCGTCTACTCAAACTATATCGAGACGAAAGAAGTCCGTCAATGATACCAAAATATCTCATTGCCAAAGACTTCATAAACTGGGGGGCAGGAGAACTAGAGGTAACAGAGAGAGAGAATCAACACCACAAAAAGTCGAGAAAACATCCAGGGCAGATAGAAAGATAGAACCCGGCGAAACAATCCCAGAACTAGCCAAAATGCGATCCTGCAAAGAACTAGACTGCAAACGAAAGGCAATGAAGGCAAAATATCCGACATCCTCAGTACACGAGACCCAAGACCACCAAGTCTAATGGGCAGAGTGGTAAGCCTCCACTGCCAATCTCCAAACCCGGGACCTGAACCAGTAACAATCATTTCCAACGAAATACACAAGGCTTGATCAAACTCAACCTTAGCGTCACCAAGAAATCCAGGAGGACAAGTCCTCAAAGCAAAAACCAACTTCGCAACCCCAGCACAATAGCAAAGAAGAAGAAGCTCACACTGCGGGTCATTAAGCTTAAGAATAGCATCCAGCAGAGAAATGGATTTGGAAACTCTCCGCGCAACAAAATCACAAGAAAACTCATAATCCCTACTAACAGACCCCCCAAGAAGCCTAACACCACGAACCGGGTGAGATCACGAAGCAGGAAAAAGACCAACCCTCAGACTGCTAGGATCCTCCACCGGCCAAAAAAGTTCAGTCTTATCAATATTCAGATGCAACCCACGAGATGGTCTGTCAACACGAATGATATCTCAAGCCTTAGAAACCATAAGAGTATCACCAATAATAGATTTGTCATCAAGATACCACGCCTGAAGGGAGAGCTCACATGTATGATGAATAGTATGAATAAGCGGATGCAAAGCTAGGGAAAATAATAAAGGGCCTAAAGGATCCCCCTGCTGAACCCCTTGAGAAGACCAGAGAACCGAATTACCATAATAAAGTCGCACGGGCCGAGAGTAGCAAAACTCCACCAGGGAGAGATAGTCGGACACCTCAACCGAGTCTCCTGAAGGATGGAACCCCTATCAACCAGGTTGAAAGCATTCTTAAAATCCACCAAAAGCATAGAAAGCCCAACCTCATCCCCCTTAGCTACCACAAACCTACTAACAGAATGAAGAACAGCCTCACATCCACTAGGCACACCTACACCAAACTGAAAGTCGTAGAAACTAGAAGGGGGGTTGAATAGTTTCTAGTTCATTTTCAAAACATTTTGGTAAAACCCACTGACCGCGGTTCTTTATTGTACCCGCGGTTCATTATCACTAAAGAACCGCGTGTCCATTTAAGGAACCGCCGACAGTGGACTTAACCTTTTGTTATATGTTAAACTTAGACAATCCTTGGTATCAAATTCTCGATCAAGCTTAACTAGATATGATATGTGTTTTATTGAAAGATAATTACAACAAGTAAGAAAACACATAAACACATCAAATCAAGAGTACATCAAGCAATTGTCTAAACACTAAGCACACACGTACTAAACATAAGCTTTTCCACAACTAAGATGTTTAGACTAAGTGATGTACACTTGACCATAGTCTAAACATGAAGCACACGCGTACTAAGCCTTAACTTTTCTGCAACTTAGATGTTTAGATTATGAGATGCACACAACACACAACAAAATATAAATGCATCAATAAGAGTAAAGACATAAATGTAAAGGAAAGTACCGACACGATGATTTATAGTGGTTCGGTCACGAAGCTCCTCTTCGCCCTACTCCACTCCTCGAGTACACCTTACTCGAGAGTTACTTCACTAGTCAACAAACTCCTTAAGGTGGAGAAACCATACACAATGTCGCTTATCCAATTTTTGACTCTAAGCTAAAAGTCGAGTCCTAATCTTAGGTAGGACCAATCAACACAACGTCGCCTACTTCACCATTTTCTGACACAAGGTTAGATGTCGAGTCCTAATCTTAGGTAGGACCAATCTACACCCTTCTACACAACTTCCAAATTGACACACCAATTTGGATCTACACAACTACACAACTCTTCATAACTACACAACTACACCACTCTTCACAACTACACAACTACCCCATTCTTCACAACTACACAACTACCCAACTCTTCACAAGTACACAACTCTTGACCCTTTTTATGTCCCAACATAACAAAACTTGTGTTTTATGGCCTAAACACATAAACCATATAGATCTAAGTACTCACCACTTAGATCTATGACTCTAACACTATATCCAAGTATTAACAAACTTAGATCTACACAACTAACACCTAATCCAAGGATACCCATCTCTTGGATCTACTACCCTTACAAATACATCCAAGTGAACCCAACACTTGGATCTTCTACATATACATAGTAGGAAAACAATGCTTTGATCTAGAAGGAGAGATCTTCATCATGTTATGAACCCAACACTTCATGGTAATGAAAGTGTTCTTCTCTTTGCACTTGAGAGGATGAGAGGATTGAAGGAGATAATCACATCTTAAACAAGATTAATCTAAACTAACTAATCAAGGAGTTTAAAGATGTTTTTGAAGACACAGTGCAAAAAGGGTTGAAAGAAAAGCTGGAAATGATACACTATTTATAGGGCAACAATGCAACGGCTATAAAGACCCGCGGTTCCTTATCAATAAGGAATCGCGGGTTCCTTAAAGGAACTGCGGGTTCCTTTAAGGAACCACAGGTTCCTTTAAGGAACCTCCGGCTTGGAGACCGTGCATTTTTTTCCTTTAGTGGGGAAATACCATTTATACCCTCAAAGGATATTCCTTTGGCATTTGGAATATGCCAAATTCAAATTAAAGAATATTCTTTGGAATATACCTTAGAGAATATTCTTTGGAATAGTCCAAATTCAAATTTCCATTTTCTTTTTAATAAAATATTTCGTAAAAATAAAGTTTATTAAAATCTTTTGTCACATTTGATTAAATGTGAGTTTTAAGAAAATATTAATCCTTGATCACTTAGTTAGGTTAATGACATGTTTATTCATACCTTGAGTGATTCATGTCGAATGCGATCTTGGAGGTGTCGAGAGAAGTATACAAATGTATTCTTGAGTGATTACGAGTACCTTAACATTTTACATAATGTATTGTGATTTATTCGTTTGTCATCAACAAAACACGAAGAGATTATATCGACAAAACATCGTAATGTTTTCACTAACAATCTCCCCCTTTTTGATGATGACAAACAAGTAAACCATAACACATATTAAACTGTATAAGTTACTCGTTTACACTTACTTCTCCCCCTTTTGTCGAATCAAAAAGGTAGTCAACGCCTTTGAAGAAGAGAAGAATCAATGTCGAGAGAACACGCATCCAAAGTGGTAGTCATCTGTTGCACGTCATTTAAAGAAGAAAAGAATTGATGTCACGAGAGCTTGCATCCGAAAGGTAGTCTTCATTTGTAGAAGAGGAGGATCGACTTCTAGAGAACATGCATCCAAAAAGCTAATCATCCATTGTGGTTGTCGGTTGAGAAGAGAGAATCCAAACCGTAGACCCATCATCTAAAGATATTGAGCTTGCGTCATCCTAGTGAAGTCTTCTATCAACATAGGTTAACCAACTCCATGCATAATAAAGTGCTTATCTTCGAGATTCCAAAATTCATTACTTGCAAGAAGTTCGATGAATGCAATTTAAGTGAGTCAAGATCGCAAATGTAATGACTAGAAATCTTGCAAATGCTCCCCTTGATATGAGCTCCCCCTTGCTTGAGGCACCAATGAAGAAAGGATAGTGACAAGCTACAAAGAAGGGTTAGAAAAGTCCTACAAAACAAAGTTACTGGATAAGAGCATATATGTATAGCAATGTCACCCAAGCAGAATTAGCTTTAAGCATCTTAAGTACAAAGAGAGGGACTCAAGAGAAAGCTAAAACAATCTTAACTTTTAGAAGTGTCAAAAATATGACAAGTTAAGAAAAATAAGAGGGCTATTAGATAGAAAAGAGAATCCAACTTATTTTGGTGACACCAAAAAAAATATAAAAAGGACTATAGAGAGAGAAGAAATGTTTAATTTATAAGAGAAAATATTGTCGAGAGGACATACTCTACTTTAATATCATGGTAAAAATACCAAACTAAAGAGAGTATGACATGGACAATAAAACAATTCCACATAGTCAAAAAGAGAGAAATAACGACTATGATGAAAGAAAATAAGGATGATAAACAAGTCATTTGCACAAACAATGACAAGCATTGAAGAAAGAAGTATGCACGCGATGCTATCAATCAAAAAAAAGTCCAAGGAGAGGATTTTGACAAGATCAAATCACAACTGATGGAATAGAGGTAGAGAAGAAACATCTATACCAATTGTAATGATAATATGTCAAAAGGTTAACAGCTTAGAATTTTTGGAATCACCCAAGAAAATTCAAGATTTAACCAAGATCCTCTCAAAAGGTTAAAAGTTTAGAATTATTGGAATCACCCAATTCAATTGTAAATTTTAACCGCAATCAATTTTCAACAACGAGAAAAACGAACAATCTCAAATCAAAGACATTTTTTTACCTTAAAAATAATTCCTTCAGAAAGCTCCAAAAGATTTAAGTCGGGAATCAAGGTACACAAATAAAGAAAAACCAAAAGCGAGGATAAATTGACGCTTAAGAAAAATACTAGATATAAGACATTATAGGCAAGGATGCTTATGAATGTAGACACCAAAAAGATGACTCAATGATATAGAGAAAGAGATCAAATAAGCCAAAGAATAGAAAAACCAAGATGGATGGTGTTTAGCATACGATAAACTACATGCTCAAAGTTTCGTAGCTCTTCTCAATCATTGTGAATGTTCAAAGAACAATTACATGACGAGGAAAGGGTGAGGCTCGACTTGACTTAGTTTAGAAAGGATAGAAGAGAGAGACTCAACTTAGAGAGGCATGATTAAAATAAATCGAAAGAGACTCAACAAAGAAGTTAAGGATAACTTCACAAAATAATTCAAGAATACTATACCTTATTAGGTGATAGTGAAGTCTTGAAGAAAAACGAGAGAAGAAACCCAAAATAAAATAAAAGAAGGAATCTTCAAGAAAACTCATCAAAGATAGAGATAGACCAAAAACGAACAAATGGACTCACTGGCCGCGATTCGTTAAATAGGTCCGCGGTTCATTATAAATAATGAGCCACTAGGTTATTTGAGGAATCGTGAACAATGGGTGTCCAAAAACGATTATCGACTCAAAAGAAAATCACTAGGTCAAACAATTTAACATAAGTTGCTAAATGGATTGAAAGTCAATGCTTCAGATATGACTTTTAACAATTGCAATTGCAAGTTAAAATTACTTGAATATTTCGAAAGAAATTTTTATGTTGTCAATCTTACTAGGAGAGGAATTAGATTTAAATCTGACATTCGTTGACAACCGAGTGAAAAAATAAATAAGAAAAGAAAGGTCACAAGGACAACGAGATCCAAGACCCAAAGACAAATCATGTTGAAAAATATGAAAAAGGAATACAAGAGAATAAAGATCATACAAAGATGTATGAAACACAAGCCTAAAACTTAAACATAATTTTAATCTTAGTTACACTAGAATTCTAAGATTTGCTTAAATTGGATGTCTTAGCAATAAGCAATCCACATGCTTAAATGAAAGACAAGGTGGTGGCAGAATTTGGTGGAGAAGGCTTGGTGATATCTTGTAATTCAACTCATCATAGATATAAGACATGACAAGATGTTGATATTGACAACAATGACAATATGTTCCATGATGCATGACATAATCATGTGATAGAGTAAGAACACAAAAGAGAAGTGGTGGAAAAAGAGAGTTTCCAAAATCAATATCCTTAGAAGGAGAAAAGATTTAATTTGGTGTGTTCTTTGGTGAATTTGGATTGCTTATTGAAAGAGATTTTAGAAAATAGTGGATAATCAAGGCTTTCATTTGTGAAAAATACATTTTGCTTTGGTGTGAAAAAGATTTCAAAATGCTTCGGGTTAAGAAGAGAAAGCACAAGATATTTTGAGAGTGACAAAAGGTTTGAAACAAGGATTCCAAAGGGTGATGGAACAATTTGGAAATTTTGGAAAACCAGTTTTTAAAGGTGTCTGCCCGCGGTTCCTTTTCTCCACCGGCGGTTCCATATCGATATGGAGTCGCGGTCTCTATAAAGAACCGCCCACAGAGGGTGTGTTTTGGAGGATAAGGGAATTTTTCTAATTCGGCAAATCCTAATGTTCTAGTCTAACTTATCATAAAATTATGCTAAAGAGCAATAAAAACTAGAACACACGCAAAGGAAAAACACATAGGTTCAATTAGCACGTAGGAAAAAGGCTAAGAAAAACCTAATGGCTATAAAAGAAAAAGACTCCTAATGACATACAAAGTTCATCAATGTAAACTATCATTAGTCATATTTAGGAAGAGCCATTTAGCCAATTTAGAGAATGAGTATGAGACTATCACCAGAGGTGCTCAATTAAGGCTAAGCACAGCCGTTTTTACGAGTTATAAATTAACCCATCTTTCCACTTGGAAGTAATTCAACCGTTAGGTCAAATTAAGATTCTAGTGCATAAATTCTCTAGTAGTCATTCTCAAGTTAGACAAAATGTAATTCCTACATTTGTCTAATAAAGTGTAGCAAGGATGAAAGTATATGACGACACAATGCACAACCTAATGAGGGTAAAGAATGCACCATTTCATATCTTGTCAAACAAGTCTAGTTAAGGTTATTTACCTTAGTAGAACTTGAGGCCAAACACTTTGAAGTGTATAAACAACGTTTACACAAAACAAAGGAACACTCTTGATTGGTCTTTCGAAGATGATACATTTACAAATTGCATTGCAATGTAAATTACTTGAGTATTTCGGATGAAACATCCAAGTTGTCAAACCGACTCCATTGTTCATTATAAGCAATTATTAAACAAAATATGTCTAATAATTTGAACAAGTAGATTCAATATACCATCATCAACACAAGTGTGAGTTATGATCTGATGTATATTATTAATAAACCATATCTATGTCTACACTAAAAAATATGTCAATTAGATTTGATAATGATACCAATCATAGTTTGAATAATGAATTGATATTTAACCGAAATCTTTCTTGATTTCCACAAACACTTCTTTAAGAGAAAATAACTAAGATTTTCAAAGGGTGTTTCATGATTTATAGTGAGACATTAATCTACTTGAACTAATCACACAGTAACCGAGTAAGACGACCCACATCAATAGATTTGACAAGCTCCCAAAGCTTTCAAACCTAAAAGTGTTAAAGAACATGCCAAGGTGTACAAAATGTTTATGTAACATTTGTAAACCAAGAGATGTTAAACCGATATATACAATGCACACATAAATAGACAACTAAGTAACACTACTACCAATAGTAATGATCACTTAAGAATGTCCAAAGATAAAAAAACACAAAAGCATTCGTCTTTGTTTTGAGTGTTAGATACACCAAAGTATACACAGCTTGATTTTATTTGAAAATAGTTTTCGACACATTTCAAAATTTAATTAAGTTCAACACTTTATAAATATATCAATTTTCAAAGATATATCAACAAGAGATGTCCAACTTAATAGAAAAGAGTAAAACACAAGTTTTACGACAAACCGACGCTCAATACTTTGGACAAAGTATGAAACTTAGAAAACATCCAAATTTTAACGTTTGAATAAAGGTTTGGAAGCATTTTTAATATAAAGGAAATTCAATTACGTTCGAAACGGCGGGTGGCACGACTTCTACGGACTTACGGTTGATTTTATATGATTTTCTAAAGATTGCAAAAATCTGCGTCGGACTGACTGCGGTTCCTCATTGATAAGGAACCTCGGGGAACAGATAAAGAACCGCGGTCAGTAGGCAAAAATTGAGTTTTTGGCCAAAATCATTTGGTAACATTTTGGAAGGACTTAGGACTCTAAAAATTCATTTTTGACACATAGAACTCGTATTTTAGAGTTAATTATGACATAAAAGATTTTTATACTTTCAAACATGAAAAGATTTAATTCAAGCTATTATACAATGTTTATTTAACACCAAAACTTGTACGAATGAAACAACAAAACACATTTCATAAGTAATCACTCTTCATGAACAATTTGATACAAAGATCGTCTCTATTTTTAAAAACCGTTTTCATTTTTAAAAACCATTTGTTTTGAAAAAGAGAGAAAAGATCGATCCAATCTTTAAAGTGCAATATAATTCAAAGATCTTGAATAACCACGATCTGATACCAATTGTATAAACTATAAGGGGGGGTTGAATAGTTTCTAGTTCATTTTCAAAACATTTCAGTAAAACCCACTGACATCGGTTCTTTATTGTACCCGCGGTTCGTTATCACTAAAGAACCGCGTGTCCATTTAAGGAACCGCCGACAGTGGACTTAAACTTTTGTTATATGTTAAACTTAAACAGTATATGGTATCAAATCTCGATCAAGCTTAACTAGATATGATATGTGTTTGATTGAAAGATAATTACTACAAGTAAGAAAACACACAAACACATCAAATCAAGAGTACATCAAGCAATTGTCTAAACACTAAGCACACACGTACTAAGCATAAGCTTTTTCCGCAACTAAGATGTTTAGACTAAGCGATGTACACTTGACCATAATCTAAACATGAAGCACAAGCACACACGTACTAAGCCTTGACTTTTCCGCAACTTAGATGTTTAGATTATGAGATGCACACACAACAACATATAAATGCATCAATAAGAGTAACGACATAAATGTAAAGGAAAGTACCGACACGATGATTTATAGTGGTTCGGTCACTGTGACAACCCTGGTTTTGAGGTTCGTCACTTAGTTTTATTTCGTGCTAGTTACGTGTCTTTACGTGTTTATGTGCTAATTGGTGTGTATAGATTGTGGTTTGGATATCGTTTCCGGTACGGGGTACCTTGTGAGTGAAACGATGTGTGATGATTTCATGTTCATGAGTTCACATGGTAGTGACTATGAAGTGAGATGGTGTTATTTAGTGGTTTTACGTATACGTATATGTATTATAGAAAATCGTATTTTTACGATTTACGGTTTAGCATTTAGAGGTCTCGGAGGAGGTAATTAGTCATATGGATATTTTTCAGGATGGTTTTAAGTCATTTAGGACTTAGTTATAAAGTTTATTTCAAAATTTGAGATTTTTTATAAAAGTGTATATTTTACGTCTTTTACGATAAAACGCGTAAATTTGACTAGTTTTACGGTTTTGAGGTTTTGGAGGCTTTAGGAGCCGAAATAAATTAAGGAGAATTAAGGTAATATTATTAATACCAATATTAATAATAAAAATATAAAAAATATATATTAAGGGTCGGTTTGGCCGACTAAAAGAAAGGAAAAAAGAAAAGGAAAGGGTAAGTGGGCTATTGGTTGGACTTGGGTTCACCCATACTCTATATAATGTCTTAGTTAAAAAACAAAAGCCATATTTTTTCTTCCTGGAACTCTATAGTCGACGGCCAGAAGATTTTTTTTAGGGTTTTCAGTATTTTTTTCATCTTCCATTAAATTAAAGGTAAAACCTTCATAATCCTTATCAATTAAATTGTTTTTATGTTTTCTTTAATCATCATATGATGGATTTAGGTTAGGGTTTAATGTAAAAACAGTAAATTAATGTTATATTAATGATATCATGATGATTACATAAACTAGGGCTTGTATTTAATGGGGTTGTGGGTAATTAAATAAGTTAACTTGATTAAACCCGTTTTTGAAAACTGGGCAGAATTTACGATCCAAGTATCCCTGAAAAGGTAATTGAAGTGGCTTTCTAATGCAAGAAACTTGAACTAAATTGGAGGTGGGAAGTGGGTCAAAAACAGGTTACAACAGTCGGAGGTCAAAACAGTTTTGAAGTCAGTCTGTTTTCTTTTTAAGTTTTGGGTTGTTTGGGGTACTTAGGGTTGCATTGGGATCTTCTAACGAACATGAGAGATGGTTTATATATTTTAGTAAGTATCTACACTTGGGCTAAGGTTGTGGTTTAGGGTAAGATCCCCTAATTGTAACAAACTTTTTGTATGTTTAAAATCAGTAAAACTAGAATGACAAAAGTATATATATATATATATATATATATATATATATATATATATATATATATATATATATATATATATATATATATATATATATATATATATATATATATATATATATATATATATATATATATATATATATATATATATATATATATATATCGGGGCCTTAACAGTAGCTTTAAGGTTGGGGCAAGTGGGAGATGTTAGTTAATATATGTAAGGGCATAAATATTCCCTTTATAGAGATCATTGGTGTGTTTAAGTGGGCGTTTGGCTTATAATTTGGAGACCTAAAACTGGGACTGTTTTGGGTAAAATGTTAACGGGACGGGTTATGAAGTATAATGAGTTAAGGGCTTTATGGAGGGGTGTAATGAGATGCTTAGAGCATATAAATGAGGTATTTATATAGGAGGAGGTTAAATGTCCATCATAGGTTGATGAGCCATTTTAGTGTTTGGTTCAATGTTTTAATTATGTGTTTTTGGTTGTTAGCTTTTTGCTAGGGCGCGGATGTTTGGGGAAGCTCAATCAGGTGAGTTTCATAGTCCCATGTTTACTAATGTTTATGACTTCCAGATGGGATGGAAGAGACACTGTGTTATGTTGTTTATTAATTTATGTTGTGAATGTTTGGCGTTGGTAATGGACTTATGTGTGCATACTTATGTGATTAACTGCTAGATAATTCTTGATTGTTTATGTTTTGACTTGGTACCAAGGGGTTGTTGACAAGGCGAGGCCTTGGGGAGGTACATAGATGTGTGAGCATCTATGGGACCAATGGATAATGACAAGGCGGGGCCTTAGGATTTGGTTCATAGGTGTTTGGATGCCTATAGGAGTATGGTGTTTGGTATGGCTGGGAGCCTGAGTTTTGGTTTGATGAGTTAAATCATGAATGTTAGCTTGTTAATGCATATTAGTATCACATTGTGCATATGTTTTTTACTTTTGGTTGTTACTCACAACTTATGGTATGATTTTGGCGTTTGAGTCTAAACCTATGACTCTCACCAACTTTATGTTGACGTGTTTTAGTGTCTCTTTCAGATGTGAATGTGGTTAAGCTTGAGGATAGAAGTGGCTAGACTTGGATGCCTTAGGATTGCATATAGAAGGAGATCCCCGTTCCTTCTTAGTTTACCTATATGTTTGTTTGGTTTATGTTTATTGTTTATCTTGGGTAAGTGGTAGGACTGTTACCTACTTACCTAGACTCCTGCTATGTTGAGATATTGTCATGACATTTGTGTCGCCATTTATGACATTATATTTGCATTTTAGTTTTCTCTATAGAGACACCGTTTGTTGTGATGATATCCATACGTTGCACCCCATATTCTGCCATGGTGGCGTGTTACAAAATGGTATCAGAGCCAATGGTTATAAAGAATTAGGTTGCCTAGTCGCGTAGCCTAGTCTGTAGCTTAAGGGTCTCTTCATATAGGCGTCATAGGAGTATGTGTGAATTTTATATTAATTGATGTTTTGGGATGTTATTTATTGTGATGTTTTGACTAGTATGAATTGAACCATAGTAAGTTCATACTTAGCCACATGCTATTTTCTTTTCGGGTTGTGACTAGTGCGGGTTGAACCATAATCATCCACGCTAGTCATTGTTGTATTTTGCTTAAATTGTACATTATAGTACATAATTTGGTACATGGTAGTTTCTATCTTTTGTCGGGTTATTTTATGTACCCGAGAGATATTATTTTCTTTTGATGTTTAAGTCATGTTCTCTAAGAATCATGTGGTGGTTCGAGTTATTAGGAGTAGGTGGATATGAAGGGTTTTAAGCTGTTTCCACTCTTATGGGCGACATGACTTATAACTGATTATGTTTTCGTTTTGGATTTAGTCTATGCTGTTTTAGCTAGACTATGGATTTATGTATTTCAAGAGTATTACTATGTTATTTTAATAGATGGAGTTTTGGACTTTATTGTTTATGTGGTTATGAGCTTATGTGAGTAGATGGATTTATGTGTTATATGTTGTATTGATTCTTATAAGTGTCATCATAGGAAGGAGTGCATTGGGGGAAGGGTAATTGTATAAGTATGGTGGCCAACATAGTTATACAAGTATCACAACTTCAATGGGTTCCTAAGTGTGATTGCATGAAAGAGGGTTAGTACATGCTTGTATATGATGAGATGTGGATTTTGGGTATATTTATAATATATGGGTTTATGTAACGGCTGCCTATAATATGGCTATTTTTTTAGTGTGTTATATGTTTTGAGTTATAGTCGCGTTGTGTGATTATGAGGTCACACGATATGGGTTAGTTTTGGTAATGGGTTTTGTGCCTTGTTGTGGCATGGTGAGATGGTGAGAAGGTGATTACTCGTATGAAAAAAAAACGAGCGTATAAAGCGATTGATTGACTTGACATGTATGATAAAAAGTATGTTTGGGAGATTCGATAGGTATACATATGCGGATGTATATATACTAATGGATGTTATGTTATGATTTACGGTCGTTCAGTAGTTATTATAACTTGAACGTACCTAGTACTCTCTTGTGTTTAAACAATTTATTAGTGCTCGAGTTTGGTGGAGTTTCAACGACGTTCTGAATCTTTTGAAGTGTGTCTTGTAGCATATTCTTTGAGTTTCGTATTTCACGTGTACGTTTTAAAATGGTGTTCTTGGTTTTAAGTATATTGAAATAACTTGGGATTTCTTTTGAAATAATGAAATCTTTTGTGTTGGGTCTTACATTTCTTTTGGTCGGTATATATTGAGAAAAAGGGGGACTTGGAAATCTATTATAGGGTTAGATAGTTGGTTGTATTCGGTAAAATAAGGGTAAGGTGTTGGAGTCGTGTTTGAAACAAGATGTAACATAAGATTTCATTTTAATCAACACTTATTTATTTCAAATTCTAAAAGACTTTCTTTAAAATAAAGCGAAGTAAAATTTATTTCTACTTACATAGTTTATATAATTGAGTTTAACCGATCACGTCATTTATAATTATTAATACAAGGTTAAATTGAGTTTATGAAGATTTCACATATAATTTTATCTCTCGTTAATATAAAACTGTTTTGGTCATAACTTGTTCGTTTTTAAAGTTTTTTTGGATGATTCAAAAGCCTAAAATTATGTACTCGGAACGTACTTTTCAAATATTCAGAGAGTATAGTCATGGGAGGTCAGTGGACTGGTCGAAATTATTGTACAAGTGTCGGGTTAAAGGTTGAGTTTTGAATAGTTGTTTATTTTTTTTTATGATTTGGGATGCACGGGATACCTAGTCTTTGAGTTGAGTTTTGAGTTCGTCAAGAGGGTTGTTTGTAGATTGTTTGAGTCACATAGATGTGGGGAGGTAAAGAAAAAAATATATAATATATTCTTTTGGAAAAGTCAATCTTTTGCACGGTTTAGGGTATTATGTCGCGGGGCGTAATATGTTTTGGTTTCCATTGGGTGTTTCTGGGATTATTTTTCGTTGTCATGGGTCATCTTGAATTGATACACGTTTTTGGTTTGAGTTTTCTCTTGAGTCTCGTGGTTTTTGACTGGTTTTTGGTGCACGTGAAATGTCGTTAGTTATCCGTGGGTTTGATTCGTTGATCGTATATGATGGATTCAGGATGTAGTTTTGGTTTCGTATTGTTCGGGAGCGTTGAGGTAGTAATATGAAAGACTTGGTCGCGCCTACACGCTTAAGTAGGTGACCATGAAAGGACGGTCGGAATACCCTTAGCAGGGAGGAAAGAAGTTCGTAGACGAACTAATGTGGTCATGAGGTCTCTTAGGAGTGCCAAGGGAGATGAATAGATATATGTCTAATGTATGGATGTTGGCACAAGTAACGTGCCATAGAGAGTGTTGGAAGGGGGTATAATTCCTCAAAGGTATTTATGATTGTGCGTAAGGCATGTAAGTTTTCCGAAAATTTCCTGAGATTTAGTAGGTTTGCCTATTACTATGAGGTAGAACCATAAATAGAGCAAGTAGGAGAAGTGAGAGGAGTTGCAGTTAGTGCCTTTCCAAGGCAAATCGTTGATGGAGTGATTTAAAAACAAGAGCTGTTAGAAATTGCAACGGATGCAAGGTAAAAGTTGAGTTGCTTAGTAGTAGATTGGATGTGGAAAGCGGTTGAGTGGTCTGATGAGAGGAAGCATTGGTCTTTTAAAAGGCGTGTAGAATTTTGCAAGTAGAACGAGGTAGGAATTTATTCGTATTGCCATTGAGAGAGGGTGCAAGGAGGACATATTTGAAACTGCTAAGGATGTTGTATGAACGCTTTGGGTTTATGGTTATGCATTTGGCTTCGCCAAAGCACTAGCAGTTTTCACGGTGTCAATGAGCCAAGTGTGCATGAACATGTATAAACGAGTTGTCATCGGGAGCATCGACGACATCTTGATCTACTCAAATCTGAGAAGGAGAGTGAGGCGAATTATGTGTTGATTTTGGAGTGGAGTTATACGTGAGATTTTCGAGTGTGAGTTTTAGTATTAAGTTTACCATGATGAGTAGTTAGAGATGATGGCATATCATGGAACCAGCAAGGGGCGAAGTAAAGAAGGATGAGGAAGCATTTTGGAGGCTGAAGAAGTGGATTGGATAATCAGCCGATCTTGGCATTATCGGAAGGACTGGATGAATTCGCGAAGCATGACGATACATGGAGCAAGGATTTGGACGCGTACGAGGACGACAAAGAAAGGCGATCGCTTATACGTTGTAGGAACTGAAGATTTGGAAGAACTGGATAGACTTAGTTAGTGGAGCTGGACTGTTATATCTGCCTAGAATGCTATAGGCATTTGGTGTACGAGACGTGGAGAATGATCTACACGGATCATGAACGTCTCCAACACATATTCAATCATCTTGATTGAACATTTGGCAAAGGTGATGGGTGGAGTTAACTGATGAAAGAAAATTGCAAGGCCAAGTACCATCTGGGAAAGGCAAGCATGGTTGATGAGACATGGAATAAGAAGAATGAAGTGAAGCTGAGACGAACTTGAACTATATGGATGACGTATTAGGATGGTTTGGATGAAGGATGTAGGTTGCACGAGTTGAGTTGTCTAAAGCAGAGAACGCGTCAACATATATGTTGAGGGGCTTGGACAATCATATGGAGAAGAGGGACGTAGACTATAATTCCTACATAGATAGGAGTAGCTTATAAAGGGCGATGTAAGGACGAAGTTAGTGAAAGGGATACATGATGGGGTGGAGGAATAAGTACGATGAGAGTTGGGTGATAGTCGATAGACTGACTAATTCATCTCATATTTCAAGAGGAATGAGAAGTCACGTAGTTGAGAAGTTGGAAGGATTCCGTATGGATGTGATGGAATAGAGGGTTTTGCGTAAAAGTTAGCCCGATATGTATAGAATGCCTTATGAAGGATTATGGCAAGGGAAGAAACGATGGGAAGCATCACATCGTGATGTATGGTATGAGTTGAGGAGGAAGAAGGAAGTGTGTATAGAAGCGAAGCATGAAAGAAATTGGTCGAGATAGGAACCGAAGGTAAAACTTTGGTAGAGCCTAATGAGTAGAATAAAGCACAACGTAGTCTAATGTTGTCGTAGTGTGGAAAAGGAAATGACACTGACCTATACTGATTGTTTGGGAGGCTTAGTATCGATAATCGAATGGATGAGGAGTTATAGGTGTGATGTGCCATAGGGACGAACGGCTTGGTCTAACTGAGATAACCATCCTTTTGATGATGTGTATAGATCATAAGTTGATTGGATTGGAAGAACTAATGGATATGTGAAAGACCGTCATAGGTCACTTTGTAAGGAGATTGGAATTTTTAAGTAGTTTGGGATACGGACTGAAGGGAGTTGATGAACAGGATTGGATATGAGTATATCCAGCTAACTAGAAAAGGATAGGCAAGTGAGATATTTATACAACCTTAGGTGTTACACTGAAGGCATGAGTGACTGATTTGAGGGAGTTAGGAAACTCATTAGCGATGGCTGAGTTTTCATATAATGATAGTTATCATACTAGAAGTCGATAAATGACATTTGAGGCACTATATGAAAGGATAGGTTGATTTTTCCCCATTGTGGACTAGAATTGGTAAAAGAGGCTACTAATGTGGTAATGGTGTTTATGGAAAGGATGAGAGCAACAAGGGATGCTATATAGAAAGGGAGGAAACCACTAGAGTTAGTGACAAAGTTATGTATGAAGTTTCACCCATAGTAACGGGTGGTATGTTTTGGTAAAATGGAAGAGTTGATGTAGAGTTTTGTAGGTCCGTTTATGATCATTGGAAAGATCGGACCATTAGCTTATGAGTATAGAATTACCTGGGGGAAATTGAGTGGTATACATGATATATTTCATGTATTAAGATTGGTAAATGTTATTTGAGAATGCATATTTGCATGTCCGGTTATTCGGGACATGTAATAATAAGAGTCTTTGTTTATCAAAGAAGTCATCTGTGAGATTTATTGACTGTGAGGTCAAGAGTTTGGCAATGAGTTTAATTATTTTTGGGTTGTATATGTGGTATTTTGAAACTTGAACTAAAGTTCACGTGGAAATGAGGAGAGTTTGTTTGGAACAAGTATCCTCATGTGATTTGTTGTTTGTGTGTTTGATCCTAAGGAGTAAATCTCGGGACGAGATTTCTATTAGGAGGGAGTGATGTGACAACCCTGGTTTTGAGGTTCGTCACTTAGTTTTATTTCGTGCTAGTTACGTGTCATTACGTGTTTATGTGCTAATTGGTGTGTATAGATTGTGGTTTGGATATCGTTTCCGGTACGGGGTACCTTGTGAGTGAAACGATGTGTAATGATTTCATGTTCACGAGTTCACATGGTAGTGACTATGAAGTGAGATGGTGTTATTTAGTGGTTTTACGTATACGTATATGTATTATAGAAAATCGTATTTTTACGATTTACGGTTTAGCATTTAGAGGTCTCAGAGGAGGTAATTAGTCATATGGATATTTTTCGGGATGGTTTTAAGTCATTTAGGACTTAGTTATAAAGTTTATTTCAAAATTTTAGATTTTTTATAAAAGTGTATATTTTACGTCTTTTACGGTAAAACGCGTAAATTTGACTAGTTTTACGGTTTTGAGGTTTTGGAGGCTTTAGGAGCCGAAATAAATTAAGGAAAATTAAGTTAATATTATTAATACCAATATTAATAATAAAAAGCGAAAATATATATATATATATTAAGGGTCGGTTTGGCCGACTAAAAGAAAGGAAAAAAGAAAAGGAAAGGGTAAGTGGGCTATGGGTTGGACTTGGGTTCACCCATACTCTATATAATGTCTTAGTTAAAAAACAAAAGCCATATTTTTTTCTTCCTGGAACTCTATAGTCGACGGCCAGAAGAGTTTTTTTTAGGGTTTTCAGTATTTTTTTCATCATCCATTAAATTAAAGGTAAAACCTTCATAATCATTTTCAATTAAATTGTTTTTATGTTTTCTTTAATCATCATATGATGGATTTAGGTTAGGGTAAAATGTAAAAACAGTAAATTAATGTTAAATTAATGATATCATGATGATTACATAAACTAGGGCTTGTATTTAATGGGGTTATGTGTAATTAATTAAGTTAATTTGATTAAACCTGTTTTTAAAAACTGGGCAGAATTTTGAGTCAATTGTTTTGATCATATTGGGAGTTCTAGAAACGCTTATTTTACGATCCAAGTATCCCTGAAAAGGTAATTGAAGTGGCTTTCCAATGCAAGAAACGAGAACTGAATTGGAGGTTGGGAAATGGGTCAAAAACAGGTTACAACAGTCGGAGGTCAAAACAGTTTTGAAGTCAGCCTGTTTTCTTTTTAAGTTTTGGGTTGTTTGGGGTACTTAGGGTTGCATTGGGATTTCTAACGAACATGAGAGATGTTTTATATATTGTAGTAAGTATCTGCACTTGGGCTAAGGTTGTGGTTTAGGGTAAGACCCCCTAATTGTAACAAACTTTTTGTATGTTTAAAATAGTAAAACTGGAATGACAAAAGTATATATATATATATATCTATCGGGGCCTTAACAGTAGCTTTAAGGTTGGGGCAAGTGGAAGATGTTAGTTAACATATGTAAGGGCATAAATATTCCCTTTACAGATATCATGGGTGTGTTTAAGTGGGCGTTTGGCTTATAGTTTGGAGACCTAAAACTGGGACTGTTTTGGGTAAAATGTTAACGGGACGGGTTATGAAGTATAATGAGTTAAGAGCTTTATGGAGGGGTGTAATGAGATGCTTAGAGCATATAAATGAGGTATTTATACAGGAGGAGGTTAGATGTCCATCATAGGTTGATGAGCCATTTTAGTGTTTGGTTCAATGTTTTGATTATGTGTTTTTGGTTGTTAGCTTTTTGCTAGGGCGCGGATGTTTGGGGAAGCTCAATCAGGTGAGTTTCATAGTCCCATGTTTACTAATGTTTATAACTTCCAGATGGGATGGAAGAGACACTGTGTTATGTTGTTTATAAACTTATGTTGTGAATGTTTGGCGTTGGTAATGGACTTATGTGTGCATACTTATGTGATTAACTGCTAGATAATTCTTGATTGTTTATGTTTTGACTTGGTACCAAGGGGTTGTTGACAAGGCGGGGCCTTGGGGAGGTACATAGATGTGTGAGCATCTATGAGACCAATGGATAATGACAAGGCGGGGCCTTGGGATTTGGTTCATAGGTGTATGGATGCCTATGGGAGTATGGTGTTTGGTATGGCTGGGAGCCTGAGTTTTGGTTTGATTAGTTAAATCATGAATGTTAGTTTGTTAATGCATATTAGTATCATATTGTCCATATGTTTTTAACTTTTGGTTGTTACTCACAGCTTATGGTATGATTTTAGCGTTTGAGTCTAAACCTATGACTCTCATCAACTTTATGTTGACGTGTTTTAGTGTCTCTTTCAGGTGTGAATGTGGTTAAGCTTGAGGATAGAAGTGGCTAGACTTAGATGCCTTAGGATTGCATATAGAAGGAGATCCCCGTTCCTTCTTAGTTTATCTATATGTTTGTTTGGTTTATGTTTATTGTTTATCTTGGGTAAGTGGTAGGACTGTTACCTACTTACCTAGACTCCTGCTATGTTGAGATATTGTCATGACATTTGTGTCGCCAATTATGACATTATATTTGCATTTTAGTTTTCTCTATAGAGATACCGTTTGTTGTGATGATCCATACGTTGCACCCCATATTCCGCCATTGTGGGGTGTTACAGTCACGAAGCTCCTTTTCGCCCTACTCCACTCCTCGAGTACACCTTACTCGAGAGTTACTTCACTAGTCAACAAACTCTTAAGGTGGAGAAACCATACACAACGTTGCTTATCCAATTTCTGACTCTAAGCTAAAAGTCGAGTCCTAATCTAAGATAGGACCAATCTACACAACGTCGCCTACTTCACCATTTTACGACACAAGGTTAAATGTCGAGTCCTAATCTTCGGTAGGACCAATCTACACCCATCTACACAACTTCCAAATTGACACACCAATTTGGATCTACACAACTACAAAACTACACCACTCTTCACAACTACACAACTATCCCATTCTTCACAACTACACAACTACCCAACTCTTCACAACTACACAACTTTTGACACTATTTATGTTTTATGGCCCAACATAACAAACCTTGTGTTTTATGGCCTAAACACATAAACCATATAGATCTAAGTACTCGCCACTTAGATCTATGACTCTAACACTATATCCAAGTATTAACAAACTTAGATCTACACAACTAACACCTAATCTAAGGATACCCATCTCTTGGATCTAGTACCCTTACAAACACATCCAAGTGAACCCAACGCTTGGATCTTCTACATTACATAGTAGGAAAACAATGATTTGATCTAGAAGGAGAGATCTTCATCATGTTATGAACCCAACACTTCATGGTAATGAAAGTGTTCTTCTCTTTGCACTTGAGAGGATTAGAGGATTGAAGGAGAGAATCACATCTTAAACAAGATTAATCTAAACTAACTAATCAAGGAGTTTAAAGATGTTTTTGAAGAAACTGTGCAAAAGGGTTGAAAGAAAAGCTGGAAATGATCCACTATTTATAGGGCAACAATGCAGCGGCTATAAAGACCCGTGGTTCCTTAAGTGCCCCCGCGGTTCCTTATCAATAAGGAACCGCAGGTTCTTTTAAGGAACCTCCGGCTTAGAGACCGTGCATTTTTGTCCTTTAGTGGGGAAATACCATTTATACCCTCAAAGGATATTATTTTGGCATTTGGAATATGCCAAATTCAAATTAAAGAATATTTTTTGGAATATACCTTAGAGAATATTCTTTGGAATATTCCAAATTCTAATTTCCATTTTCTTTTTAATAGAACATTTTCTTAAAAATAAAGTTTATTAAAATCTTTTGTCACATTTGATTAAATGTGAGTTTTAAGAAAATATTAATGCTTGATCACTTAGTTAGGTTAATGAGATGTTTATTCATACCTTGAGTGATTCATGCCGAATGCGACCTTAGAGGTGTCGAGAGAAGTATACAAATGTATTCTTGAGTGATTACGAGTACCTTAACATTTTACATAATGTATTGTGATTTATTCGTTTGTCATCAACAAAACACGAAGAGATTATATCGACAAAACATCGTAATGTTTGCACTAACATTATTATTATTATTATTATTATTATTATTATTATTATTTTATCCAACCATCACTTTATTAAAAACAAAAAAGGGATTTACAAACAAAATTGGATGGGAGTCGAGATACTATCTGCGCTCCCACCCCTTTAGCAATGGTAAAACCTATTCTATGGAAAATATGTACAGCAGCGCGCGCTCCAATGTCTTAAGCCTTAGAAAATCTCTGGATCCGCTTCAGCAACGCAACTGCATCTTCGTGTAACTCCCCTAAAGAAGAAAAGGAGAAAGGAAGAAACCCATATCCGAGAGTTGCACACTTAGCAAAATACTTGCATCGTTTACGTTGTGCAGCATCAATCACAGCTCGGCCGGGAACAAAGTCATTCATCCCCGTACGAGTCAAAAGAGAAGAACCAGTCAGATCAACGCACACATCTTTACCTCCCTCCCAAGAATAAAACAAAATATATGCCGGACGTAAGACACAATCAGGTCCACCATCTAATCCAATATTAACTTCCTTTCCGACAGATATCCCTGAACGGTAACATATATCAGCAAGAGTATCACGAACCAAATTGTGATGATGCTTAATCCCAACGATGCCAGCACACGATACGGCATGATCCCCAAATATATCCCCATCAAAAACCCTTGAACAAGCTGAACAGGGCTTCGAAACAGAGAACAAGGGAATACCTAAGCGATAGCACAAAACACATCTATATCTGATTATACATTTTGGTGTGTTAAGATTTGCCGTTTTTAATTAAATTGATCTTATATACGTGTGTATGTACAGAAAAGGGCGTCGGAAACCCAAGAGCAACCTTCAGAGATTGACATGTTCTATCGTTTGCACACTGATGCAAACGGTGTATTCGCAGATCTTGACGCTCTCCGGATGTATGTAAGTATTCTTTCAAAACACACTTTAATGAATCATTGATTAATAATGTAGCAACCCGACTAATATATTTACTATCTTGTGTTATTGTCACTACACATGATAGGATGAGGGAGCTCGAAGCGACGGGTGAGCACACCACTACAGAAATCAACCGAATGGTCCAAGAAGGGAAGTTTCGCGGCCACATTCCTGGTGTGGGTCAGGTATTGCCAGGATATGTCCGCTCTATGCCGAGCTTTTCGGCACCCACTAACAGAAGTAGGGATGTCGATTTTATTATGAGCATGCTGAGAAGCGACGACAGGTATGCCGATCATTTTGCCAGATTTGATAGTGGTGGTGCCAGCGGGAGTGGGAGTCGCCCGGGTGATGATGGTGAGGACCGGGAGGGTGGTGAGGATGGTGGCGATGACACGAGCTAGTCGTGTTATATATGTGTTTATTAGTATGATACATTGTTTCCTTATGTTCATCTTGACTTGTTTTCCTATTATCCTAAATTAGAACGCTTGTTTCCCTGGTATCCTTAACTATCCGGACTTATTCCGCGTTTGGACGATTAGTTATATTATATTTTGGTGCAAGTTTGGACTTACTCCGCATTTGTGTTGATGTGTGTTCCAAGTTTACTTTCTATGTGTGTTTTGGTGAGTAAATACAGGTTTTGGTATAGGTTTTATATTTGGTAGATTCTCTCCGGAAAAAATCTAGAAAACGCCTGCTGTGCAGGCATTTTATAAAAAAAAATATGCAGAGGTTTCCCAGCGACATGTCACTGGGGAAACCTATCACTAAACGAAAACATAATCGGGCAAAAAGTGTTGAGAAGTCAAACCTATCGAGTGTTTCCCAAACGACAAGTCGCTGAGAAACCTTCACTAAACGACAAAATAATCGGGAAAAAACGATGACAAGTCAAACCTAGAGCGTTGACAAGTCAAACGTAAGGAGAGATTCCCCAGCGACATGTCGCTGGGGAAAATATGTAATTAGCTAAGAAAATTATGATTAACTTAACTTTTGTTGATTTAATCAGTATTTTCCCTAGCAACATGCCTGCCACCGTGGCATAATATTTTTTAAGAAAATTCTGCGGGCCCCACCTGTCGTTGGGGATTGTATTCTCATCGATGAAGCCCCATCAAAATTTTCCCAGCGACATGTCGCTGGGGAAAACTATCCATCAAAATGTCGCTGGGGAAAGCCTCTGAATGTCGCTGAGGATTGGGGTCATTGTTGTAGTGAATGTTGTTGATTTGGATGCAGATGATGATGACATAGAATTTGTGGAAGCTCCGAGTCAGGCACCGGTACGTTGGACTCGTGATGAAGAAACTCTATTAGCTAAATGTTGAGTTGGTGTACCGAAGAACGTCGACATTGGAAACGACCAAAACCTTGATTGTTTTGGGTGGCAGATTGTTCGAGATTTCAACGAGCAAACGATCGAGATGCAGCGTACAAAGAACATGATTACGGGAAAATGGAGTCGGATGCATCCCGATTCTCAAAAGTTTCAAGCGATTTACAAAGGACTAAATCGTAAGAGTGGGATGAATGATGAGGATGTTTTGGAAGCTGCGAAGGAGGAATTTCGTGCCGCGTTTAAAGGAAGAGCATTTGCTTACGTTCACGGGTGGAAGATAGAACCCACCCAAAAATTTTCGGGGCAAAAGGCGTTCCTTTGGATGATCACACGGAAGTATTCGGTCCTGATGAACGTCCTCGACCCACGGGAAAAGCTTGACCCGCCAAGAAGTCAAGATCAGAGACAAGTGATGGCACCGGAAGAGGATCGTCGGGGTCATCGAAGAAAATACTATAAAATGCAATGCATCAAAAAATGATCTCGGCTAAATCCGCGTATGATGCCCAAAACGCACTCGCGAAGAGGCAGATGAAGTTGGCCGACTTCGCGCTTTTCGCGGTTGATGCTGACGCAATGTTGGAACCAAAAAGGTCATTCGTGTGTCGACAACAAGAAGAAATTATGGCCCGATATGCCCCCAAAATTAGTAGTTTATTTTTATTTTTATTGTTGTGTTTTTAAATTTTCGTATCGTATTTTTAAATTCCGTATTTATAATTTTAATTTGAATGAAATGAATTTTAATTTGTGTGAAAAAAATAAAAAATAAATAAAAGATAGTGATGATGCCAAAGTGGAGAAGAGTCGGCTCTCCATGAGTAAAAATATATTTTGGTTAGTTGTTTCGTACTGATTTAACACTAATGTGACAACTATGAAGAAAAAATTAGAGATGCTCAACACCATCTCTTAGAGCAACTGCAATGGGAGCTTGACAAAAAGCTTTTTACTATTTACCCAAGTTATCTTTATGACTTTTTCCATTGTAAAGAAGATTTGGTGAATGACTTGACAAGGAAAAACTTGATAAATGTCAAGTGTTTGACACCAATCTTACAAGCTATTCACATTTAATGAAGAGTTAAAAAAGTCTTTAAACAAATTTTATGTATTAAAGGTTGTTTATTAACATGACTTTTTGAAATACAAAATTTATGACAAATTAATAGAAAAAACCATTATACCTTTTTACCATTCCTTATTCTCTTAGAGCATCTACAATGGGTTAGTTTACACAAGACTTTTTACTATTTCAAAAACTTATTTGTATCATTTGAACCATTGGAGTTAAGACTTGTTAATGACTTTTTGATGAAAGACTTGTATTCTATCAAGTGTTTGACAAAAAAACACAAAGCTATTACCCTTAAATGAGTTATGCATTAATTATGAAACAAAGCATTCAATGCATCAAGTCATGAAAAGCTTGATGCATTGCTTATGCTCTTAGAAATTACCACTCCGGCTACCAATTTTGGAAGTAACTAGCAAAAGTCAAACTACAACTTGACAACAAAATTGACAAACTTTTGAAAAAAAAAAACAGAAAACTATGAAAAGAGGTACATTTCACCAAGATCACACAAGTTATGTACGTTTCTCAATTGGCCACCAAACTCCAATCGCTACACACACAAATTTAACCACACACATGATAAGGTCCCTCTTTTCCTTTTCACTTCTCCTCCTAAATATATTAACTTATACACACACACCTTTCTATTAAAGCAAACAAACACATATATATAAGTCTTAAAAAAACATATGTGGACTTATAAGATCCACTAAAAACATTCACTATTATATCCATCCAATATATTACAATTCTTGGTTTTCTTAAAATATGTTTTTCTTGGTTCTTTATGCAAATTAGTACAGTTTGTGAGTTGGGTTTTTGATATAAACAAAAATGATGTTGGCAACATGCCATAATCTTGATTTTACTAGTGCTTGTGGGTGTTCAACATTTGACCAGTTTAGCAATAATAAAAGGAGCTATTTTAAGAAAGTGTTGTTCAGGAGTACTACTGTAAATAGTAATATTGGTTCTGCTGGAAAGAGATTGATTTGTTGTCGCAGCAGGGATAGTAATATTGCTAAATATAGAGTGTTTGCTACTGAAGCTCCTGAAACTTCTTTGATTAATGGTACACTCTACTTATTGCTTTTTTCTTTTGCTTATCTTTTTATCTACTTTTTTTCGGGTTTTCGACCTTTTAGCCTACTAATCCACGGAGTTTGAACCTACTGCCCCAAATTGTAGTTGGGACTTTGTGAAACTGTGAAAGGGTGTTTGAATATGCCTATTTTGAAAAACTGGGCCCCTCTTGCTAATTGTAGTATGCTTAATATTCCCTCCGTCCCGGAATTATAGTCCGGTTTACGTTCAAAATTAATAGTCACTTCCAAAAATAAATAAGGAACAACGCTTACTTGAAGGTAACTATTACAAAAATAAGGAAGTTTTAAATTAATTGGTTAAGAGTAAAATTATCATTTTGTAAAAAGTATGGAGAGAGGAAGGTGAAATAGATGTTTTTATTAAACTGCATGATGGTAAAATAATAATTTTAGTTCCAAGCAGCTTACGACAATATGATAACCAGTTTGGATTACAGAATAGCAAGAAAAATGTGCAATTCCAAACACCCCCTTATTACATTTTAGTGTCACTAGATAAAAGTTTAGTTTCAGAAAAGTGGGATTTGGTTTAGTGATTTTGAGATAGTGTATTTTTGGTGAACAGGGGACGTGACAGGGGTACCATCGATATTAAGTGGAAAGAAAGAATCGACAACTGACTTGTTTGACGTTGTTTCTGATGACCTCCTAATATTGAACAAGAATTTACAATCTGTGAGTTTTTTGTTGTTTTGTTTTTGCTGTTAAACGTTGTGTTATTAGTGTGTGTTTGAATGATGTTGACTTCTGTGACACATTAAGTCAAATTTGCTAGCTTGTAAATTCAAATTAGAGGTCGGTTATAGCTAGGCTGACTATGAGTTTGAGAGGTGTACTAATAACTTTTGCAATGGCTTTTGTGCTAATTTAGAACTTTTAGAGTAATTTATTTGCTTTGGGTTTGGGTACATGCAACAAAAGGTTACTGTCGTTTTCGTTGCCCTTTTTGGGTAAATCTTGAAAAGATGTTTCTCTAGGGTCTTACATCCATCTTATATATAAGTTACAATACTGAGGATGAAATGGATGATTGGGACAGAATGATTTAATGATGGCCATATCAAGGGGATTCTGATCATTGCAGAAAATGTGCCAATTAATACTGAAAGTGTGCGTTTTTCTTTGCACTGCCTAACAGTCAACAGTTTAGTCTACCATGGCAGAAAATGTGCCATTTATTACTAAAGTGTGCCATTTCACTTATATTCCTTCTTTTTTTAAATTACGGATTCCATCCAGATTTACAAAGTTAGACAGGGCTAGCAGCCCCCCTCTACACTCTTCCGGTTTAAGTATTGTATAAAACTATAAAAGCATAAATAATGTATCTGGTGCTCCCTTATGAGATTGTTTATCGGTCTATAAATTTGACAGCCTTTCATAGATTTTCTTGTGTTACTACTACAATACATGTCAGTGATCACAAATTTCTGATCATAACTTCAGCTGCTATTATTTTTTGCTCCTTTGGCTAATAATTTCCCCAGAATTGGTTGGTTAAATTTTATTAAAGTGGTGACATGTGATTACTGTGTACTAGGTTCTCTCTTCTGATGTACTTGATGTTGTTTCTATGGTAGATTGTTGGTGCGGAAAACCCGGTTTTGATGTCTGCGGCTGAGCAGATTTTTAGTGCTGGTGGGAAGAGAATGAGACCAGCTTTGGTTTTCATGGCGTCAAGAGCCACATTAGGGATTACTGGTTTAGAGTGAGTATTTTATTTGTTAATTTTCTAAATCTGAATGGTTTTATATAAATGTAACAAATTCCTTATTGCGACTCAGGGAACTCACGAAAGAACATAGGCGTTTGGCAGAGATCATTGAAATGATTCATACTGCAAGCTTAATACATGATGATGTTTTGGATGAAAGTGACATGAGAAGAGGTAAAAACTTTCGAAAACTTAAATAGACATGTCTCATAATCTGTTGTGTTTGTAACATTTGGGTAGGTTAATAATGTGCAACACTCGCCATGCACCTTAGGGGGGTCAGGGTTTTTGGATGTGTGTGTTGAAAGCGATTATGTGATTTTGAATAAGCAAAATGAGATAATAATGTGTAATAAAACAGGTTGAAGGATATAGTCTTTGGACGTGCTTATGTTGTTTGACAAACAATGGTTATTGAAATTTGCACATAAGAAAATATCAAAGGACATTCTTGTAAGACAAGGAGATACGTCATTGAGATGGGTGCAAAAGTCTCACGAAATTGGATTTTCATTTAGAATTGGTTATCTTTGAGATACTCAGAAGCCAAATTAGTTAATCAGTAAAACGCAGATCCAAACGGGCCATTACTTTGTGGTCTTTAAACATAAGCCTGTGAGCCTACATGTCCCCTCCTTGTAATTTAGAAAGTGAGCATTTTTCTCTCTGTATACAGGCCAAGAAACCGTCCATCAGATATACGGTACACGAGTGGCTGTTCTAGCCGGTGATTTTATGTTTGCACAATCATCATGGTACCTCGCGAACCTTGAAAATCTTGAGGTCATTAAGCTTATTAGCCAGGTATGCTCTTGTGTTTCTACTTTTCTTTTATACTTAAAAAGGCTGAAAAAACATTAAAAGTCAAAAAGGCTAACCTAAAACATGACATATGACAGGTTATTAAAGATTTTGCAAGCGGTGAAATCAAGCAGGCATCAAGTTTATTCGATTGTGATGTTGAACTTGATGAATATTTGATCAAGAGTTTCTACAAAACAGCCTCGTTAATAGCTGCTAGCACAAAAGGAGCTGCTATCTTTAGTGGTGTCCACAAAGATGTCAGCGAGCAAATGTATCAATATGGCAAGAATCTTGGTTTATCCTTCCAAGTTGTCGACGACATATTGGATTTCACACAGTCAGCAGAGCAATTGGGAAAGCCAGCTGGCAGTGACCTAGCAAAAGGAAATCTGACCGCACCTGTTATTTTCGCGCTCGAAAAAGAGTCAAGGCTGAGAGATATCATCGAGTCAGAGTTTTGTGAAACGGGGTCTCTTGATGAAGCTATTCAGCTTGTGATGAATAGTGGCGGGATTGATAGAGCAAGGATTCTAGCTAAACAGAAAGCTGATGAGGCAATTCAGTGTCTCCAATGTCTTCCTCAAAGCGCGTTTCGGTTAGCCCTTGAGGGGATGGTCAAGTTCAATCTTGAACGTATTGACTAGACTGGGTAAATACCTGATATTCAAGTTTTTTATATTTAAAATTGTGGGGGTTCAAGATGATGCTCTCAATCTGATGTTCTTGAAGCTGGCAAGAAACGCTCTCGTTTTTGAAGGTTTTAATGTGTTCTTGATGTTGGGATCGGGTGTTCTGTATAACATTGTGAAATTATAGGGAAATTCATATAGTTGGAAGAAAAGAAATAAACAATCAAGAGTAATGTTGTATACTGATTATATTCTTTGAAGATGATTCATAAGTTCTTCTTATGATTTTCTTGGTTTTATAGATTACATGTATATGTTCTGGCTTCTGAATCTGCATAGTTAAAACAACCATTGGTACTTCAGGTTGCTCTCTTAGACATTCCTTCATCTTAGATTCAAGTGCATACTCGGCCTTGCTGTATCAGCTGTGTTTGTGTGCATAGTTAAGATATTCTGCTTCTTAAGATATGGTAAACACAACTGGCGTAGCCGCGTAGTTATGGATGTCAGAGTCATGTTTATTCTCCCTCTCATGGGAATTGATTAGACCAAGTTTTAACAATCAAACGAGTAATTTTCCCCACATGGATTTGAAGGTAAAAAACAGTTGCATAGAAACGATTGCGGAAATAGTATTTATTGTCATTGTAGTTCATAATAAGGCTCCCAAGACCGAGTCTTGGACCTTAAAGATGCATTGTTCTTATTACGGAGGAGCACAAGCACACGTCTAACACGCCTAATTTGCAAGACTTAGGGTGGACGACTGAGTACCTGAGCCAATTACTCGTTTGATTATGCTGTTAGCATGTTCCGGGTTTTTCAGGAGGCTTAATCTCCATATGGGATCCTTCAATGTTCGTGCAATCAGAAATATGGTGTAGTGATCATTTCATCATTGTTCAAATGTCTTCATCAGATGATATAGTTTATGGCATCGAAGCCGCATGGTTATGTAAAAGTGCTGATGCATAATTGATCTGTTAACTGTACCTGAACTACAATCATCATAACAATCTAAATATGAACAACTGAACAAGCATACTAAACATACTCAATGACCTGAGTTTGCATTATAGTCGAAATCAAAATATCTAATGTATCATAGACTGTTTCAAAAGATGGAAAATCTTAACATTCACGGAAAAAAAAAAATACATAATAATCGCCACACAGCTGGTGCAATCATAACATTCATCATCATCACCACTATACCAGATGCTTGATCTCGTCAAACCAGTCATCAGCAAAAACCCGTTACACCACCAAAATTTACCCATTGTATTTCCAATTGACATTCAGATTTAAAGTGCAACGTTTCAACTTAATATTATAAGAGCTGTCTCCTCTGATTTCTGAAAGGAACTCGTGACAAACTTTCAAAAGCACTTTCCCAGTTTCAACCTCAACGAACTCCGCTTCGATCACTAGTGACCTGTCTTTGGGTACGGAAATCTTCGACCTCCTCAACGGAATTGGGCCAGCCGTTATATCAGTATCAGGTTCAAGGAGTGTCGCGGTGTAGAACCCCTTAACAACACTATCTTCACTATAAGGAAAGTCTTGACCATAGTAAACATATATTTTTCTCTTAACCTCCTTAAGGCGCACATCATTAGCAATAAATGTTACATCCACATTGGCATCCACCACATCTTTTAATCTAATGAAATACAGTAATGCTGACATATCGTTACCGCTAAACAAGATAACACCACACTCGCCATCTTCTTCCTCGTTCCGAAAATCTGGCACTGCTATTTCCGTTGTCTTGAAATAAAAAAAGGCATCCTCCCTCTGGGTAGTAACTATGAATTCTACATTAATACCGAAAGTGGAATCGGCTAAAGGAATTGAATGGCTGGCATTCGGATTCCCAACAGATACAAGATAGTGGTTGTACATATTTACGGGATCATATATACCATCATATAAACATACCAAACCATAATCAGGTCTCACGGTTGGCTGCCATGCATCTGTTAGAAAGCCATGTTTATCATGTACAGCGATGTGCCCAAACAGCTTGCCTTGTCTAAAATTCGAATCTTTCGTAATTCGAGGACGGATGGCAATAATTTCAAGTCGTGAGTTTCTTAGTGGATCCCTGGTGAAAATTAAAGAGTTAACTACATTTTTTTCCTTGTGGTTTGTCAGGTATAACGATTTTAGTACAACAGTTAAAAAATTTAATGGATCCTGTCCAGTTTTTGATCGACCCGTAACACTTTTGGTCCATTTTCATGTTAGCCATTAGTTTGACTAACTTTGACTGTTAAATGTGAGGACAATAATGCCTTTGAAAAATGAATTTGTGTAAAGATCGGGCCATTTATTTATTTGTAATCCCAAAATTGTGTATAAATTTATCAATTTTATTAGTACATTTTCACTTAAATTGCATGACACAAAATAAACTTTAGCATAGAAATATTGATTATTTTCAAAACCGAAACCGTAGTTACCTAGCCAAAAGAAGGAATAGTGGAATTACCTAGCCGAAGGAATAACAGTATCACAACGAGAAATGAACTGATCAATAGGTCCCATTCGTGTTTGCAAATCTGAGAGCAGTTCGTTCAAGGACTCCCCGGCTATGGAAACCTAAACACGCACACAAAAAAGAAGTTCAAAACAGGCTATTACCACTGTGATATCTTTATTCGAGTCATTTAAACTTGATTTAGTTTTTGAACTAGGGAACTATTTAAGCATGAACTGATAACTGATTCAATATTATGGTGAGTTTTAATGTAATCTTAAAACACCCAAACCAATCTAAATCAAAGAACTGAAACCCAAAGACTGAAATATATCTTAAATACTGCTTTTGAATAGACAAAGAGAAATAATAATCCATGGTATACAAAACAAAAGACGTCGAGCATAAAAGAATCTGCTATATAATGCATACCGGAGCGATCCCCAAGAGATTAAAACATTTGTCCATTACTGCTGCAGTTGCCTCACACAGTATCAATCGGCTTGTCTCTGCGACAGACCCAACCTGCCAAAACATTTAAAGTCTTGTTAAATCCCAACAAAAATAGTTACTTTTTAGAAATAAATTAAACTAAATAAACTTGGTTTAAGAAAACCGAAAATCAATATTGTATGAGAGAAGGCATATGCAGTGGCGGAACCAGGAAGTTGAAAGAGTGGGGGCAAAAAAAAAAATTTGGACCAAAGTCGTTGTATACACCAAAATAAAGATATAAATATAAGGTTTTTACATTGTTTTTTTTCTTTTCGGGAGCAATTTAAAAGTTTTTACATTGTTTTATTTGCGAGTGGGGGGCAATTCGATTTTCTAATGGGGTACACTTTAATAAAATGGTGCTAAAATAAAAAATTTTACACTACAATTTGATTTTTTTTACGAGCCATGGGGGGCGCCACCCCCCCCCCCCCCCCCCCCCCCCCCCCCCCCCCCCGCACCTTCCGCATAGTCCCGCCCCTGGGCATATGTACATATATATACCTTGGGCACACACGGACAAGAATTGTAACTCCTAAATTTCTGAGATAAATGGTAAACATATCGACACAAGATATGTGGTAAGATGGCTAAACAAGACTCCTCCAGAACCTGAAAAAGAAAGTTTAGTTTATTATATTCATAAGAAATGTCTCTAGGAGTAAAGGTAAGAATTTGTCTTACATCCGTAAACCGGAGTAAATGAAATCCCAATGCACGGCCTTGATCTTCCTCCAATACTTTAACTTTCGCCAATATCAACTCCGATACCTGTAGCAAAATTATACTTGTAAGCAAAAAAAAAAAAAAAAAAAAAAGAAGAAAAGGGACTGAGAAGAGAAACTTAAAACTGAAAAGAAAATAAATTCTTACATTCTCTAAGTTATTGTCTTGACCAGAATTCTCCAAAACCGAAAGAACTTGACTTTTTGTATTTAGCAGATACAAAAAAGTATTCCCCTATATATCAATGAACTTGAGTAAGTTTGATGTAAACATTTTCAATCAATGGAAGAAGAACATACGAATACCTCTTCATTAAGCATCTCATCAACCTTGAAAGAACATTCCGCCATTCTATGGTTTTTCAAATATTCGTACCTGATAGAGCATGAAGTGCAAAGCATTGAATAAGTGTGAAACTTGACCTAAAAGTAGGGCATCTCTTTTTATGAAACAAAGAAAATAGCGAGATTGCTAGATTCCATATAAAAAAATTTGGAAATACTATAACATTTACCACTCTAATCATACGTAATATAAGGGTAAAATTATGATAAAAGCATGAGAATCTTACCCAAGAGCACAGCAGAAAACCCGTTCAGCAGTATACTCCGCAGTCTTGCCTGATAAGAAAAAATGTTAAGTTTAGCCATTTTAATATCGACCTGTTATAATAGGGCCCATTATAGTAGTTTAATAGATGATTTCGGACATGTTTTTATCTCTGGCAGGTTAGGAAAAACATATAACTTTAACTAAAAACACAACACATCAAACAGGTTCAAAGCTAGATTACAAAAAAAAATGAATACTATCTGGTATACCTTGTTTTACAAGGGATTTACAACGAGTTAGAGCCTCTTCTAACAAATAAACCAACTTTCCCGCTTCAGCATAAGTTCGGTATCCTGCAAAACTTAATCCATGGTGTTTCGCAGTGGGGATCCACCCAGCATGTTGTTATGATCCCACATCGGCCAAGTATGGGAATGGTTGATGGTTTATAATGTCCAGGTGTTCCCTCCTCAAACAAGCTAGTTTTTTGAGTGAGTTCTACACTTGGGACTTATGTACCGAACACGAGCCTAGTATGGGATAGGTTCGTATCAATTGGTATCAGAGCTAGCCCTACCTTACGAGGTTCCAACACTCGGAGTGGTGGCCTATGGAGTGGTGGCTTGGACCAAATGGGGTGCCAACCGTGACCAACATAGCCGTGACCAACGAGCTCGGAGTGGTGGCCTATGGAGTGGTGGCTTGGACCCAAAGGGGGTGCCAACCGTGACCAACATAGCCGTGACCAACGAGGACGTTGGTTCTTCAAAGGGTGGGGTAATGTTATGATCCCACATCGGCCATGTATGGGAATGGTTGATGGTTTATAATGTCTACGTGTCCCCTCCTCAAACAAGCTAGCTTTTTTGAGTGAGTTCTACACTTGGAACTTATGAACCGATTACGAGCCTAGTATGGGATAGGTTCGTATCACATGTTCAGCAGCCTGGAAGAAAAAAGGTCACCGAACTTTTCATCTTTTGATTTCTAACAATGTTAAATCAGTGATGATGCTGAGTTACTTACTTTAAAGCACATTTCAACAAACTCCTGATGCCGCACATGATTCAAACATATTATCCAATCCGCTCTTTCATGTTCAAGTTCAAGTTCATACCTGCATGTGCAGACAAAAGACGTTAAAGAAGATACATGGGAAGATTTAGGAAGGGGGTTTACTTGTTGCTGCGCGTATAGAACTGGTAAACAAAAGCTATTACCGCAAATTCTTGAGAATAGCGCTAATAACTTCGATATCTCTCCTCCCAAAATTAAGAGATTCTAGTTTCCCGACAACTTCAGCAGTTATCACCACATCCCCGTTTCTTCTTTCTTTAATACTTACGTCTGAAAGACTAGACATGAGGCCCCTCTGAAATAAAGGAAATTAGTGAACTCATAAACTGCAAGACGGATAATGCAATTTCATATTTCATACAGCTAATCAGTGGCACATATATACCTGAGATTTCTCTTCGCTGGATTTTACAGAAACTTTAGAATATTCAAGCATACGAAATAATGTGTCTCTGATAAGTCTGCATCGAATAATATCCACCTCAGTTCCCACGATTGAATTCTAATCTAGAGTTTCATAATCCGGAGTTTCTACTATTACTCTTTCCACAGGAAGTTTCGGAGCCCACGTGTCTATACCATATTTTAGCATCTCATAAAGGCTCTGCAAGAAAAAAATTGTAGACGGGTAAAATCTATGCGAAAATTGTAATAAAATGATTTAATAGAATTGGTAAAGAATAAAAAAAAATACCTTAGCTATCCATTTCCCTGATAACTTAAAAGTTACAAAACCGATTTCACGTAAAACGAGTGTTCCCTTCTCAATCCTGTCAGGTCGCTTCTTAAGTTCCTTAATGATTTTCTATAATAGTTAAACACCAAACAGAAACATTTAATTAGAGTACCAGTTAAACAAACAGCATGTTCGATCAAAAACCATGAATGACAAATAAAAAATTACCTTTCCAACACTTTTCGGTCCTTCAAGCTTTGTATCTTCTTCTATTAGTTTAGGCCAGATGCTCAAGACATTTTCGCTGCGAATTTTTCTATTATTCAGAAGAAAAAACTAGATGTAGCAAAGAAAGTAAAAAAGGCAGAAAAAACATATGTACCATCGGTAATCGCCAAACTCCTCTTTGCATGGAAAAGTCATAGACTCCTATCCTAATCCATGAAAACTAAGTTGCAGTGCCTCTTCAGTTAGCTTATCGACTTCGTTTGCAAGGCTCCAACTCTTATATTCCTGTATTACACAACCAGTGTCGGCCATCAGTGTAGGTAAATTTTTATATGTATTATAAAAAGAGACATGATAATACACTTACATCTACTACCATTGTCGATGTAGAAGCTGCTGCCATTGTGGATGTAAAGGTCGTACGCTCTTCTTCTTCTACTTCACACGATAGGTTTGCGAATTCTTCTTCAAGGATGGATCTTTCGGCTTCCTGTATTACAAAACCAGTGTGTAAATTATAAAACCTGATAATTTACTAATACAATGTGTACGCTAATAATAGACTTACCATTTTTGTTGCTGCCCAATATATCTTTATAGGAGATCGAGTCGACTTATTACAGTACGATGAGACTTATTATTTATAGTTATTTGTGAAGAATTATAGTCATAATAGGAATGTCTTCTAAATAAGTTGGGTATGTTTTCACCCAACATACCCACCATTCCAACGGCCCAACCTGTCCGCATGCAGATAAAGCCAGCGTAACCAAACTTTGCTCAGGCATTTCATCAAACACTTTACGTACATTCACCGACAGCAACTCGAGCACGCATCAACAAGACCACTCCTCACTTGCAAATTCCCGCCAAAAACCAAATTTCAACACATGCCCATGAACCATCCTCCCATAAAAACCACCACACGACCCTTTAAAACTGCTAGATAAAGTGTTATAATATGATTTTTGCTTTGAAAATACTTCAAGGACTAATGTTGCTTATTTTGTAACTTGTTTTGTAGTTGTTAAGTGTTGAGCAAAGTTTGGAGATACATAGATAGTTGAGGGGCTGAATTTGTCAAAGCTATAAAGTTTGTATATTATAAACTGGTTCATTCACTCTGGGTCTTTTTTTTTTAAAACGAGTTAGTAGTTATTGATATTAGCTTGCAGTGACATTCAATTGGGTAGTATGTAAGTCTCGAACTTTCTTCTTAGGGGATAAATCTCACTCTTGTTTCTATTTAATTCAGACCTCTGAAAGGTCTTGGTGAGACTCGAACTCGAAATCTCTCTAAAAATACTTTCCTAAGTTTATCTTTGATGCCCAACTAAGCTAGCTTAGTTTGGTAAGATGGAAAAGAATGATGAGAATAGAAAAATGAATTCACTGACATATTTGTTGCGAACGAAAAATCAAAACGTAGAATACAGTGACGATTCTCATTTCATGATTTTGATTCTCGGTAAAAACTAAATAAACCGGGGATTGGCATTTTAAAGAGGGCTGATTCACCTTTTTATGAAAATCATGGGGAAAATTTGGTATAAATTCTAATAATATATGTCGTGCACATTTGACCCAAAATAAAATTGAAGTATCAAATTGTCTCTTTGATTATAAAGTAGAACCTAATCCTCAGAAAGTTATTTTCGCGTCAATTTTTGTCTCCTGATCGTATGACCGGTAGATATAATATGAAGAAAGTGAGTATGGGGTTGTGTTGTACACAACCTTATATGTAGAACTTATATTAGAAATATATATAAAGCTTTTTTCTCCCAAAACCTCTCTCTCCTCCATCTTCTCACACACACAACATGGAAGTCTTCACATCTCCAGCCCTATTCATACAGTTCTCTTTCTTATTTTTAACAAAGTCGCTTTTATAAACTGGTGTGATTTTCATCATCGCACCTGTCACTCTTCACCGCTTAAAAGGTTTTTTTTTTCTTTTTTCATATATATTTTCTACTCCAATTTCATTATTTGATTACTATGGCTTATGATCAAAATAATAATAATGGGTAACCTCATGTCAGAAGGTGTATGATTCTTGTGGGAGGCATGTTATGATTAAGTATCAGTTGCCTGATGAAGATTTGGATGCGTTAGTGACGGTTTGTAGACCGGATGATTTAGAGAATATGATGGATGAGTATGATAAGCTGTGTGAGAGGTGTGGTGATGGGGCCAAGTTGAGGGTGTTTTTGTTTTTGAATGTTGAGGCGTCTAGGGATTTTAGGTATAAAGATTTGCAGGATAGTGGGCAGAGGTATGTAGAGGTGGTTAATGATTTGAGGATAGTTTTACTGGCTGGGTGGTGTTATTGGTGGTATAGTGAGGAAGGGGAGTATGGTGAGAGCTTCATCGACACAAAATTCGGATATGAGTAGGAATGAAAGGGGGTGTTGAGACTGTAGGACATGATAAATGGGTGGTAATTGGAGTGTCGGGTGGTATGATATATCCTGGTGGTAATTCTACCGCCAGTGTTCCTGCAACTAAAACCACCGATCACGAGTCGGGAGTATTAGAAAGACCGGTATAATCAGACTTATGTTGATCCGGGGCATAAGGATTTTAGTCATATACAAGTCGAACCCCCTAAAATTGGGTACCCATCTCAGATTATTGGAAGTGTTGGTCCAGTGTATGCCCAACACAACCCCATGATAATGTTGTTGGAATTGGGGTCACCCAACACCAATTTGTTGCTCCTCTTCACGATAGTTGTTGATCCTAAACTCAGATCTTAAACCTTAGTTTGTTTAAGGGTTATAGTAGAAAGAAAGAATTCAAACTACTACAAGAGAAACTTTGCAATACACAGAGTAACTAAACAAGATGCGGAAAGTAATGTTTAGCACAAGAACAAGTACTGAATCAAACGTTAAGCTTTAATATATTGATAATATACGAATACCCAAAGATGGTATTAGGGTTATACAACCTTAAAGCATGAAATGAAATTATAGGAAAAGTATATCAAACACAAAACCTAGTGAGTCCTTTTATAGCATAAGGACCCATGTACAAAATAACTACTAAACAAACTAGTAAGATATTCTGGAGTAGTAACAGAAACGCGTCAATATCTCTTCCAAGTTTATCCATGCAGCAGGGTCATTGACTTCAAGCAGTGGGACCAGATCCCACTGTCTTCACTAATCAGCAGGGGAAACTTACTCTAGCAGGGGATCTTGACCAACCAGCAGGGGGAACTTTGACTCATGCATTTATTCCCAACAATCCTCCCCTAAACTTGTGCTTTCACCCAAAAGACAAGTTTTTGAATAAATGTTGGTTGATGAGGATGCTTACAAATTCTCTGGCCAAACCTGACTGTGGATGAACCTAACAAGATCATAAGGTACATGATTCTTGCAATCTACTATTAAGTCAGTCTGCACCATCTTCTTCAAAGTCTCTTGTGAGAGAGGATAGTAACGATTGTTGAGCAGATAGACATTTAATCCTTCCATATTCAACTCATAGACTCCTGAATTAGTGAACAGCTTCCAATATAACATCTTGGCTCCATTCTGTGCATCAAAAACAGGATCATTCAGATCTGTCTCATACATCCTATGCATGTTATCCCAAATCAACCAATCCTTCTCAACACCTTCTATAGTAGGAGGATTTGTTGCAAACATTCCTTTTAAAATCCTCCATAGATCATCTAAGTCTTCTCTATCTAAAGTTTGAAACATAACACCCAAGCTTTGGAATGTCTGAGTTGTATCATTAGCCCTAGTAAGCTTCCACCAAGACATGCCTTTATACGGATACACATCATACTTTACTATGGAATACTTCCTTCTCATATCATCAGGTGCAATCTCATCAAATTCCTCCAAAAATAAGTGTTGTTCAATTTCTTCATTGGAGGGATTCTGATCTTCCCTAGTTACCATTTCAATCTTCTCCATTCTCTTCATTCTCTTGTCTTCTCTTTGTAAATTAAGAACATATCTTTCACCTGCTAATGAGGATCCACCTGCTTGAGAAGTTACACCTGTTTGAGCAGTTTCACCTACTTCTCCCTCTGCCTTTCTTTTCTTAGACTCCCTGGCCTTCTTGATCATCTCATCTTGCTTCCTAATGTACTCATCCTCCTTAAATGTGCCTATACCAAGGAAATTCTCCACACTGTTGGCCTTTATCACTGGAATAGCAGCCATCTCTATTTCATCAAAGGTCATCTTTTTGAAGTGTGCATCAGTATACTTCTTGAACCTCCTAAGCATGACTTTTTAATGCTCCAATCTTCTCTTTTCAGACCTCAAATACATTTCCTTTTTGAGCTGCATTTCTTTCTTTTCCAAGTAATCCTTTTGAAAGTTGAAGGCCAAAAGTATCAAACCATACCTTTCCTCCAATGGAGCATTGACCAGCTCCTTCTCCCATTGCACCAAGAATTCTACAATGTTTGGTACCCTATCATCCAACTCTCTATGCATAATTTCAATTTGTTTGAGCATCTTTGTTGGTTGCATTAGTACCTTCTCTTTTTCTGAGAGATCTAATTTAGAGACATCCAGTTGTGCCTCCTTATTCCTCTTTTATACCCTCTCCTATTCCATATATAACTCCTCTTCTTGCATTCTTTTTGCCACAATCTCATCATTTTCAGTCTGAGCCCTTATCTCTTCTGGTGTTCTATGCTTATACTTCTTCTTGGGCTATTCAACCATTTTCCCCTTCCCTTTGTCTTTTGGATCAACTGCTGGTAATGCTTTGGGTGCAGTCTTTCCAATTTGTATCCCCTTCTGTGTTGGTTGTCTTCTTTTTCTAGCAAACATTTGAGAGATAGCTGCTCTTGTAGGTGTAATAGTAATAACAGGGGGAATACTTACAACAGTGGGATTAATGATGGCATGGAAACTTTTGTTGTAGCAGGGGCTTCTTCTGTATGACCTAAATTCAGTAATGTCTGGGCTATATCCTTTGTTGCACTCCCCTTGTCACTACCTTTCCCATCACTGACCACCTTCTCTTTACTAACTTCCTGTCCACTAGGAAATACATAGCATTCGATGGACTCATCTGTGTTGGGTACTTCCTCCCCTTTGGAAGCATCCTCATCTGTGGACAGAACCAGTTGTGGTCTTCTCCTCCCCTCAAGTTTAGCAAGTATGGTTTCCAAGCTATTGATTACCAGACCTTGCTTTTTGACTGTTTGTACCAGCTGTGCATTTTGCTTTTTCAAGCTAATGCACATATTCGTCAATACTAAGAGAGATAATGGTTTCAGTCTGCTCTCAACCCTAGTAGGAGATTCTTCTCCTCTTGGGTATCACTGAGTGAGGAAGTGGACTTACTTATGGTGTCACTTTCCTGCTCACCCCTTGAGAATGAGACAGTAGTGGCAGCCAAATCCCCAAGTTGCTCCATATCCATGGAGGCTCTCCTCTCTACAAATGGTGAAGATTTACTAGGCAATGGAGACCTAGCAAACCTAGTTTTGCTCCTTCTTTCTTGTTGTGTATTAGCAGGGGTTAAATCACTAGCAGTGGGATCAAAAGATGAAGCAGGGGTATCAGCAAGTGTGGTTGGGGCTACTTTGGGTGTTGAAGAAGCTTCACGTCAGATCTGGTTCAACATGGTTTGAGTTAAAGGCACAGCTCTACCAGAAATTTGTGGGGTGTTTGAACGGTGTCTAATCGAATTGACCCGGTTTTAAAATGTGACTCATTCGTTTTTTGTTAATAAAAGAAAATAAAGTTATCTATAATTACTAAAAAAATAAATGCGAAAAAGATTAAACTTAAACTAAAGAAATAACAAACTATAAAGAAACGAATGTTAAAACGAACTCATCTAAAAACAACTATTAGAACAAATATTAAAACAAATATTAAAAAAGAAACAATTAATAAAAATAAAATAAACTTTCGAATTAAAAATAAAACTTAATTAATAAAAATGAAGGAAATTAGATTATAAAGCTACTTTAAAAAAAAGAAACGAAACAAATATTAAAGCGGGCACTTAATAAAAATTAAAACTAAAACTTTAGGATAAAATACTAAAACTAAAATTTGCGGAAAAATAAAACTAAAAATATTTGACTTTCGGAATAAAAATAAAAATTAAATGCACGAAAAATAAAAATGTAAAACACAAATTTAAACTACTTGGCACGCAAAATGAGAAAACTACTAATATAATATTCTATTCTATTATTAAACTAATCTAATTTTTTTAAAGCTATAAAAAAATGAACACTAGACGTTTAAACAAAACTTAGAAATGAAAAAAAATTCAATCATCAATTAACATAAAGTGACCCAACTAGTAGCTAACTGGCCCAATAAGCTTTCGGAAAAACAATAACAGAATTTTCGGATAAAAGTGGTATGAAGCCACTTTCGGAATAACAGTTTTTGGCGGGAAAAAAAACTGTAAGCTTCTGAATATAGGATAATCTCCGGATAATTACAATAGAAAGGAATTTTCGGATAAATTTTTTTTTGTATCTTCGGATAAAAATTTTTATATCTTCGGTTAAATATTTTTTAGCATCTTCGGATAATTTAGTTTCTTCGGATAAAAATGACTTTTTCAGAATAACTATGTATTTTCGGATAAATATGTATTTTCGGATAAGGTATTTCGGATGAATTAGACAAATAAGTTTTCGGATAAAATGACACTAAAGGTTTTCGGATAAAAATGCAAATAACTATTTTCGGATAAATAGAATCTTCGGATAAAAACTATTTTCGGATAACTAAACCCTTTTTCGAAAATGACATTAAACAGTACGAATCTATATCTAAAAATAAGGAACAAAAATAAGCCAAAAATAAGCAAATTTATTTTAGAAAATAAGCCAAACTAAACACAAATAAAAATCTAACAAACACCAAATCAACCAAATATATAAAAATCGACTTTAAAAATATTAAACTATTAAACCCACTTAATTAAAAATAAGCTAAACACACAATAAGCAATAAACACAATAAGCTAAAAAGATCAACCACATCAAAACCATAAGAACAATCAAATAAACAAAGCAATCAAACAAATAACAAGATCAAATAAACTACATGATTAATCAAACCAAACAATAGATTTAAAAATAAGAAAGGAAGAATGAGAATGATTATAAAAAGCTTGAATTAAAGATGAAGAATAAGATTCAAAAATTACAAGATTAATATGAAAAGCTAGAAAACATGAAAGAAAGATAGAGAGAGAAAGTAATTAATCTACTCCTAATTACCTTACAAAAATAAACTAAAATCTACTCCTTCTAAGTGAAGTATTAAGAGAATATATATAGGAGGAGGGATGTGGTGTTGGTTGCTTCTCTCTTTCTCTTTGTCTTTTCGTCTTTACTTTCTTCGTCTTTCTCGACTTTGTCTCAGGATTTGTCTAATGATAAAATGAACTTGTCTTATAATTTTCCTCTTTTATTAGACTTGATTCTTCGACTTCATTAAACTTCCGACTTTAGACTTTTTCTTCGATAAATCTTTAGAATAAGCCTTTGACTTCCGTTCTTTTTGAACTCTTGATCTTTTGACTTCGTCTTTTGTATTTTTCTTCGATAAAAGCCCGTGAAAGCCCGTGTTTTCTTCCTTTTTCATATTTTGGTCTTAAACACAATAAAAACACAAACCAAGCATAATTCCGACATTTACGACATTAAATACACGTTTTGGTCTTGTTTTTAATTGTTTTATATTGTAAAAGGATAAGTGTTTTCACACTTATCAAATCCCCTACACTTGACCATTGCAATGCCCTCATGCAATGCATTAGTTTCAAAGCACGATTTACATTTATCCATCATAATTAACCCACCTTGGACTTTATTTAACCATGAGACACTAAGGAAACTAAAAAGATAGAAAATTACAAAATATTTGAAAGAAGGAACAAGTAAAGAAATCTAAGACTTACATTAGGGCTTTGGTGTCATGAATGTTTATCACCCTCAAGTTTCACGTTCCCCATACCAAGCTTAAAAACGAGATCATTGTTATTATAAGTTAGCAAAGCTAACACTCTCTCATGTGGCTCAATTAATCACTTAGACCCCCTTATTCCTAGGTGTATCTCTTATATTTTATTGTTGTCTTGAATGATCACAATGATGCATTTTTTACTTATTTCGATAATTTATTTAGGCCGAAAATAAAGTAGGACGATCTAATCAATAGTTAGCTAAAGGACAAAATATTTTAAAACTGCTTCTCGAAACCTCATAAAGTTCATATCTTGGCATATCTTGTTTCACGATTTGAGATCTTTCTCGGATCGATATTTGGCATTGACTTTATACTTCGAACCTTGAGAGACGTTCTTGAAATAATGGTCTTCTCTTCATAATAGGAATTTCTTCACTTGAAGTTTTTGAGAGATTCTTCAAACTTGGACCACGACTTCTTCATTTTTCTCGAATCTTTATTTGGGATTTTGATGTACAACGATCCGCCTCCTTTTAGGACTTGGATCTATTTATCCTCATACCTTGTTAGGGCCTTTTCGGATAGACTTCTCCATGATCTTTAGGGGAGTATTTGCTTTTCGTCGTGTGTCTCGATCCTTCATATTGATTTTTGATAAATGATTCTTCACATCACTTTAGATCTTTTAGCAACAAAATGTAGCCCTCATGCCTTGTTAGGGCCTTTTCGGACTCGCCAATCTTCGCATCCCGCTTCAATAAGTTATGCCTTGGCTATGAACTCCAATTAATACCGAGCAACTTTTAAACGATCTTGTGCTAGAAGCTAAGTAACTTTTCAAATCGTACGGCCTTATTTATTGCAATTATTTATTTAACAAGCGATGGGAAAAAAAGCTCATAGCTAACTCACATAAATTCATGAAAGAATACAAAACTTATAATTGACTCTATCATCTCTCGTTCTCCACAATTTAAAATCTCAACGAATGAGACTCGTGGATGCTTAACCTATTAAATCAAAGTTTTGGGTTTTCAAGTCATCTATAGGATCTTGCAACTTCTTAGACTTTTTTCCAGTTTAGAATTTGCATTTTAAAGTTCCCTTGATAAACGACTTTTTAGGATCAATTATAGGAACTTGCGAAAAGTTCTTGTTCTTAACCCGTATGAGTTAAGACTTTCGCGTTTTAAAGTTCCCTATATAAAAGTCTAGCAAAACTTGATTTAAACACGTTAAGGATACTGGCTAGAGTAAACTCAAATAAGTAAACTCGGGTTGAGTCAAAAGATTAATGACGGGCCTAATATATCAAAGATATCTAAACTCATTAAAAACCATTTTATTAAAAAGAAAGAAAATAATAATAACAAAGGAAAATACTACTAGGCCAAAATAGATCAAAAATTTTGAAAAATGTCGAAAAATCAATTTTCCGGTTAAAATGAGGACATATTCATGGAAAAGCCCACTTAACTTCGATAGAATTCCCCCCTACACTTAATATAAACATTGTCCTCAATGTTTAACCATGTGGAAGTAAACTCCCCTACACTTAGGACATTGTGCACGTTGTTTAAATCTTGCTAAGGAAGAGAAAACTAAAGTGATTCCTATTTCAACATATATGGATAGCGAATCAAAAGAGTTTAGGATAGAACCGGGAAGACGGGTACACGGAATCACGGGTCATCAAAAGTGGAACTTTGAAAGCTCAAATCCCTGCACATCATAAGAAAGAAAACAACAAACACATACGAGGGTCTCCACCTACACTTATTATAAAAACGGATAAAAAAGGATAGATCATCGGTTTGCCTCCCGAGAAGCGCTTGTTTTTGTTCACCGAGTCGTGAGCCTGACTCGACCTTGATTAAAATGGTAAGAATCTTGAAGAGAATCCACCGGGGTCAAATACATGGTTTTCATCCATCAAGTAACATAGGATTAAGGTGAACAACACAAGCCAAAGAAGAGTAGGCGAGGTTCCCTTAAGCAAAATTAGAGCACGGTGGTAGAAGGTATGATGAAGTGAAAGCATAGCTCCATATTTTCCAAAAATCTTTCCTTTTATTTCATCAGATGGATACTGAGATGGCTCAAAAATTGTGATACCCGGATCGAACACCTTTTCCTTTAGGGGAAAATAAGACTGACATTCAGTAGACCTTGAAGATTCACCCATAAACCGCACAATCTCATCCGAAGAAGGTGGAAAGAGAGTTGTCAAGACATAAGTACTACGGATGTTGGTGTCGTCCGGTTTCTTCTCCTTTGAAACGGGTTTCTTAACATCCGAAGGAGGGTAGAAACCATAATCAAAGTCTAAATGAGGAGAATCATGCTCATTAGGAAAGTATGTATTAAGAAAGGTGGCCAAATCTTCCTCAAATGAGTAATCATCCAAAGTAGTATCAAGCGTTTTTGTTGGAGGATCCTCATCAAAAATAGGAGCACAATCATTAGTAGAAGACACAACACTTGAAAAATCACTCGAAAGAGTGTCAGCATCATCAAAGTCATCATAAGTTGGCATGCCTTCATACTCGGAAGTAAGGTCATCATAATCATCTAAATCAGAATTAGAATCATCATCATATTCATCATAGATTAGTGGAGCATCATAAATTGGTGGGACATCATAAATTGGTGGGGCATCCAAATTGGAGAGAGAATCATTAGAATCGTCCACATAGTTTTGAAAAAGTGGATTATCATAGCAAGTCTCGAAAAGAGGATTGTCATGTAGCACAAAATCATCAAGCTTTGTACTTTCCAAAGGAGTTGTAACAAGCTCGTCTTGAAGCACATCAATCATTTTCGCCGATTCTCTAACACCCCACCAAATGCTATGCGCAGCGGAACTACAACATTTGGGTGCTAGGCAGTTATCATCGCACACAAGATATATTGAACGACTCCAAAGAGACGTCAAATTTAAACTTAAATTAAAAATTGTTGAAAAGTTACATGTCTACGGTTTTCCAACCCCAAATGATACAACAGAGTTTTGCGTTACGGTCCCCATGAATCTCAACCCCAAAAGTTACAGTTTTCACAACAACATGACATCAAAGTTTAAAAATGTTTAAGTAATACTGGGCGGAAAAACAAGTAGACTCTAAGCTCCATACACAACATCCATCCAATGCACGCTCCATGCTACACTTCAGCGGTTACCTGAAACACATGCTAAATTTGGTCAACGAAAACGTTGAGTGGAATTCATAGGTTTTACAATTCATTTTGAATATATGTGAAATAAAAACCATTCACGATCATTCATAGACTTGTCGATCAAACAATCTATATTCAAGGTACTGACAATTGTGTTTAAGCTCATGACACTAAACCGTTAACTCAATCACCCGCGTAATAATTACCGGCGTGATTCAGATGAAACCAGTGCCCCTACTAAGGCATCAGTTGCAATTATACCTTATCTCTTATCACAAATTATCCGTCCGCAGGGGGTATCAACGTACTAGCCCTCGTCTCGGATAGGGTAGTCAACCCCATAGTACTATCACTTTGTATAAGCAGCTATTTCTAATCAACGCTAGGACTAAACAATAGTTAATAGTTCATGAATTTAGGGCCTTTTGCAACTAGGTACTCAACACAATTTCAAGGCAACATTCGGGTCCAACAATCATTCATGACATATGTTCATTTTGAAAACTAGCATGCATTTCCCTCGCGGGTAAAACAGTTTGAAATAATAATAAGCGAGGCTATAAATTCACACCTTATATAACAAGTAGTCGATAGTTCGAGTGACGGTTACTGACGACGATGAGGATGCCCGGGTAAATCAACACCTATCAAACCAAATAACGCGTAATGAGTAATCTCATTTATAAACCTTATGGTACTGTATAAAATACATACATATTAGTCACTTGTGATAATTACAACTCACGCCAAAACAAAACAAACAAGTGTTACTCGTTTTATACCATTTGTCCTTATTATTAACGTTATTCATTTTTACACATTTTCGCCGATACTTACCAAAAGTACAGACTGTTTTACTATACTTAACCCTTTTTATAAAATTTGAGAAAATTCTCAAAAATACTTTAAGACCTGTAGAAAACACATATTTAATCCCAATAAAAGTTTTCGCTTTTAAGACCCGTTATTCAACACTTTTCCAAAACTACGTTTTTCGGACTGAAATTGTACTTTGACCAAGTCGGACTCATTTGACCCGTTTAAAATACTCCATTGACCCATTTGACACCTAAGTCTTATAATAGACTCAAATGTGCAGGTTTGAGACCAAAATTAAACCTTTGACCATTTACCAAACTAAACCTATAGTCCCCGGGATTTGACCTAAAACCAAGCATAATTTCGGATTATGACGGTTTTCATCTCCCGGTACACGAATTTCAAAACGTCGTAACTTTTGACTCGTTAGGAGTCGTAAGCTCTATCTTATACCAAATCGAAGCTAAGAAGATGCTCTACAACTCTATCCTAATCACAAGACCTGTTTTCAAAATAATTTTTACGAAAACACCTCAAACTTTCTGCCTAAAATTACCTATACCAAAATCATACCAACGCTCGTTTTCAAACCCATTTACCAACACTAGACATCATCCTAAGTACTCCTAATCATATCCAAACATCATTTTCAGTCCTAAACCCCTATTAATCAATATCCTCATAAAACTCAAATCATAAAAACAAACATGCAATTAGATATACCCATCTAAAAACATGTAAACATATGATTAAACACAAAATCAAACATCAAAACATTAACCACCATGATCCCCAAACACCCCCTTTTAGACGTGGGGTTTGGGTGATCAAAACCCATCAACCAAATTGATTTTGGTTGATTTGTTTGGTGTTCTAGCATCATTCTAACATGAATTAAACATGCAAATGCTCAATTAACATCCAAATGAACTTTTGAAAAATCTTTAATTTTTAGAAAAAATTTTGTTAATGCATGTTGGAATTAACCATGGATTAACACTTACTAAAGGATTTTAGAAGGTGGTCTTTAATTGGAATTAATCACAACCCAAGAAAAATTGAAGTGGTGGTGGTGTTGGTGATGTTGGCCGTCGGCCTAGAGAGAGCAAAAAGGGTGGGTTTGATTTTTTTTTCTTTGAAATGTTATGTGTGTGAGTGTTTGTTTCCTTTTTGTGAAATGGGAGGGACCAAAGGTGCAATTTAAGCTTTTTTTTGTCCTCAAACAAAAACGACTCTAAAACTTTACGGGATTGACTCACTAGTCATTTTAGAAAATTTTACAGGAGTCGGGAATCATCCCAAACACTCCAAAATACTTTTAGGACACTTTAAATGTACCCGGAAAGCAATAAAACTCACCCGACTCGACTTAACACGAACCGTAAGTAAAATTCTCGAAAAATTACAATATCGATAAAACGACAATAATTATAGAAATTTGGGCATCCATCGGGATCGTATTCGTCATCGTCCTTCTTAAATCGTCAATCGTCAAAATTATAACCTCGAACATCGGTTTCAACCAAAATACTAAAATATATGGCAAATAAAATTTATTAAAAATTTCAAAAATAAGCGTAATTTAGGGTAATGTTAGTGACCTCGGTTCTAGGGTATCACATCCATCCCTCCTTAAAGAGAGCGACGTCCCGGCGCTCGCCTCTTCTTATACTCACATTTCGTGCCCCTGTAACAGATGAGGATATCTTTCCTTGAAAAAGTCCTCACGTTCCCAAGTGTATTCCGGTCCACGCCTAGAATTCCATCGAACCTTCACAATGGGGATTCTACTACGCTTCAGCCTCTTGACCTCTCGGTCCATAATTTCCACGGGTTCTTCCACAAAGTGCATTTTGTCGTCCAGTTGAATCTCGTCCAAAGGAATCACCAATTCCTTATCCGCCAAACTCTTCTTCAAGTTCGATACGTGGAACGTGTCATGAATAGCACTAAGCTCGCTCGGCAACTCTAACTTATACGCTACCGGTCCAATTCGTTTAACGATCTTAAATGGTCCAATGTACCTCGGACTCAACTTTCCTTTCTTCCCAAAACGAATTACACCCTTCCATGGCGAAACCTTAAGCATAACCATATCTCCGACTTCAAATTCCAACGGTTTTCTTCTGTTATCGGCATAACTCTTCTGTCGGCTTCTCGCAGCAAGTAGTCGGTTCTTGATTTGCACAATCTTCTCGGTCGTCTCCAAAACCATTTTGGGTCCAGTCAATTGACTTTCTCCTACTTCACTCCAACACACAGGCGATCTACACTTCCTTCCATACAATGCTTCGAACGGTGCAGCCTTGATGCTCGCATGATAACTATTATTATACGAAAACTCCACTAAAGGCAAGTGGCGTTCCCAACTTCCTCCAAAATCAATCACGCATGCTCGGAGCATGTCCTCCATCGTCTGAATAGTTCGTTCACTCTGGCCGTCAGTCTCCGGGTGATAAGCCGTACTTAAACTCAATTCAGTGCCCATCGCACGTTGAAGCGATTTCCAAAACTCCAAAGTAAACCTACCATCGCGATCCGAAATGATCGATAACGGTACTCCATGTCTGCAAACGATCTCCTTCACGTACACACTGACCAGCTTTTCCATACTGTCCGTCTTCTTCATAGGTAAGAAATGAGCAGATTTCGTCAATCTATCCACTATTACCCAAATCATATCACATCCACTAGGAGTTCTGGGTAAACCTGTCACGAAATCCATAGCGATTTTCTCCCATTTCCATTCTGGGATCTCTGGTTGTACCAACAACCCAGACGGCTTCTTATGTTCTGCTTTAACCTTCGCACAAGTCAAACACTTACTAACGTAACGAGCAATATCCGCCTTCATATTCGGCCACCAATAAACTTTCTTCAGATCATGATACATTTTATCCGATCCAGGATGTATCGAGTACTTCGACTTATGAGACTCGTTCATAACCAAATCTCGTACTCCAGGCTTTCCTTCCTCGGATGGACACAACGGTAACCAAATCCGATGCTCGAAATATCTCAGTCCGTCTGACCTAACCATAAAAAGAGGTTTCAACATTCTTCCCAAGTTCTCAGCATCAACATTCTCTTTCATTAGTCCCCTCTCTTGAGCCTTCAGTATAGTTTCGGTTAAATCAACACTCTCAGTCATCACCAGAGCTCTGACTCTCAAAGGTTTCTCTCGATCCTTCCTACTAAGTGCATCCGCTACAACATTCGCCTTGCCAGGATGGTAGCGAATTTCACAGTCATAGTCACTCAGTAATTCTACCCATCGTCTTTGTCGCATATTCAACTCCTTTTGATCTAAAATGTGCTGCAAACTCTTGTGGTCAGTGAATACAACACACTTCGTCCCATACAAATAATGTCTCCACAATTTCAACGCAAAGACTACAGCTCCTAATTCCAAATCGTGCGTCGTGTAGTTCTCCTCATTCATCCTTAATTGTCTCGACGCGTAAGCAATCACCTTCTCGCGCTGCATCAACACAGCTCCATAACCCTTACGAGATGCGTCACAATACACTACAAAGTCTTCGGCTCCTTCAGGTAATGACAATATCGGCGCAGAACATAACTTGTCCTTGAGCGTTTTGAAAACGAATTCTTCCTCATCTCCCCATTCATACACCCTATTCTTTTCGGTAAGCTTTGTCAATGGCTTCGCAATCAACGAAAATCCTTCAATGAATCTCCGATAATACCCAGCTAAACCAAGGAATTGTCGAGCTTCAGTCGGCGTTGTCGGTGCCGACCATTCCCTGATCGCTTCGACCTTGGCAGGATCCACGCGAACTCCTTTGCTATCAATTACGTGACCAAGGAATTGCACAGACTCTAACCAAAACTCACACTTAGAGAACTTCACATACAACTTCTCTCTCTTCAGCAGATCCAGTATCTTTCTCAGGTGCTTCTCGTGCTCTTCCTTACTCTTAGAGTAAATAAGAATATCATCAATAAAAACAATGACAAACTTATCTAGATACGGCTTGCATACGCGATTCATAAGGTCCATGAATACAGCAGGCGCGTTTGTCAACCCAAACGGCATCACTCGAAATTCGAAGTGTCCATACCGCGTACGAAAGGCAGTTACAGGAATATCCTCCTCTCTCACACGCAGTTGATGATACCCTGATCTCAAGTCGATCTTTGAGTATACACAGGAACCTTGCAGTTGATCAAAAAAATCGTCAATCCTTGGCAATGGATACCGATTCTTAACCGTCAGCTTGTTGAGTTCTCTATAGTCAATACACATCCGAAATGAACCATCTTTCTTCTTCACAAACAACACTGGCGCTCCCCATGGTGATGAGCTTGGCCTAATAAATCCTTTATCCATCAACTCCTTCAGTTGATCCGATAACTCCTTTAACTCGGATGGTGCTAATCGATAGGGTGCACGCGCAACCGGCGCAGCTCCCGGCACCAAATCGATTCGAAACTCGACCTCACGGGTGGGTGGTAAACCCGGCAACTCGTCTGGAAAAACTTCCGGATATTCACAGATTACAGGTACCTCTTCAATCCTCGCCTCTAAATCACCATCACTCGAAACTTGTGCCAAAAACACATCGCATCCATTTTCTACATACTTCATTATTTTCAAACAAGAAATCACTTTCAAACGAGAAGTGCATTCGTCTCCCTTCACAGTCAAGACTTTATTCCTCAACGGGATCTGAACTAACCTCTCTCCACAGACGATCACAGCACTGTGCGCCATCAGCCAATCCATTCCCACGATCACATCAAACGATCCTAGCTCTATAGGCATTAAGTCGATTTCAAAAGCGTAATTTCCTAACTTCAAGGTACACCCTTTCAGTATAGAATTCGTACTAACGATTTTTCCATCGGCTAACTCCACGTTATAACTAGTCGCTAACAATACCGGTTTTCTATCGATATGACGACTAAATTTAACATCTACGAAACTCTTGTCGGAACCAGAATCAAACAAAATACTAGCATAACAAGCGTCTAGCAAAAACGTACCGGTAACCACGTTAGGACCCTGTGGTTTATCAACCGTCCCTACTTGATACACGGCAGCAGCATTGTTACCTCCTTGCTTGTTTCCTGCCTTCGGGCAATTTCCTTGCTTATGGCCTCTTTCTCCACATCCAAAACAACCCATCACTCTCATAGCATTCGCCCCAGTGGCTACCCCCTTTGTTCGGCAATCAGACATCTTGTGACCCGCTTTTCCACATTTGCCGCACGCAGGCGGGCAACTCCCTACATGGTACAAGTTGCATCGACCACAGTGGGGATTCACCTTCGCTCCTCTGGGATTTGTCACAGCTCTCATCCCTTCATTCCTTCGCTGGTTGAACTGCTGATTGCGGTTCTAACCATTGTTGTTTTGGTTTCCACCTCGGCTTTGACCCTGGGATTGGTTGCTCTGCGCCGCCTCCCACTTCCTCTTATTTCCTTCAGCAATGAAGTTCTTCTTGTCTTGGAGTTTGACATCCATCAACGTGTGAGCCATCTGGACCGCTTCATCAAACGACCCAGGTTTAGACGAAGTCGTCTCACCCTTGATATTACTGGACAGACCTTTGATGTACTGTTTCATCTTCTTGTTATCATCGGCAAAGGTGTCTGGACACAAAAGGCTTAGTTCATTAAACCTCCTGGTGTAAGCAGTGATATCATTGTTTTTCAAAGTCAGGTGCCTCAACTCATCTTCCAATTGACCTAACTCCTCTTCAGGACAGAACTTCTTGGTCAAAAGAGCCTTAGTAGCAGTCCATGTTCTTGCATTCGCTACTGCTAACCCAACAGTGGCTACTTGGGTGTTCCACCAACTCAATGCGTCGTCAAGAAAAGTAGCAGCCGCAAACTTGACCTTGTTCGCTTCTGAACAACCACTAATCTCGAAAGTACTTTTGACCTTTTCTAACCATCTCCTGAGTTCTAGAGCTCCACCAGTTCCACGAAATTGCGTGGGACCACATTTTATGAAACTAGAGTAAGTACACTCTCTTGGGGCTTGCTGTCTCCCCACATTTCTGCCCTGGTCTGGGTTCCTCCCTGCTCGATCTGCTTCTAGCGCATTCGCAATGGCTTCCTGAATCATCGTGTTCACACGGTCAACGGTTAGTTTTGGAGGCATGGTGCGTTATCAAATACACCTCTCTGCAAAGACAGGGAAAATAGAAAAACAATGTAAGTATACACATCAAGATTAAGATGGATTTCTCTTTCAAGACATAATATAAATACAACGACACATCGCTACAGAGTTACTAATATTCATCAATTCACATCACAAAAGATCAAATTAAAGACATATCATAGATCATGAAAGGTAAACATGGATTGTATTGATAATCAACCAAAATTGTGACAAGTATTGCCACTACAACCATTCACCATAAAACTTAAGTCCTCAAGTTTTTCGTCACAATGCCATCATACAAAAGTCTAAAACAGTTCTATTACAACGATCAAAGATAAAATACAAGACAAGCAACTAGGCATGTGGTGATCCACACGGCCTCTTGGATGGCGGTTCATCATCATCTTCCTCGGGGGTTCCTCGTCGCTATCTTCCTCGTCCACTTCATCCATCTTCCTCTTTCCTTTGTCATTCGGCCCACATTCAGTCGCCTTCTTCGTCCCTGACGTAGACCCACACTCAACCGCTACATGATTTCCCACAGTGATACAAACACCTCTGGCAGGTGGCTGGATCATGAAGTCATTAGCTTCCATTTCCAAGTCGTCCACAAATCTCCAACTTGGGGGTAAGGATGCTCTCACTCGATGCTCCCAACTCTGCATCCTAGACAATCTCGCTTGATCTTCCCTAACTCGATCAAGACTGGCGCTCAAGTTCGCGATCATCGATCTTAGACTGTTGATATCACTCTTGTTTGCATTTCCATCATACTCAATTCTTGAAGTTCTTGCCAATAATCTTTGGTGTGCTCTCTCATTCTCGTTGAATCTGTTGATTACCCTTGATTCCACTATGTACCGCTCGCACATCGATTCATCCAATCTTCTCACAACACGCCGTACGTCATGATAAACTCTTGGTCTGGGGCAGAAAACTCTTGAGATGCCCTGATGAAGAAAATTTGCGCTTACTGCAGCTTCGGATCTCCTGGAGATACCTGGCACACCAACCAGATGAGAAGTACGTTGTGGGTAAATAGTTCTCCTTTGGTCAAGGTCCTGGGCTTGCACATTGTTCGCCTCGGTCTGTCCTTCAGCAGTTGTTCCAACATTTCCCCCTTCGTGACCTACGACATAATCGTCTCCATTACCATTAGGCGGTACCTCGGCCATTCCTACAATAACAGAGAATTTTGGAGGGTACGTAAGATAACTATACAATATTTATAAACACATGCATGCAAATGCAATGCAAAGGTGGTACACATGCCCAAAATGCGATAATATGATGCTCATGCATAAGTAATACAAGAATTACGGTGTCGGGTATTCCACGTATAATTTCAACGTTTACATATAGTAATTTCCATATCTACGTAATAAATACCCACATATACATCAACTCAAAAGTATACGTCAAATGCCATGAATACAAAAATAAACCTTACCGGAGCCATGCAGGATAGTTGTGTGCGCTTGGACAATTTCTTACGACACCAAAAGTTATAGTTTAGGAATTTTCAAAACGACCTAGTTCTCTATAACTCATGGCTCTGATTACCAATCTCTAACACCCCACCAAATGCTATGCGCAGCGGAACTACAACATTTGGGTGCTAGGCAGTTATCATCGCACACAAGATATATCGAACGACTCCAAAGAGACGTCAAATTTAAACTTAAATTAAAAATTGTTGAAAAGTTACATGTCTACGGTTTTCCAACCCCAAATGATACAACAGAGTTTTGCGTTACGGTCCCCATGAATCTCAACCCCAAAAGTTACAGTTTTCACAACAACATGACATCAAAGTTTAAAAATGTTTAAGTAATACTGGGCGGAAAAACAAGTAGACTCCAAGCTCCACACACAACATCCATCCAATGCACGCTCCATGCTACACTTCAGCGCTTACCTGAAACACATGCTAAATTTGGTCAACGAAAACGTTGAGTGGAATTCATAGGTTTTACAATTCATTTTGAACATATGTGAAATAAAAACCATTCACGATCATTCATAGACTTGTCGATCAAACAATCTATATTCAAGGTACTGACAATTGTGTTTAAGCTCATGACACTAAACCGTTAACTCAATCACCCGCGTAATAATTACCGGCGTGATTCAAATGAAACCAGTGCCCCTACTAAGGCATCAGTTGCAATTATACCTTATCTCTTATCATAAATTATCCGTCCGCAGGGGGCATCAACGTACTAGCCCTCGTCTCGGATAGGGTAGTCAACCCCATAGTACTATCACTTTGTATAAGCGGCTATTTCTAATCCACGCTAGGACTAAACAATAGTTAATAGTTCATGAATTTAGGGCCTTTTGCAACTAGGTACTCAACACAATTTCAAGGCAACATTCGGGTCCAACAATCATTCATGACATATGTTCATTTTGAAAACTAGCATGCATTTCCCTCGCGGGTAAAACAGTTTGAAATAATAATAAGCGAGGCTATAAATTCACACCTTATATAACAAGTAGTCGATAGTTCGAGTGACGGTTACTGACGACGATGAGGATGCCCGGGTAAATCAACACCTATCAAACCAAATAACGCGTAATGAGTAATCTTATTTATAAACCTTATGGTACTGTATAAAATACATACATATTAGTCACTTGTGATAATTACAACTCACGCCAAAACAAAACAAACAAGTGTTACTCGTTTTATACCATTTGTCCTTATTATTAACGTCATTCATTTTTACACATTTTCGCCGATACTTACCAAAAGTACGGACTGTTTTACTATACTTAACCCTTTTTATAAAATTTGAGAAAATTCTCAAAAATACTTTAAGACCTGTAGAAAAGACATATTTAATCCCAATAAAAGTTTTCGCTTTTACGACCCGTTATTCAACACTTTTCCAAAACTACGTTTTTCGGACTGAAATTGTACTTTGACCAAGTCGGACTCATTTGACCCGTTTAAAATACTCCATTGACCCATTTGACACATAAGTCTTATAATAGACTCAAATGTGAAGGTTTGAGACCAAAATTCAACCTTTGACCATTTACCAAACTAAACCTATAGTCCTCGGGATTTGACCTAAAACCAAGCATAATTTCGGATTATGACGGTTTTCATCTCCCGGTACACGAATTTCAAAACGTCGTAACTTTTGACTCGTTAGGAGTCGTAAGCTCTATCTTATACCAAATCGAAGCTAAGAAGATGCTCTACAACTCTATCCTAATCACAAGACCTGTTTTCAAAATAATTTTTACGAAAACACCTCAAACTTTCTGCCTAAAATTACCTATACCAAAATCATACCAACGCTCGTTTTCAAACCCATTTACCAACACTAGACATCATCCTAAGTACTCCTAATCATATCCAAACATCATTTTCAGTCTTAAACCCCTATTGATCAATATTCTCATAAAACCCAAATCATAAAAACAAACATGCAATTGGATATACCCATCTAAAAACATGTAAACATATGATTAAACACAAAATCAAACATCAAAACATTAACCACCATGATCCCCAAACACCCCCCTTTTATCCGTGGGGTTTGGGTGATCAAAACCCATCAACCAAATTGATTTTGGTTGATTTGTTTGGTGTTCTAGCATCATTCTAACATGAATTAAACATACAAATGCTCAATTAACATCCAAATGAACTTTTGAAAAATCTTTAATTTTTGGAAAAAATTTTGTTAATGCATGTTGGAATTAACCATGGATTAACACTTACTAAAGGATTTTAGAAGGTGGTCTTTGATTGGAATTAATCAAAACCCAAGAAAAATTGAAGTGGTGGTGGTGTTGGTGATGTTGGCCGTCGGCCTAGAGAGAGCAAAAAGGGTGGGTTTGATTTTTTTTCTTTGAAATGTTATGTGTGTGAGTGTTTGTTTCCTTTTTGTGAAATGGGAGGGACCAAAGGTGCAATTTAAGCTTTCTTTTGTCCTCAAACAAAAACGACTCTAAAACTTTACGGGATTGACTCACTAGTCATTTTAGAAAATTTTACGGGAGTCGGGGATCATCCCAAACACTCCAAAATACTTTTAGGACACTTTAAATGTACCCGGAAAGCAATAAAACTCACCCGACTCGACTTAACACGAACCGTAAGTAAAATTCTCGAAAAATTACAATATCGATAAAACGACAATAATTATAGAAATTTGGGCATCCATCGGGATCGTATTCGTCATCGTCCTTCTTAAATCGTCAATCGTCAAAATTATAACCTCGAACATCGGTTTCAACCAAAATACTAAAATATATGGCAAATAAAATTTATTAAAAATTTCAAAAATAAGCGTAATTTAGGGTAATGTTAGTGACCTCGGTTCTAGGGTATCACAGATTATTTTTCATTTGATTTGCTTGTAATCTTCGCCATCTTAAAAACTTGTTGATCATTCCCGACCCTTAAGATTAGTTCACCTTCGACAACATCGACTAAAGCTTTTCCGGTTCTCAAGAATGGCCGTCCAAGTATTAACGCAATAACGGAAAAGTGAAGGTACCAACTTTAACAAAAACATCTTCGGCAATACCAACGGGGTAAGCGAGAGTTCGATTTGCTAGTTCAAGAGTCATCCGTGTTGGTGTAAGGTCGGGTAATGATAACTTTTTCCAAACACTTAATGGCATCAAATTGATACTTGCCCCGAGATCGGCTAAGGCAGTAAATTCTTCGACTTTGTTAAATGTACAAGGTAGCACAAAACGACCAGGATCTCCAAGTTTTTCCAGAAGTTCTTTAAGAAGGACTGCATAACAATTTTCATTCAATCGAGTATTAACAAATTCGGTCATCTTCTCCTTCTTACTAAGCAATTCCTTGAATGCTTTGACAAATTTCGGCATTTGGACAAGTGCTTCAACAAGGCTAATGTTGAAATTCATTTGGGAGATCATCTTCAAATAAGAAGTAACTTGAACATCCTCTTTAGTAAGAAATTTGCACTTGTCTAACCGAGAAGGATAAGGGATATTGGGTTTAGGTGGTGTAGGTGTAGAAGGTGAAGGTTGAGGTGTTGATGGTTGAGAGGGTGAAGGGTTTTTCTTTGGTACTTCTTCAGTAAGAGGTGGAGACGGTAATGGAGAACTAGTACTAGGCGTGGTAGTAGGAGGGATAAATGGGGGTGGAGGAGGTGTAGATGGAGTAACGAGAGGAGGGGTAGAAGGTCCTACTAGAGTTGCCCCACTGCGTGTAGTAATAGCACTCACATTAGCTCTAGGGTTTGTTTCGGTTGTAGAGGGAAGAGCACCTTGGGGACGAAGGGTTTGAAACATTTGAACGAATTTCCTATCCGTGGACTCTTGCATTTCTTTCATTGTTTTCTCATGATCGATTAATTTTTGTAGAATCAAGTCCATGTGCGGATGAGGTAAATTGAACCCTTGTTATTGAAAACCTTGGTTTGGGTATTGGTTATATGGTTGAAAACCTTGAGGATTGAAACCTTGGTTTTGAAAGCCTTGATTTTGCATTTGAGAATTACCTTGGTTTGCATTGTAGCCCCTCACATTTGTATTTTGTTGAAAATTTTCTCTTCGTGGCCCTTGGTTGTTATGGGTGGGTGGGTGTGGCCTTTGTTGAAAATCGGGTGGACCCAAGTAATTTGTCGAGTTGTAGGACAAGTGATTAACATCGACATTAGGCTTGAAATGAACTCTCTCCGTGTTGTTGTAAGCATACACTTCCCCGTGAGATTTATCATAACCCTTATCACAATTAGCAAAAGAGTGTGGTCCACCACAAGTTTCACAAGTAATATTAAGAGCATGGGCATGTTGATTAGGAGGGTGATCTCTTAAAACAAGTTGTTTTACTGCTGAAGTAAGTTCCTTAAGATGATTGGTCAACTCACTCTCACTGACACTAGCCATAGTAGCCCTAACACTCTTGGTTTGGACTTTGGCTCTGTTCTCATAATTGCCCAAGCCTCATTCATTGATTTAACAAGAATATTACCCCCCGAAGCACTATTTAGTGAATCTTGGTCATTCAAACTTAATCCATTATAAAAAGTTTTAATTTGATGCACTTTTGTAAAACCGCGTTGTGGACACTTTCTCAAAAGCTCCTTAAAACGATCCCAAGATTCACTAAACGTCTCACTGTACTTTTGTTCAAAATTAATGATGTCATTCCACAAAGCGGTAGTACGTGAGGGTGGTAAAAAGTAATTGATAAATTTGGTCTCTAGGTCCGCCCATGTAGTAATACTTTAGGGTGGTTCCTTATCAAGCCAAGTCCGGGCTTGTCCCTCGAGGGAGAAAGGAAAGAGGAGCAAACGAATTGCCTCTTGTGAGACCCCATTGTATTCCACGGTATTGGTTAAGTGAACAAACATTCTGATGTGATCGTGCGGATCATCATGAGTACGGCCTAAGAATGGTGTTGCGGAAACCATTTGTATAAAACCGGTCTTGAGCTCGAAGTTATTTGCATCAATAGCCAGAACCACAATCGCATCTTCACTGCCTTCAACATGTGATTGTAAGAGCTCGATCATTGGACGGTTATCCATTGTGTTAACAACAGGAGGCTCGATGATAGCGGCTGGAATGGATTTCCTTTTGCGTGAACGGGTACGCATACACCTACAAAATAAATATATAACAAAGAAATAGAAGAAATAAGTTAACGTGAAAAGAATATATTTTTTGTGCAAAATCTTTGAAAAAGAAATGCTTTTTATAATTTTTTAAATGTTTTTGGATTTTTGAAATTTTTGATTTTTTATGGATTTTTGAAAAATTTAAACACGAAAAATAACGTTCAAAAGTGAACGGATCCCAAAATCCAACGCGTCTCTCACAAAAAACCGTTAATCTTCACGAAAAGAGCCGGCAGTGGCGCCATTTTAATATAGTGATTTTTAGTTCTTGAACGGTGTCTAATCTAATTGACCCGGTTTTAAAGTGTGACTCAGACGTTTTTTGCTAATAAAAGAAAATAAGGTTATCTATAATTACTAAAAAAAATAAATGCGAAAAAGATTAAACTTAAAGTAAAGAAATAACAAACTACAAAGAAAAGAATATTAAAACGAACTTATCTAAAAACAACTATTAGAACAAATATTAAAACAAATATTAAAAAAGAAACAATTAATAAAAATAAAAATAAAATTTCGAATTAAAAATAAAAATAAAACTTACTTAATAAAAATAAAGAAAATTGGATAATAAAGCTACTTTAAAAAAAGAAACGAAACAAATATTAAAACGGGCATTTAATAAAAACTAAAACTAAAACTTTAGGATAAAATACTAAAACTAAAATTTGTGGAAAAATAAAACTAAAAATATTTGACTTTCGGAATAAAAATAAAAATTAAATGCACGAAAAATAAAAATGTAAAACACAAATTTAAACTACTTGGCACGCAAAATGAGAAAACTACTAATATAATATTCTAATCTATAATTAAACTAATCTATTTTTTTTAAAGCTATAAAAAATGAACACTAGACGTTTAAACAAAATTTGAAAATGAAAAAAAAAATCCAATCATCAATTAACATAAAGTGACCCAACTAGTAGCTAATTGGCCCAATAAGCTTTCGGAAAAACAATAACATAATTTTCGGATAAAAGTGGTATGAAGCCACTTTCGGAATAACAGTTTTTGGCGGGAAAAAAACTGTAGGCTTCGGAATATAGGATAATCTCCGGATAATTACAATTGAAAGGAATTTTCGGATAAATTTTTTTTTGTATCTTCGGATAAAAAATTTTATATCTTCGGATAAATATTTTTTAGCATCTTCGGATAATTTAGTGTGGAAACCTTGGTTTCCTCGATCTTTTAGCTACTAGGAATGACCATTGTTCATATGATTAACATACTCAAAGCGGAATTAGAACAATAACCATTAACAAGGTGTTTGGGCACAATAACACAAGAATTAAGCAATTGGGTTGCTAATAATATTAATAATCAACAACCACTAGACGTATATACATTAATCCCACGTCTAGTGCAACACACGCTTTAAGTTTACATTGTGAATGAAAGTTATGAAAAACCTAATAACCCTTGGTTCCTTTTATAGTGTAAGGATTAGGATTTTACAAAAGATAACTATGAATAAACATGAATATCTTCTATTTAAATAACTAATACAGAATATGTTCTGCATACTTATCCTAAATAGAAGCTTCCAACAGCGTTTGACTTTTGTTGACTTCTGTCAACGCCTAATTTACTCTTGACAACGCTTGGATTACACTTGTCAACACTTAGACAAATGCCTTCATATTTTCTTCGTTTTTGAGTTTCTGCCACATCAACTTTTTGACCCAACAATCTTCCCCTAGTTGATGTCAGCAAAACTCTTTGTGTATCTCTTGTAAGTTGTACATCATCTTCAAATTGCTTCCCCTCAATTGTAGCATGTATGTCTTCCCCTTTTTGTCACATCAACAGGGAAGTAAACAATGTATGCAATCTTGAAGATTCTCCAAATGTAGCTCTATGTAATGATCTTGAAGAAAAATAACAATAATATTCTTGATGTAGAAGTAGAGTAACCCAAACCTATGTTCCATGTCTTGTACTATTCACGTGACGTCGAACTTATATGATGAGAGTAAATATAATCAGACCTCAATCCCTTGTCAACATTCTCACCCTTTGTGAGACACTGAGCACGATAATGTAACTCCTTCAAGTGTTATGACAAGTCTTCGTCACCAACCATTAAAAGCACAAACAAGTTATCTTAAAAGTTAATTGTCATGGTAATTACTTTCAAGATATGATAGAACATAACCTCGCGAAAATCTTCTTCAAACATCAAACTTACCATACGAATTCTTCCCCTTAAGCCAACACCTCTTCATGACGAATTTTAATGAAACAACATCTTCATACCATATGTAAAAGTATGGGATTGGATAACTCTTTCACAAGGCTATCCCAATTACATAATTTAAAATATCCATCAAATTCTTCATGAATTGTTGCTAACTTACTTAAAAATCATTGATCCCTTTTAAAAATATCCGAGCCATAAATATCAACTTGATATTCTGAATAAAAACGGAGATTCCATGTACCTTTGCGTGTAAATATCTCTTTTTGTGTGCCAAAATCGTATCAATTTTCCAAACAGCAGCTATTCCTTTTGTTGTCCAATATCTTCCTTTTTCCAAGATATCAACACTGTGTGTTGTCCAATATCGGACAACACTTGTCAGTGTTTGAAAATGTATATATCGGACAACAAGTGTCAACGCCTTCTGTCAGCGTCAACTTTATTCCTATCAGCGCCAACTTTAAACCTGTCAGCGCCTGGCCATCCATGTCTCATCCATGCCTTGTCAGTGTCACACCAACATCTATCAGCGTCACACCAACATCTATCAGCGGCTAATAGATCTAGGGTTTTACAAACCCTAAATCATGATTTTATGTGAAAACCATAAACTGCAGTGAACTTCGACATCGAATATCTTTTTCATTAGAGCTCAGATCGAAGATCCCTTCAATGATATCCTAGACACAAGTGTCAAGAACCTACAGCGCGAATTTCACGACGATCCAACGGTTAACGAAGGAGAAATCGCGTTTTTACTATTACTGTTCACAGAAAACAACATATGACCACTGCTGACTTCGACGCTTAATAACTTTTTCTTGGGGATAGATCTCGACAATCCCTCCGGTGTATATATATATATATATATATATATATATATGTGTGTGTAGAACACGCATAAAAAATTTCGTAGCGATCCAACGGTTCAATAAAAAGTTATGGCCTTCTGAATACTGTTGCGGACACAAAAACGTCCAGTAAAACCCTAGACGGATTTTACTTTTCTTCTTAAAACACGAACACCTTGTTGGTCCTAGCATCACGAGCCACGAGGCTCTGATACCAATTGTGGAAACCTTGGTTTCCTCGATCTTTTAGCTACTAGGAATGACCATTGTTCATATGATTAACATAATCAAAGCGGAATTAGAACAATAACCATTAACAAGGTGTTTGGGCACAATAACACAAGAATTAAACAATTGGGTTGCTAATTGTATTAATAATCAACAACCACTAGACGTGTATTGTGAATGAAAGTTATGAAAAACCTAATAACCCTTGGTTCCTTTTATAGTGTAAGGATTAGGGTTTTACAAAAGATAACTATGAATAAACATGAATATCTTCTATTTAAATAACTAATACAAAATATATTCTGCATACTTATCCTAAATAGAAGCTTCCAACAGCGTTTGACTTTTGTTGACTTCTGTCAACACCTAATTTACTCTTGGCAACGCTTGGATTACACTTGTCAACGCTTAGACAAATGCATTCATATTTTCTTCGCTTTTGAGTTTATGCCACATCAACTTTTTGACCCAACATTTAGTTTCTTCGGATAAAAATGACTTTTTCAGACTAACTATGTATTTTCGGATAAAGTATTGGATAAATTAGACAAATAAGTTTTCGGATAAACTGACACTAAAGGTTTTCGGATAAAAATGCAAATAACTATTTTCGGATAAATAGAATCTTCGGATAAAAAACTATTTTCGGATAATTAAACCCTTTTCCGAAAATGATATTAAATAGTAGGAATCTAGATCTAAAAATAAGGAACAAAAATAAGCCAAAAATAAGCAAATTTATTTTAGAAAATAATCCAAACTAAACACAAATAAAAATCTAACAAACACCAAATCAACCAAATATATAAAAATGAACTTTAAAAATATTAAACTATTAAACCCACTTAATTAAAAATAAGCTAAACACGCAATAAGCAATAAACACAATAAGCTAAAAAGATCAACCACATCAAAACCATAACAACAATCAAATAAGCAAATCAATCAAACAAATAACAAGATCAAACAAACTACATGATTAATCAAACTAAACGATAGATTTAAAAACAAGAAAGGAAGAATGAGAATGATATAAAAAGCTTGAATTAAAGATGAAGAATAAGATTCAAAAATTACAAGATTAATATGAAAAGCTAGAAAACATGAAAGAAAGCTAGAGAGAGAAAGTAATTAATCTACTCCTAATTACCTTACAAAAATAAACTAAAATCTACTCCTTCTAAATGAAGTATTAAGAGAATATATATAGTAGGAGGGATGTGGTGTTGGTTGCTTCTCTCTTTCTCTTTGTCTTTTCATCTTTTAATTTCTTCGTCTTTCTCGACTTTGTCTCGAGATTTGTCGAATGATAAAATGAACTTGTCTAATAATTTTCCTCTTTTATTAGACTTGGTTCTACGACTTCATTAAACTTCCGACTTTAGACTTTTTCTTCGATAAATCTTTAGAATAAGCCTTTGACTTCCGTTCTTTTTGCACTCTTGATCTTTTAACTTCGTCTTTTGTCTTTTTCTTCGATAAAAGCCCGTGAAAGCCCGTGTTTTCTTCCTGGTTCATATTTTGGTCCTAAAATACAACAAAAACACAAACCACGCATAATTTCGACATTTACGACATTAAATACACCTTTTGGTCTTGTTTTTAATTTTTTTATGTGGTAAAAGGATAAGTGTTTTCACACTTATTAGTGAACAATTTATTGGTGTGGGGATTGGCTGTGAAGTGATGGGTGTTTCGAATGGGACCATGTTGACTCATGTCAAGCAAAAGTTCAATAAACCTTGGATACATAGAAAATTTTGTATTGCTTTTAATATTTTTAACCATACCTTCAAAGATCATTTGAGAAAAACAAAATTTTCGTCCTGTTGCCAAACATACCAAAGTAGAGGCAACCTGACTCCCAAATTCATTAAAAGTAATAGTTTTAGAAGACAAGCATTACAAAATAGTATGAATAATGTACTTCCAATGGGGTGCAAATTGACATTTAAAAATTTTTGACTTTTGATCCTCAGCGATATGGTACCCCAAGTTTGTTAACCCTCAAAAATTTCAGCCTCAGGCAGGTTAACCACCTATCCTCATCATTCAAGAATAGCTTGGCTCGAATGGAGGCAAGTGTGATTACTTTGGGGTGGCCATCTACACGACTTTTAAGTGTAACCTCTCCATCCACTGTTTCAGTCGTTACATTCGACCAAAACTGTTGGATGTGTGAGGTATAAATTCTTGGACTAATCACAAGAGCTACCCTAAAATAACTAGACCTTAGGTAAGCTACTACCTCAGTGAATTCTGCTATTTCACCAGATAGAATGGCAATTTGGTTATGGTAAGGTGAAATTTTGATAGCCATTGAAATTTTGATTAAGAAGCGGTTTATATTTGAAATGGGATGACCGGTTGGTTAAGGGAATTGAGCTTATATAGGCGAATTGAAGACTTGTGATTGGACCGAATTATCAATTTGTATAAAAAACAAAAGTAAATTTTTCTTAGAAAATAATATATGTAAAGTAATGATAATGAGGTTACCAATCCGCGAAGAAAGCGCCTTAAATATCTTTTGAAAATAATAAAATATTCCCTAACCAAAGAATAAACAAGCAGGCCCAACGGCTATAAACAGTGTAACGGCATTGTCGGTCAATGGTCAAACAAGAGAACTTTTACAAAGCAGGGGGAAGTCATACAAGCAGGGGAATGAAAATAAAAAACAGGGGAAACTTTCCTAAGGGTATTAGATTATCATGAATAGTCTAATGCTAAATAGCTCTGTCCTAATGCACAGACCTGCATAAGCAAGCTAGATACACAGAACTCTACAGTCCTCTATTCAGCAAAGTCCTAAAAAGAAAATCCCAACACACAAGTAAACCCTACACCAGGTCAACCCAATGAAATGTGCATACCCGGGTCTCCAACCCTACAATTCCCTTCCTATGGTTAAGTAGTCTTGGCAACATGCATCCAAAAGCTCCATTTTGTGCAGCAAGCTGTTTAATCAAGAGTTTTGACTACACATTTCAGTGCCTGAAGGTCTCAGAACTCCAACAAGCTTTACAACAAGTTTTCATTGTCCCAAGACCTCACTCACCAGTGGGTATGATCTAGAATCATACATGAGTATCCTAAGGATACCCTGATCCCTAAAAAGATGGACCTATTCCTCCCCTGAAACATAGAGTACATACCAAACCCCTCAGCAAAGCATAGCAGACTTCAATATTACACCTACATTGTGAGTCCAAAACCACATACCAACCACTTACATAATGAACAACCCAGACAAGGGAAACATCCCAAGCAGGGGAAAGATCCCAAGCAGGGGAAATATCCTTAGCAGGGGAAACCTTGTTCACAAACAGTGGCACTAGAATGATAGAAAAATGACTAGCAATCTTACAATAAGGGAAAACTATACAATCCTGAATATACACAAGAACTTACAGACATTAGAGTTTAGGGATTAATGATAGTTGTAAATTCACACTCGTTTAGGAAAACGAGGTAGAAGCGGTAAGTATTAAGTGTACTTTTAGGAAAACGTAAGCACTTATGACCCTTTGTGTGGGATCGTTCTTAAGGAGGCTTGGTGTGTGTGTTAAGAAATGATTAACTTTGAGATTAATAAAATGAAGAAAGAGAAGAGAAAATGGTGACGGTTACGATTCTAAATTAAACTACGACGAAAGACGTAAACATAAAACCGTAAAACGTGATGAAATTTAAAAATTACCCTAAAAATTTATTAAAAATAAAAAACAAATCTAAAAGAATGTAAATAAGAATAAAAATTTGACAAAATTATTTTAAAATTTATTTCCAATTTAATATTCAATTTTAAATGCTATTTAAAGCCTTAAAATTCAATAAAATTAAAAGTAAATCCAAAATACGATTTTATCAAATGAGAATCTTACTTATATTATATAAAAACTAAAAAGTATTTTTCTGGATTTTTTGAAACTATTTTTCTATTTTTAAATGACTAAAAACTCTTTTTAAATTAAAATAATGATCAAAAATAATAAAATAATGCTAAAATTAATTTAATTTTTCTAAAAATCCTATTTTATGATACTAAATAGTATAAAAATGAAAAAGTTTGAAAAAAGTTATTTTTACCAGTAAAAGACAAAATAGATTAATTAAAAATATAATTAAACTCAAATTAACTCTAAAAAATAATAAAAAACAGTGAACAGTAAACTTTTTTAACTAAAAAATCTTAAAATAATATTCTGAAACTAAGAAAAATTGAAAAAAGTGAAAATGTTAACTTTTTGCACTAAAAGACAAAAAGCAGTTTAGTAAGTACTAATTTAACTTAAAATAATTCTAGAAAATGATTAAATAAAGTTAAAAATGAAATTTCTTTTGTAAAAATCTTAAAATACTTAACTCAAAACAAGAAAATTGAAAAAACATAATTTCAAGAATTTTTAGCACTAAATGACAAAAACAGATTAATTAAAATCTAATTTAATTCAAAATAAAGAAAAAAAATAGTAAACTAATCAGACAATTAAAATTTCTTTTTCTAAAATTACTAGAATAATTCAATGACTATGAGAAAAATTAAAAACTTGAAAAACTAGGGTTTTAAGGCACTAAAGACAAAAAACAGTATGCTGAAAGTGATAGGTGGTTTTCTTTTGTCTGTATGCTAGCAGTGGCTAGCAATACTCTATCAGTGGGAATAGGGGTTCCCATTATTGATCGCAGAAAGTGGATTTGTGATTTTTGAAGCTTGTTTGCTGCTTTCTTTGGACAATAGGGGGCACCCCACAAGTCAGTGGACTTGTGGGAGTCACAATTAGCACAGGTAGCAACAGTTAACACACCAGATTGAGCAAATTAAAAATAATAAGGCACAAGTATGCAATCATTCAAGTCAGGTAGTGTTTGCTGGTTCAATAGGCAAGTAAGACAGATTATCCCCACCAAATCTTGGTTTAAAACTTAACCAAAGTCAAATCCTAGAATACACCAACCTAGATAAGCAAATTACTCAACAAATGAACAAGATTACAACCTAGAAATCCCTAGAGCCAACCAAATCTACCCTGCTGAATTTTCTAAGCAGTTTTTTACCAAAAATTAACATACAAGGTTTCTTTCTAACACACCCAACTCAAAGCAACATACTAATAACACCTACCACAACCATGTAAAATGTATTTCAAGCTGAAAATATTAGATCTAGTGTTACCCAGCCACTTATATCAGTAAACCCAAACACCCTATAACTGATATTAGTCAAAGTTTTCAAAACAATGTAACTCAAATACTGGATTCACTCAAGAATCTGTCCTGTGCACTGAATCAAGCAGCTACTAATAATCAATAAAGAACATGCATAATTAACACCTCAAACAAGAATTCTCATGGCATCACTTTGAAACAACACAAATGCAGAAAAATGAAGAAGGATTTTAAACAAACCTAAAGAACATAACATCCACGCTCTCGAGTGTGTGAGCTGATGTACTTAGCGAAAACAAGTACAAGCTTCCAATCAACCTGCTAGGATGTAACAAACGTGAACAATTATATTAGTTCATAAAAATATTGAGTTGACAGAATTTCTTGAAACCTTGAAACTCTTGGATTTAACTGAACTATTCCTAACAAAACCTTACCCTCTTCACTTATATTTACTTTTTAAATAGAAAATCAGATATAGATGATCAAAGGAAAAAGCTTTGGATCCCAAACTTCATAAAACATAATTTATAAAAAAAAAACTTGGTAAAGAACAAGGAAAATTGTAACTTCAAACTTTTTGAAACGATTCAAAACACACCTCACAACCTTATACCTTTCACTTGTATTTGGTTTTCAACAAGAAAAACAGATACATATGACCAAAATATATTGTTTGAGGTCCAGATTTGAAACAAAAACCTGATGAAAAACTTGTGAGACAAAGAAAACTATGAAACTTTTTAAAAGTAAAGAGTAATATTTGTGAATCAACCACAACTAAGAATAACTCAAACACAGAACAATAAAGTAAGGGACTTGGCTTTTCTCGTCAACAACATTAACCATCATTTTATTCATACGAAAAAAGGGGTTTACAAATGCTTGACCAAGGAGAAAAAAAACAGAAACAAAATGAAACCCTATTGTGCCTTTATATAACAGGCGTACAGATTTCTAGAAGTAACAAACCCTAATCTGTGAAATTCCAAAAATACCCCTTGGTTTGAATCTTGTTTATGGTCAAAATGGTTGCATGTGATCTTGGCAGAAGTATCATGTGATGTGCCAGCATGTTAGAGATGATCAAGGCCCTTGAATAACCCTTAGCTCACATGAAATTGAGCTGGTTCGTAGATTCCACTGTGCAATCTTGTTGTGTAGCCAAAATGGTGGCAGGGGACATGTGGGGAGGGTCCCACACATGAGTTGGATGGATATTGGTAGTGGGGATGTGATGGTTATGAGGTGAATCACAAATCTGGACGGTAAGGGAGTCCTATTCGTGGTAATTAGGAGAGTTGGGATTAGGGTTTATGGTGTGTTTAAGAATGTTTTGATTTGGGGGTTATTAGAACAGTAGTTGTTTCCCGGTCAATATATTTATTAATTTACTAATTCAAAAATTAATATATTAATTATATACTGGATAGTGTATTATGGTTTGTGGGCTTTTGGGTCAGGTTTGGTGGAAAGGGGTGGATTAAGGTTGGACTTGTAATGGGTTTGGGCTGGATATGGGTTATAATTACACAACTTTTCCCCCTGAATTTTCATTTCCTTGGCATTCATAGGTTCAACAACTTATTCTTCCAATCCCTTTATAAATGAAGTTTCATACTTCATAATTTGGCCACAAATACTTTTCAAAAAGTATTTTAAGGGTATGATTTGTAATTTCTTAGATTTTTAAGGATCATCTTTGCCATTTTTTTGAAAGTTGAAGGTCTACACTTGTATCTTTGACTTTGTGGAGGACTAAAAGTGACATGTCTTCAAATTTGAGGGACCAATCTTGCCAATTCTTCAAAGTTGAGGGTCCTTTTTGTAAATTTGACAAACTTTAGGGACCAAACTTGTAATTATGAATATACAAGGGTTTAAAGTGTCAATTCTTCAATAATGAAGGACCCTTCTTGTACAATCTTCAATTCTTCAAGGTCTTTTCTTGGAATATCAACTCTACGGTCCGGTTCATTATGCGGCTTCTTTTCCGGTGTTCGTTTTTGATTGATTCTTGTGATCTTTTGTCATTTTCTCGATATCCGTACCTAAAATACACACTGAACAAACACAAGCATATATTTGGCACTTTTTATGATATTTTAACCATTTTAAGCCCGTTTTGGACGATGAGACTATGTATAAAAGTAGTCTCATCACTCCCCCATACTAAACCATTGTCGTGTCCTCACGCAATGCTAGAATGAAGTATCATAGCAGCTCCAAATTTATTTTTATGCATTTTTATTGTTTCATGAACTACACTACTACTACTTCTACTTGCTACTACTTGCGTTTTAGACATAATGTAGGATTTTCATCGCAAATTGGGACGTTTAGATTCATAGAACAAGAACACGTGAATGCTTCGTTAGTAATAATTTCGTCGTCCTCGATTTCACCCAATTCCATGCCAAGCATGTCAAACACCCCCAAATCGTATGCGCAGCGGAACTACAACATTTGGGTGCTAGGCGGTTATCATTACACACAAGCTATTTCGAACGACTCAAAGAGACGTAGAAATTTAAACATAAATTAAACATTGTTAAAAACATCATTGTCTATGTTAGCCCTATATTTTATATAGTCGAACAAGAATGTAATAGGTCATCTTAGTCGTTAAATGGTCTTGTATTGTAATAGGTTAGTCGGGATAACCGGGCTTGGACTTTAAGCTAATATTGTCTAAGTTAGGGGCGTAAGCCCAAGACTAAGCCAAGCTCGGCCCAAGTCACAAACCCACGGCCCATGGAAAGCCCATTGGTTCGTGGGGTATATAACCCTCTTTCACATGTGAAAGAGGGTGTTGGTTCATTTCATTAAACACATAGTTTTAGTGTAAACCTTCCACTTCTCTCTCTACTTTCTCTTTCTATTTTTCTTCTCTTTCTCTCTCTAAGAATCTTGTGTTATGGATTAAATGGGAACAACATTTGGTATCAAGAGCCTATAGTGGATTGGTGATTGAAGATTTGTGTGTTGTGTTCTTGATTTGTCGTGCTACTTTGATCCATATCATCACGTGCCAAAAATATTTTTGTGTTTTTATGGTTTATTCTTGATACAAATCATCTACATACTTTTGGTAGTGATTTGGTATTGTTACTTTGGTTAAAAACACAAAATTTTTTGGTGTTTGGATCATTTTTAGGCTCAAAATCTCGAATTTGTGGTGTACTTTCCGAAAAAAAGTGGTACTTTTTTTCTCCATATTGCGATCGTGTCCATCGCAAAGTTTGAGGGTTTTATATTGCGATACTTATTGCGACAGGTTCCATCTGAAAAGGTTTTGATCGCAATAACCCTAGGGTTTTACTTTGCGATCAACATTGCGATAGCCATATTGCGATAGATATTGCGATACAACATTGCGATAGATATTGCGATAGCCATATTGCGATAGATATTGCGATAGCCATATTGCGATAGATATTGCGATAGGACATTGCGACTGAACATTGCGACTGCATTGCGACAGAATATTGCGATGGGTTGTATTGCGATGCTAAATTTTGTTTGAGTAATTTTTCGAATTAGCCACTATCTAGACTAGTTTCGGAACGTAGTTTACACGAATATTAAAAAATTTTCGACCAAAAATTCAAATTTTCGGACCAAAATTCAAATTTTTAGGCCAATTTTAGGTTTTATTTTTGTCAAAATTTTTCACTTTTCAAACTTTTTCCCTACTAGTTATTGGCTATTTCTAACTCGAATTCAAAATTTGGCGATTCCAAAATTTTCGATTTACCGTTTTATCGGACTGAGGAATTTATTGTCGGACTGAGAAAAAATCGGAATTTTCAAAATTTCAACCACAATCTAATCACAACACATCCACTAAGATCCGTAATCCATACACATCATATCCTCTTCGAGACATCCGTTCAATGGACATCTTCGTGGATTCAACACCAACAACGTCCATGACTGCGATGAATAAAGAGAAGATGCAGAATCCAGAGGTTCAGACAAATACTGAGACTCCAATCAGTAAACCTTCTAACAAGGATTCTACCACCAAAACCGTTCATGCAATCAAATACAAGATGTCGAAAGCAAAAGAAAGATGCATGGAACACGTAAAGTTACTTCAGTCACACCTTCAGGTTCTTTCAAGAGAAGACCTAAAAGGCACTCGTCTTGAAATTGGATTCAAACGGGTATTCTTTCTACTATTTGGTCAAGATGTTGAGACATTCATCAGAACGATGCTACTTAATGTGGACCATCTTCAACAAGAACTTAACAAAGACGATTTTCACGAGAATATATCCATGGAGGTCCTTTTAGCTCTCAACAATCAGTTCCAGCAATTCATTGACTTAAGTGGCTTATCCAAAAACGATCGAGAGTTCACAAGCACATACTTTACCAAATATACTCTCATCGATCTTCAAGCGTTCAAAGAGACACTTCTTCAACACATGAGTAATATAAAGAAGTCAGTTGATGAAAGAACACGCCATCAAAGGCAATTGGAAAGAAGGTTGAATCAAAGACTGATGCAGACGAAAGAGAGCACTGTCGATAAAGATCAAGCATTGGATGCGACGAAAGAGAGCACTGTCGATAAAGATCAAGCATTGGATGCTTCTTCGGTTGCTACAGAAAGCAGCAGGCCAGAATCAGAAACTCATCATACCAACACAAGCTCAGGGAAAGATACAGCAGTTGTTGTTACAGCTATCAGCCCTACATGTGACAATGAGCCAATGGTTGAGGTACCATTAAATACTGATTCTAAGACTCACGAGCTCGAAACTCTCTAAGCTCAAACGACAAAAGATTTTGAGGATGCCAAACTCGAATTTTCAAAGAAAAATGACAAATTTGAAGCTTATTTTGAAAAACTTGAAAAAGCAAATGTTGTTCTTGAACAAAAATTGGATCGTAAGATTCAAGATTTCAACGCGGAAAAAGAACATTTTTTGAAACAAATAAATTTGTTAGAATCAAAGTTGGCTTCTCAAAATCCAAGTCCTCCGCCTGCTTCATTAACTGAATTATCTGTGCAACCTATCGACATTGTAGATAGTAATGATGCGAATGCGGATAACGCCATATTTGATAATATGAACATTAAGTTAGAACAACGTGTCGCTCAATTACTTCTACAAAATGAGCATTTAAAGGCTCAGATTCAGGAAAAGGTTTTTGCATTGACAGCGGTGAAAAATGAATTAAGGAAACTAAAAGGAAATAGTGTGGATACTAAGTTAGCAAAACAGTCAGTCTTGGGGAAACCTCCTTCTCAACCAGTCAGAAATCGCTCTGTTGCTAGACAACCGAATGCGTTTAAATCTGAACGACTCAAAATGTCGAATCCGAGGTTTGCATCCCAAGTTGACGTACGTCGCAAGTTGCCTAAACCAGTCACTCCACAATCTAGACCGACCTTAAGACAAACTGCTTCTACAAAACCCGATCACATGAATGCTTCAAGCAACTTTAGATCTAGCTCCAAGAACATGCCTAGGCGTAGTTCAAATGACACGGGTCATAAAAGCTATCTAGAGGATGCTAAAAATAAGACACAAGCAAGAGATAGGACCAAACCACAACCTAGGAGCGTTGTTCACACATCTAGGAATTCTAGACCCTTCTATGATGTGCACAATTCTGCCAACCCTAGGAACTCTAGAGCCTTCTCAGATGCTAAGCACTTTGTTTGCACGAAATGTAACAAATGCGTGTTTAATGCCATTCATGATGATTGTATCACTAAAGTCCTGAACAAGGTGAACCAAAAAGCTAGAGTACCTCAAAGACGGAACCCTAAAGGAAATAGGTTTTCTCCAACTAAGTCTTCCGCTGTGCATGAGAAACCTATGTCTCCTAGACCTTGTCTTAGGTGGATACCAACGGGTAGAAACTTTAAAACAATTGGTCTTAGGTGGGTTCCTACTGGAAAGATATTTCCCTCTAGCTCGACAAAGGTTCATAGTGAACCCCCACATGGTTCTCATCAAGATATCGCTAACCCACATGCAAGCATACAAACTACTGATGTAAGTGCAGGTAATAAAGTAAAGTTTCAACAAGAACACAACGGTTTTCCATATACATACCGTTCAACAAAAGACACTCTCAGAGTTTGGTTGCTGAAGAAGTAGATATTAGAGAAGCAAGCGTCTCAGGGGTTTCACAATTAAGCTTCAACAATGACTTACAGTCACATTTCAGGCTGTAACTCGAACGTCAAAGAAAGGGAACTTTATCTCTTCAACGATAAGTTACCCTCAAAACGAGAAATTCATATTTCTCGGTCACGAGCTTCTATTAAAACTATTCAAAAGTTTTATGCTCGTGTACAAGGCTTATAGTCAAATTACAGACTGTAACCCGGGCTCACAAGACAGGAAAGTTCATCCCGAGTATGACTTATCCTCAAAACGAGAAATTCGATTTTCTCGGACACGAGCTTACATTAAAACTATTCGAAAGTTTTAAGCTCGTGTAAATGACTTCTAGGCGCATCACAGCTTAGAACTCGGACCTAAACTAAGGAAAGTTTATCTCGAATGATAACTTATCCTTCTCAACGAGAAATTCATATTTCTCGGTCATGAGCTTCTCATAAAAACATTCAAAGTTTTTAAGTTCATGAAAAACGATTTCTAAGTAAATGTCAGCTTAGAACTCGAACTTCAACTTAAGGAAAGTTTATCACGGATGATAACTTATCCTTCATAACGGGAAATTTATTTTTCTCGGTCATGAGCTAGTCACAAAACAATCAAAGTTTTGAGCTCATGAAAAACGGACCCGAAAGGGGAGTGTACGTTTCAGTGCGCTTTCCCTAATCAATAGAAGAGAAGTCTTCTATCCTGATTATTTTAAAACCGTTGAACACAATTTTTCAAGAATTTCTCAAAAGGTTTTTCTAAATCTTTCAAAATTGTGTGTTCAACACTCCCTTCCTCATAAGTGGCTTTTATATCTCAAAATTGTCATATGTTATTTTGATCAATTTTTGAGGGGGAGCGTTTTAAAATCAAGCATTTTAATGTTGTTGGGTACATCTCTAAAAATGTCATATTTTATGTATCCAACACATTCCGCAAATGATATGAAGTTGTCAAATGTAATATATTATATCGGAAAAGGCATCTCAACTCCGTACCTCAACATATTTTGTGGTGTCGTTTTTCTAAAATTTTGTCAAATTTTGTCTCAAGACACACATATATTGTTGAGGGGGAGCGACCCGACTGAACATGTTCCATGCTTCATACGTGCACACATGTTTCTCTCCCAATCGGTTTTCAGAAATTGTCATATTTTAATCAATTAGTATCTCTAATATGATGTTTTTATATTAGAGATAGGGGGAGAAAATGTGATTAAAATATAATATAACGCAACATGTGATCTTAAAGACTCAAGTGCAACTCTTTCCTTCACATGCCAAACTATTTCGTATATCGATGCATGTGTGTAGGGGGAGCTTTTCGGAAATGTAAAACTTTCAAGTGTTAAAAGTTTTGATTTTTATCAAACACTTTGAATGGTTTTCAATGGTTTTATGGTTACGATCTTTACCCAAAACAACCTACTATCCACGACGGAACGATGGAGTCAAAAGGTGGTTTAGGATAGGAAACTAAGTCCTATGATCCAACCAGAACCGGAGGGATCTACCCAAGGACATTCCATAGCTAGAAATAGTTGTCCTTAGGAAAGATGGAGTGGAATGAAGCTGAATGCGGACCAAGTACTTAAGTTAGCACTAGAACAATCACAACAAGGTGCTAATGATGACGTATTGGTAAGCATTGAAGGAGTTGAATATTCTATGCAACTTAGGCAGAAACCGGGTCAATACATCTATTGAAGACAAGTCATCATGGACCCAGTGATGCAATGCACAACCCTTCCCAGCCATTCGAGTTTCTCTCAAAAGAAACTTGTCTCATTGTCACGGAGATCAACACGTATCTATTGACTTTCTCACTCCGAGTCAGTTAATATTGAAAAGGTGGCAGTCTGCTCCAGCCTCCGATTACCAAAATGCACTTATTGAGTCTAGAGCCAAACGAGATCAATTTATCATCTCATTAGGACACAATAGAGTCCTACGCATTATCCTTGTGATATTGCCAGAACATCTGAGTGATACGATTCACAATGAAGATGGAAATCCTGCTTGAGCCAGCATTAAACAAGCTCATGGTAGGTAACTTGTGCGATTCTACACGAATCAAACTTGTGAGAACTGGAAAGCAACTAAGTTTCGATTCTTAATTGATTCAAACTTGACTCCAGGTTTCTTCGCAAAATCCATGTGATCTTGCCAGAACATTCAGAGTGACACTCATTAGTGTTCACAGTGACGAATGGAAATCCTTCCAGTGTCAACATCAAACAGCACTGCGGTAGGTAACTCGCAAGATTCTCTATGAATCAAGCTTGTGACAAACTGGAAAGCAACAATGGTGCGATTCTTTTAGAATCAAACTTGTTCCAGGAAATCTGAATTGACGACTCTAATCAGGCGGATAATTTATCCTTATGATTCACTCTTTACGTTCGCAGTCTGCTTTGAGACGGTCGAGTAAAGAGAACCGGCTACTACCGCCGGGAAACCCTGTCAAGGAGGTTCTTAATCGAATCTACCTGATCACAGGTACTGTATTTTAATACCGTTTAACGGTCTTCACCGACCGGAGGTAAAACGCTACCGAGTTAGGATGAAATGTTCAAAGCCATTTTATCCGTGTCTATATGTGTTGCTGCATATCAAGAAGGTGGCGTAGCTGTGTAACCAATGTCGATTCAGAAGTCACAAGAGCACAAGATGGCGATAATCAAGATACCTAAGGATGTAAGAATGTAATAGGTCATCTTAGTCACAAGGAGTACAGATGAATATCTCAAGCACTCAAAGTCAAATGACAAAGGCTCAAGATAAAGATCACGAAAGCATGAAGGAACAAAGTTGTTACAAACAAGATCAAGACCAAGATACAAGACCAAAGCAGGAAGATCTCCTCTACAAGAATGTATTCACTCAATCATCTTATGCTTTTTAAGCTTTTTAAGATGACCGATACATTGGGGGAGATTGTTAGCCCTATATTTTATATAGTCGAACAAGAATGTAATAGGTCATCTTAGTCGTTAAATGGTCTTGTATTGTAATAGGTTAGTCGGGATAACCGGGCTTGGACTTTAAGCTAATATTGTCTAAGTTAGGGGCGTAAGCCCAAGACTAAGCCAAGCTCGGCCCAAGTCACAAACCCACGGCCCATGGAAAGCCCATTGGTTCGTGGGGTATATAACCCTCTTTCACATGTGAAAGAGGGTGTTGGTTCATTTCATTAAACACATAGTTTTAGTGTAAACCTTCCACTTCTCTCTCTACTTTCTCTTTCTATTTTTCTTCTCTTTCTCTCTCTAAGAATCTTGTGTTATGGATTAAATGGGAACAACAGTCTATTGCTTCCCAAACCCCATAGAAAATACAAAACAGAGTTGCGTTAAGGTCCCCACTGAATCTCAACCCAAAAGTACATTACTTTTTTCACATGACATAATATAAAAAGTTTTAAGTTATAAAAGGGAGGAAAGACAAAATAGACCGCCAAGCCACAACAACTTCCATCCTAGCATGCTCCTTGCTACCATATCATCGATTACCTGAAACACATGCTTAAAGGGGTCAACAAATAATGTTGATCGAAATTTATAGGTTTTACAATCTCATTTTTGAACATAAGTGTATAAAATCAATCAAGATCATTTATAGAATTGTCGATCAAACAATCTATCATTCAAGGTTATTATCGTTAGCAATAGCTAATAATTGTGTTTAAGCTCATGACACAAATCCATTAACTCAATCACCCGCGTACATTTACCGGCATGATTAAGATGAAACCAGTGCCCCTTCTAAAGGAATTAGTTGCAATTATACCTTATTTATTATCACAAGTTATCCGTCCGCAGAGGGTACTCAACGTACTAGCTCTCGTCTCGGATAAGTTCGTCAACCCCATAGTACTATCAATTGTATAAGCGGCTATTTCTAATCCACACGAGGATTAAACAATAGTTAATAGTTCATAAATATAGGGTCTTATGCAACTAGGTACTCAACACAATTCAGGCAACTTTCGGGTCCAACAATCATTCATGACTTATGTTCGTTTTATTTAAAATAGCATGCATCCCCCTCGCGGGTAAAACCATTTAAAAGTGTTATAAAGCGAGGCTATAAACTCACCTTGAGTAGTAGTAGTGGTTCTAGCGAAGACGTAACGAAAATATCACCGACGATGTGGTTGCCCCAGAAAATCTAACACGTGACCTAAAAATCAAAATACGAAAACCGAATCAATACTCCGTGTACATTATTGTAATAAACACGCGTATATAAAAACACTTAATACTTATACAAAAATCACGCCAAAACTCATACATGTGATCATTACTAGACTCGTATTGTCTATCTATATAATTAAAAATGTTTCCCATTTTATAACTTTGCCGGTACTTACCAAAAGTACGGGCTGTTTTCTAACACTTAAGCATCATAATAGATTACGAGAAAATTTGTAAAAATCCCTTACAACCTGTAGAAAACCCATTTTAAATTCCATAGAAAGTTTTCACTTTTATGACCCATTACTCATTACATTACTAGACGTAAACTTTTCGGACAGATTTTGCACTTTTACAAGGTAAGACTTCTTTGACTTGTTTAAAACATACCATTAGCTAATTTGACTCCTAATTCTAAAAATAGACTCAAAAATACAGGTTTAGAACCAAAGAACAACTTTCAATTCTTTATACAACTCTATCTATGGTCCCCGGGATTTGACCTAAAACCAAACATAATTTCGAATTATGTTGATTCTCATCTCCCGGTAAATGAACTTTCAAAATAGCATAACTTTTGACTCGTTTGGAGTCGTAAGCTCTTTCTTATACCAAATCGAGGATAAGACAATGCTCTACAACTACATCCTAGCCTCATGACCTGTTTTCAAAATTAAACCCACGAAAACATGCCTAAACAATCTGCCTAAATTTTCCTTCCTTAAAATCAACCCAACACTTGTTTCCAATCCATTCTAACATCACCTAGACCTATACTAACCACTTATAATCATTCCCAAACATCCTAATCAGCCTATACTACTAAGAAAATCAAATCTTTATAAAAAACTCAAATCCTAAATCACACATGCATTATGTTTAACCTATTTAAAAACATCAAAAACATAACTCTAAACACAAACCCACAACACAAATCATCAAACACCATGAACAACCAAACACCCCCATTTGGCCGTGGGGTGTTGGTGTTCAAAACACCCCAACCAAATTGATTTTGGTTGGTTTTATGGATGATTAACCATTACCCAAACATCAATCAAACATGCAAATGATCGAGTTACACCAAAACATATATTTGAAAAATCTTTGATTCTTGAAAAATTTGTGTTAATGCATATTGTTATAAATTACACCAAAACACTTACAAATGAAAATTAAGATGTGGTCTAAACTTGGTTTTGTTCAAAATCAAAAGGAAAAATTTTGGTGGTGGTGGTGTGGAGGCCGACGGCCAAAGAGAGAGAGAAAGGAAGGAGAAAGAAATTTTTGAAATGATTTTTTTTGTTTGTGTGTTTTCCATCCTTCCCTTTTTTCTAAAATTTGAGGGGCCAATTTTGCCATCTTTGCTTTCTTTTGGCCTCATTTTTAAACGAAAAAGTTTAGTAGCGGGAAACTACTTACTAGTTAATTTTGAAAATTTGCGGGAGTCGGGGGTCGCCCCGAACACTTGAAAATACTTTTAAGGCAATTTAAACGCACCCAGGATAAAATAAAACGCACCCGGCTCGACTTAGAACGAACCAAAAATAAAATTCTAAAAAAATTCTAATATCAACAAAGCGACAATAAAACATAAAAATGGGCATCCGTCGGGATCGTAGTGGTCGTCGGCTTTCCTAAATCGTCCATCGTTAAGATTACGACCTAAAACGCTGGTTTCAACTTAAACCGTCAAATATATAATAAAGAAATTCCTTAAAAATTTCAAAAATATTCGTAATTTAGGGTAAAGTAAGTGACCTAGGGTTCTGGGTATCACATCCACCCCTCCTTAAAGAGAGCGACGTCCCGGCGCTCGTCTCTTCTTATACTCACATTTCGTGCCGCTAGAACAGATGAGATATCTCTTCTTGAAGAAGTCCTCACGTTCCCAAGTGTATTCCGGTCCACGTCTAGAATTCCATCGTACCTTCACAATGGGAATTCTACTATGCTTCAGTCTCTTAACCTCTCGGTCCATAATCTCCACTGGTTCCTCCACAAAATGCATTATCGTCAAGTTGAATCTCGTCCAAAGGAATCACCAATTCCTTATCCGCCAAACATTTCTTCAAATTCGATACGTGAAATGTGTCGTGAATAGCACTAAGCTCATTCGGCAATTCTAACTTATAAGCTACAGGTCCAATTCGTCTAACAATCTTGAACGGTCCAATATACCTTGGACTCATCTTTCCTTTCTTCCCAAAACGTATCACACCCTTCCATGGTGACACCTTAAGCATGACCATGTCTCCGACCTCAAATTCTAACGGTTTCCTCCTATTATCAGCGTAACTCTTTTGTCGGCTTCTCGCAGCAAGTAAATGGTTCTTGATTTGCACAATCTTCTCTGTAGTTTCTAAAACCATTTCGGGCCCAGTCAACTGACTTTCTCCCACTTTGCTCCAACACACAGGAGACCTACATGTCCTTCCATACAATGCTTTAAATGGTGCAGCCTTAATACTCGCATGATAACTGTTATTATACGAAAACTCCACTGAAGTTAAGTGGCGTTCCCAGCTTCCTCTGAAATCAATCACGCATGCTCGAAGCATGTCCTCCAACGTCTGAATAGTTCGTTCGCTTTGGCCATCAGTTTCAGGATGATAGGCCGTGCTCAAACTCAATTCGGTGCCCATCGCACGTTGAAGAGATTTCCAAAATTCCGAAGTAAATCTGTTGTCGCGATCCAAAATGATCGATAAAGGTACTCCATGTCGACAAACAATTTCCTTCACGTACACACTGGCAAGTTTCTCCATGCTATCCGTCTTCTTCATAGGTAAAAAGTGAGTAGATTTCGTCAATCTATCCATGATCACCCAAACCATATCACAACTACTAGGAGTCCTAGGTAAACCCGTCACGAAATCCATAGCGATCTTTTCCCATTTCCATTCTGGAATCTCAGGTTGTACCAACAACCCAGACGGTCTCTTATGTTCAGCTTTAACCTTCGCGCAAGTCAAACACTTACTGACGTAACAAGCAATTTCTGCCTTCATATTCGGCCACCAGTAGACTTTCTTCATATCGTGATACATCTTATCCGCTCCAGGATGTATCGAGTACTTCGACTTATGAGACTCATTCATAACCAAATCTCGTACTCTAGGTGTTCCTTCCTCAGATGAACATAGCGGTAACCAAATCCGATTTTCAAAATATCTCAGCCCGTCTGACTTCACCACAAAAAGAGGTTTCTTCAGTCTTCCCAGATTCTCGGCGCCAATATTTTCTTTCATCAGTCCCTTCTCTTGTGCTTTAAATATCGATCCGGTCAAATCAACACCCTCAGTCATCACTAATGCTCTGACTCTCAAAGGTTTCTCTCTATCCTTCCTACTAAGTGCATTCGCTACAACGTTCGCCTTGCCAGGATGGTAACGAATCTCGCAGTCATAGTCACTCAGTAGTTCCACCCATTCTCTTTGTCGCATATTCAACTCCTTCTGGTCTAATATGTGCTGCAAACTCTCGTGGTCAGTGAATACAACGCACTTAGTCCCATACAAGTAGTGTCTCCACAACTTTAGCGCAAAAACTACAGCTCCTAGTTCCAAATCATGTGTAGTGTAGTTTTCCTCATGCTTCCTCAATTGCCTCGACGCGTAAGCGATCACCTTGTCGCGTTTCATCAAAACAGCTCCATAACCCTTATGAGACGCGTCACAATAAACCATGAAGTCTTCGATTCCTTCCGGCAATGACAAAATCGGAGTAGAACACAGTTTGTCCTTAAGTGTTATAAAAGCGATTTCTTCATCATTTCCCCATTCAAACACCTGATTCTTCTCAGTAAGCTTGGTCAACGGCTTCATAATCAACAAAAACCCTTCGATGAATCTCCGATAATAACCAGCTAAACCAAGAAATTGTCGAACTTCTGTCGGCGTTGTCGGTGCCGACCATTCCTTAATTGCCTCCACCTTGGCAGGATCTACACGAACTCCTTTGTTGTCAATCACATGCCCAAGAAATTGTACAGATTCCAACCAAAACTCACACTTGTAGAATTTTGCGTACAGCTTCTCTTTCTTTAACAGCTCCAATATCGTCCTCAAGTGCTTCTCATGTTCTTCTTTGCTCTTGGAGTAAATAAGAATATCATCAATGAATACAATGACAAACTTATCCAAATACGGATTGCACACTCGATTCATAAGATCCATGAACACTGAAGGTGCATTCGTTAATCCAAAAGGCATCACTTGGAATTCAAAATGTCCATATCGCGTACGAAAAGCAGTTATAGGAATATCCTCCTCTCTAACTCGTAGTTGATGATACCCTGATCTCAAGTCAATCTTCGAGTACACATAGGATCAGATCAGTTGCAAGGATCAAATAAGTCGTCAATACTCGGTAATGGATATCGATTCTTAAGCGTCAATTTTTTAAGCTCTCGATAGTCGATACACATTCGAAACGACCCGTCCTTCTTCTTTACAAATAACACAGGCGCTATGGGGAGCGTCTAAACAATCCATCCAATAATCACGTCAAAAGATCCTAGCTCTATAGGCATTAATTCTATATCAAAGGCATAATTCCCTAACTTCAAGGAACACCCTCTTAGTATAAAATTAGTACTAACAATCTTTCCATCGGCTAATTCCACATTATAGTTAGTCGTTAGCATCACCGGTTCTCTATTGATAAGACGACTAAATTTTACGTATACAAAGATTTTGTCGGATCCAGTATCAAATAATACACAAGCATAACGAGCGTCAAGTAGAAATGTACCGGTTACTACATTCGGGCCTTGCAGTTTGTCAGCGATACCCACTCGGTATACAGCAGCAGCAGCATTTCCTCCCTGCCTATTCCCAGCTTTCGGGCAGTTTCCTTGCTTGTGCCCCTTTTCTCCACAACCAAAACAAACCATTACTCTAGTGGCATTCGCCCCTGTAGCCACACCTCTCGATCGAAATTATGCAGCTCTATGGCCAGCCTTCCCACACTTGCCACATGCAGGAGGACAATTCCCAATATGGTACAAGTTACAACGGCCACACTGAGGATTGACCTTAACTCCTCTGGGGGCAGTAGCGGCTCTCATCCCATCATTCCTCCTTTGGCTGAACTGTTGGTTACGATTCGGTCCTTGATTGTTGTTGCGATTTCCCCCATGATTCTGTCCTTGTGATTGACTCACCTGGGCAACTTCCCATTTCCTTTTGTTTCCCTCAGCAATATAGTCTTTCTTGTCTTGCAACTTAACATCCATCAGTGCATGAGCCATTTGAACGGCTTCATCAAATGATCTGGGATTTGACGAAGTAGTCTCACCCTTAATGTTGCTCGACAGACCCTTGATATACTGTTTCATCTTCTTGCGATCGTCTACGAAAGCATCAGGACACAACAGGCTTAACTCATTAAACCTCCTTGTATAAGCAGTGATGTCATTATTCTTCAACAACAAGTGTCTCAACTCGTCCTCTAACTGACCCAGCTCTTCCTCGGGACAAAACTTCTTAGTCAAAAGTGCCTTGGTTGCAGCCCAAGTTCTTCTATTTGATACTACCAATCCGACAGTAGCCACCTGGTTGTTCCACCAGCTTAAAGCATCATCCAGGAAAGTAGCAGCTGTAAATTTAACTTTGTTTGCCTCAGAGCACCCACTGATTTCGAAAGTGCTCTCAATCTTTTCCACCCATCTACGGAGTTCCAAAACTCCACCGGTACCACGGAACTGTGTGGGACCACATTTCACGAAACCGGCATATGAACATTCCCTTGGGGCTGGTTGCCTCTCCACATTTCCACCTTGACCCTGGTTTCTGTTCGAACGATCTGCCTCAAGAGCATTGGCGATTTTGGAGGCATGGTGAAGTCTTTGTTACACCTCTCTACAATGACAGGGAAATAGAAAACAAGGTAAGTATACATATCAAGATTAAGAAGGATTTTTTTTTTCAGGACATAATATAAATACAACAACACACCAACAAGGTTACTAATATTTATCAATCACATCACAAAAGAGCAAATTCAAGACTTATCATAGATTATGAAAGGTAAACATGGATTGCATTGATAGATCAACCAAAATCTGTGACAAGTAATGCCACTACAACTGTAAAACCCGCATGCTTTTACCATGAATAGTGCCCTTAAGATCGTACGTCCTAGATTAAAACTTACCTCAGTTAGTATTGATCACATTCATGTGCTAATAATCAAGCAAGTGCATACGTGTATGACATGACAAGTATCGATTACGTACGAACTCATGATAAACAGTTAATAATATATCACGTGAACATAATTAAATCATGATCACCATTTAAAATACTAACTAAAATAATTACGTAATTACTTATAATATAATTACGAGCGTTAAGTTTACGATAAACGACACGTTAAATTAAACAGAAACACTTTAAACACGAGCACGTTTAACCACGAACGAACACGAAACATCGGGACACGAGAAAGGTACGGGTACCCCATGTGGGGCCCCCATACCCACGGCTCATGTACAAGAAATGGGCTTAGCCATGGACTTTACAAGTAAAGGGGGGTAAAGAGTAAAACATGTTTTCACTTTTCATTTTTCAAGAAATAAACAAAAACCCTAAAAGAGTTTTTCTCCTCTCCTTTTCTTCCTCTTTGTGCCGCCACATAAACACCACCATAGGGGGTGATTTGTTTGATTTTGATCTTGAAAACTATTGTATAATCAGTGTTTGTTCATCCCTTTTCCAAGCTACATAGTGGTATACCTTTCTAACCCTTCTTTTTAATTCTTTTTAATTCTTTTAATCTTTGATTATTTTCATGAACATGTTATTTTTTTCTTATAAAAACAAGGTAATTAATCATTGATCTAACATGTTTTGGTATTAATTAAAATCAAAGAATGGTTTATAAGGGTGTTTGTTTTTGGCCGCCTAGCAAACAAACCCGAGGGGGGGTTTGGTTTGCTATTGCCGCCACCACCAAGACCACAATTGGTCTTGGTTGGCTCATGTGGGACCCACGGCAGCAAGGAGACACGTGTGCCCCGGGTTTGGCCCGGGGTACGGTGTCGAATTCATGCCCGATTCATGGTTCGTTGGTTAAAATCATGATCTATGTTACATGTAATTTTTATGAATCATGAACTTAGGATATAATTAATTAATAACATGAAATATTAATTAAATCATGACTTAGGTTATTTTAATTATTAGTTTAACATGACATTAATTTAACCTAAGTATTTTATGTTATAAGTTATAATTAATTAATTATTAAAACATGCCTATAATTAATTAATTTAGACATGACTTAGGTTATATTATTATTAATAATAATACACATTTTAACCTAAGTATTTTCATTTCATTTTAATTAAAACATGTTACACTTTAATTAAAATGCTTAACCTATAGTTTAATTAAAATACATGAAATAATAGTTAAACTATACACTATATCATATGACTTAAGAAATAAGCTTATAACACTTAGACTTATATGTTAGCTTATGTAATCAGCTTAATTCTAATTATGGAAACTTCTATTTATAGAAACTTAATTAAATAAGGCAACTAATCTAATTATGGAAACCTTCTATATATGGAAATCAATCTATTTCAGGCAGCTAATCTAATCATGGAAACTTTCTATATATGGAAACTTATTTAATTAAGGCAGCTGATCTATTTTTGGAAACTTTCTATTTTTAGAAACTAATCTATTTTAAGCAGTAAATTCTATTTTTGGAAACTTTCTATTTTTGGAAACTTTCTATTTTTGGAAACTTTCTATTTTTGGAAACTTTCTATTTTTGGTAACTTTCTATTTTTGGAAACTTTCTATTTTTGGAAACTTTCTATTTTTGGAAACTTTCTATTTTTGGAAACCTGCTATTTTTGGAAAGTTACTTATTATTATACAGTAAGTATATTAATACATGAAACACCAGTAATACTTAATCAGATTAATCAGAATACAAGATAAACACAGTTTAAGGCTTTAAACAGTGAACCATGACCTAAAACATACCAAATCAGCTATAATGAGACACAAAACCCAGTACGTAATCAGTGAATCGATACTTATACACGTGTGTATTCATGTAGCGTTAGTGATCCAGAAGTAGGAGTCTTTCTTCCGTTCATTCACTGGACTTGAGGTACGGATTCCCGTCCTTTCAGTATGGACATTCCTTCCTTATTAGGATTTCCCGTATGCAGCCAACTGTTTTCCCCAGCATTTGTTTTATTGTTTTGAACTGCTTATGTTAATTTAGCATAAACTATAGCCATATACAAGCATGACCAGTTTCACCTAGTTATGGAGGTACCATAACCATAGCATTGGAGGCACCGATGTTATGACTTCCCCACGGCGGAGTGATTGCTCGTGGCGTCCCTTTTCAGTTTGACCATATTATAATATCAGTTGGGGCGTATGGGTGCATCCTAGTTACATGTTTTATTCAGTTTATCATGGTGAATGTGGTGTGTGCCTTGCATCCTTCACAAGGAGTTGATCCCTCCTACCCAAACCAGTATATTAATTAGAGGCATCCCCTCTAATCAGCATGATGAGGTCACCCCTCCAAGTATTCATGCACGTGACCTTTTCATGACCTATATGGGCTATGGTATATTTATGTTAAAACAGTTTTCACAAGATAAACATAAGGCTTTTCAAACTATAAAACCAGTTTTCTTGATACTTAACCAGTTACTCAGAACTTATTCTTCCGCTGTTATATGTTACATGCTTATCCTATTTCATGCTTTATTGTACATCCGTGCACTGAGCGTCTTGCTCAGCCGTTACTTTCCTTTCCATGTCCCAAAACGGCAGGTACCCAAGACTCGAGCATTTGGAGGACGCACATAGGATGGAAGCTGCCAGAGACTTCTTTTCCTTTTTGCCTTCATATAGTTATGCTTGTTTAGTCTTTATTCAGTTCATTTCCTTTATTTATGTTTTGGGCTTATGTTTGGGAACCGATGTTTGATTCCGGTTTTCCCTATGGTCATGTATGTTTTACTACATATCACCTTGCATGCTTTGATGACACGCCATAATCACGCGTGACATTCCATTTATCAAAATGGGGTGTTACAATTATGGTATCAGAGCCAAGGCTTCGACCTGTAGGCTCTAAAACTCGACCTGTGACTAGTGGGTAGTCACCAGGAGCTTCCTAAGCCAACGTTTGTTATTCCACGTATTGATGTTTCAGCGCGTTGTTGTTTCAACCATTACGTTTTCAGCACCTTTTTGTTTAGCCATGACGTTTTCAGCACCTTGTTGTTTTCACCATGATGTTTTCACCAGTATCGTCTTACTAATATGGAATGAACAACCGTCATCCATGCTTAGTTATGTGTCATTGTCTATGCATGATGTTCCTTGTGAACTGTGACGATGTGGACTGACCCCAGTAGTTCATAATTTTCACATAAATTTTTTTTTTTTTTTTTCTGTTAAGTTTTGACAATGACTTTTAATTATTATGTTTCATGCATTCATGCATTTATATCATATGTCATCTGTTGCAGGAATTTTGACTAAGTAATGGTTGGTACAGGACTGGCCCTATTTAGTCGCATGTGCTTTTATCGAAACTTTTAACTTTGGGACCGACCCATAGGCGTCCCCTCGCCATGTCTTTTGTTTTGGAACCGACCCATAGGCGTTCCTTCGCGCATATAAGTTTTATAAACTACATCATGCATTTATGCACTGTTTTTACGCACAATTTTTTTTTCATGATTATGGCATAAATTTTGTTTCATGTTTATTAATATTACGCTCTAATCAGAGTAATCATATCAACTTTGTTTTGGGAGTTGACCCCAGTCGTTCCCACCAGTGATTTTTTTATTTATTTCAGTACAATCATGTTATTCCGAGAACACTCTTTAAATTTTTTTTTATGATCCTTATGACGATTATGGTTTCATACTATCATGGTTAACCTCATTTTCATGCTGATTACGTTTTATACTCCATCTTGATTAATTTCATTCCAATATTTACATGATGATTTCATCTTCATGATTCTGTACGTCTTAAGTTTTATTTTTTTGATTACGTTCTCGTCATGTTGAACATGCCCTCATACTAAACATGGAAGGGTTTCATTAAATCCTGTTTCATAACAGTCATGGTTGGTTTTCATTGATCATGCTGTCAGGCAAATCATCGTTGAATTTTGTGTAACCACACTTTAGCGTTTCTCTATGCAACCAGAATGATGTCTATGCTAATACTGCCAGGTTATCATGATAGTTTTCCTAACCGTTTAACCGGTTTACTTTCCTTAAATCATGACAAATGATCGAGCCCATACCGATCATTTCATGTGTGTTCCATGTGTACTCCACGTACAGTATTTCATGTGTATTACATGTACCTTAATCCATGTGTATTCCCCTTGCAATACTTCACGAGTATTCGCTAGTCGATTCTAAATCACCTCAGGCGTATGTTCACTTGCTGATATTCTACAAGATTGTCAATGCCGCTCATAGCTTGGAGATGTTACTGAAGGTTGATGCTGCTGATGTTGGGAGACGCTACGAGATGCTGATGCTGATGCTGTTCACAACCTGGAGATCCTAAAAGACGAAGACAAAGGCGTCGGAGCAAAGCAATTGGACGAGAAGATGCTTCACCATCAGACGATTCCCACCAATCATTGTCCCAAATTCATAGTTACATGTCACACGTCGTTCGGCTGTCATTGCAGCCATATGAGTGCAAATCAGTACCAGCCGGCCACTCAGCTAAATAGTTACATGAGTCACGGTCATGAGAATGACCGTCAGGGAACCGACAGACAAGATGATAGTAACCACTACTATGACAGCAACTATCTTAGAAATCGCAACCGAGGCTCCGGCCACGGACGTGATCAGACATACAAATGATCAGTAGTCCAACCGATCCGCCAATTCTGGCATATTAACCTAATATTGTGGTTATATTTGTTTCACATCTCGAGACACATGTCAAGACATCAGTCAAGACGCATGTCTCACGTATACCTCCTGAAGACACATGTCAAGACACCAGTCAAGACATATGTCATGCTTATTGTTCCAAGAAACGAGTCAAGACACATGACTCACGTCCAACTATGGAGCATTTCTAAGAAATTCAGGGTACCCTCCAAGGGTACATCTATTTGTTGTGCCATGTATAAATCAGGCCACAAGAATTTCAATACCATTATCGGCCCATCAGTGAGAACTGTCACGTTGCCGATGTCACTTTTATTTCTTTCACCATAGTTCATATATTCATGACCATGAAGGACGCCTTTCGTATTCCCACGCATATGAAGGTTTTCCTTCAGCTTAATGAATAAGATCCAAACTGCTAACGCATTTCCTCGGACAGACACGAGATGAATTTTATCCTAATTATGTACTATGAACACCACACCATGCTACGATTCATAATTATGTACAGTAATGTTCAGGCTCCTGAATACATTCAGCTTGATTTTCCATCGGAATATCTGTGCAAATTTTCTACGCTTACAAGCATGTGCATTGTTAGCCATGGTCGCTAAAATTTTCTAGCTGTCAGTAAGACACAACCACTTAACTCTTTTACGCACAGCCAGTTGATTATTCCAAAGTCTTCCTATACATTCTAGCAGAACCTACAAGGAGAAGGATGGTACCATGAGATTATGTGTCGACTACCGTTGACTTAAACAAATCACCATTCATGACCGTTATTCTCCTCCACGTATTGACGACATGTCCAATCAACCGTATAGTGTTAATCACTTTTCCAAGATCGAACTCATGATCATGCTGCCAACAGTGACGAGTAAAAGAGCAGGACATGTCCATGACTGCTATTCGTACACGACTCGGTCATGCTAAATTTATGATTTTGAATTAGTCTCATCAATGCTCCAACCGCATTATGGACTTAATAAATTGAGTTTCCATGAACTCCTAAACAAATTCATCAACGTTTTCATTGAGGATAACCTGATTTCCTCTAAGCCTAGAGAAGAACAGGAAGACCATATCTGCACTATGTTGCAAATTCTATGCCAAGAGAAATTTTACCCTAGAAAATTTTCTAATATCAATTCTGTTTCATAACAGTCACACGCTGAATCACATGGGTTTCTATGGTTAATCTTACCATGACTCAGCTTATGCGTAAAGGAGAGAACCCTACACTACATTAGGTGTTCTAGGAAATCCTACGCTAGGAGAAGTCTAGATTCAGAGACTCAGAGTTTCGCAAACTCCTAGGTATCAAGTTCTACGAAGCAAGATACAGTTACGTTCATATCTAGGTACCTGACATACCAACAGGTTAAGATAGGACACCAACAAACTGGGATGTTTTCATCATATGAGATTGTGAATCGAAAAGGGACAAGATCTCCATGGATTTTAGTTACCAGATTTCAGCAAACTCAGAAGAAGCATGATGCTATCTGGGTTATTATCAACAGTTTAATCAAGTCTGCAAAATCCTTACATCCGTACGGATTTCAGAACCAACGGATCGAACGAACATGTTCCAGCCAAGGCTCATCCGACCACTTGGTAATCCCGCAGCTATCGAGTCAGACAAAGATTCATAATTGTACTCCTAACTTACTTCACGTCTTCATTCTAATTCCACGACTTGCTTTCGCGCTCACGTTCATGACACTATTCACGTTCATGATCGTATTTTGGCTTACGATTCTACGTTCATGTCTTTTCTCGTTCTGGAAGTTGCAAGAACTTGTGAGACCAGACCCAAGTTTAGCATAACTCTCCATCATCAGATAGACGTTTCACGTCATATTCCACGTCTCACCTTGTAGCGTTTGGCGTCACCGCCATTATATTATATGATCACGATATGTCTCACATGTCATGTTCATTCCACGTTCCTCATATCATGATCAAATTAGGTTACATGTATCATGGATCACGATATGTTTTCTCATACTACACTCGCCATATCTCCACGTAGCACGTTCAAAATTTTTCACGTATCACGTTCAAAATTGTTCACGTACTACGTTTCTTTATGTCTCGCGCATCGTTTCTAATTATCAGTTAAGTCAGATGGTCTTGCATCGTAACGTTTCAGTCACCCTTGCACGTTAACTCTTATATTTTTTTTTCTCGATCGAATTTAGGGGATCTACCTTCCGTTGATAACCAAGAATTTCTTCATATTCCAAGTCAAGGTCAGGAGGACCAAGATTTATCATTAGTGTCAGGATCTTCTGAAGGAACCGTTCCAAGAGGGAGGCCACTTGGAAACGGACAAGTTCATCCGGACTTCTTATCCATTTTTCTCTTATCGATTAGATATGTCCTTTCAGTCACGTCACGTTCCATGTCTTTTCAAGACATGTCACGTCCCACGTTCCCTTCTACCATGTCACCTTCATTTCCGTAATTTTGCATACCTTTCCAGTTTGATTCGGGTATGTTTTGCTTCCAGTTACTTTATCTATAATTCGGGGACGAATTATTCTTTTAGGGGGGAAGAATTGTAAAACCCGCATGATTTTACCATGAATAGTGCCCTTAAGATCGTACGTCCTAGATTAAAACTTACCTCAGTTAGTATTGATCACATTCATGTGCTAATAATCAAGCAAGTGCATACGTGTATGACATGACAAGTATCGATTACGTACGAACTCATGATAAACAGTTAATAATATATCACGTGAACATAATTAAATCATGATCACCATTTAAAATACTAACTAAAATAATTACGTAATTACTTATAATATAATTACGAGCGTTAAGTTTACGATAAACGACACGTTAAATTAAACAGAAACACTTTAAACACGAGCACGTTTAACCACGAACGAACACGAAACATCGGGACACGAGAAAGGTACGGGTACCCCATGTGGGGCCCCCATACCCACGGCTCATGTACAAGAAATGGGCTTAGCCATGGACTTTACAAGTAAAGGGGGGTAAAGAGTAAAACATGTTTTCACTTTTCATTTTTCAAGAAATAAACAAAAACCCTAAAAGAGTTTTTCTCCTCTCCTTTTCTTCCTCTTTGTGCCGCCACATAAACACCACCATAGGGGGTGATTTGTTTGATTTTGATCTTGAAAACTATTGTATAATCAGTGTTTGTTCATCCCTTTTCCAAGCTACATAGTGGTATACCTTTCTAACCCTTCTTTTTAATTCTTTTTAATTCTTTTAATCTTTGATTATTTTCATGAACATGTTATTTTTTTCTTATAAAAACAAGGTAATTAATCATTGATCTAACATGTTTTGGTATTAATTAAAATCAAAGAATGGTTTATAAGGGTGTTTGTTTTTGGCCGCCTAGCAAACAAACCCGAGGGGGGGTTTGGTTTGCTATTGCCGCCACCACCAAGACCACAATTGGTCTTGGTTGGCTCATGTGGGACCCACGGCAGCAAGGAGACACGTGTGCCCCGGGTTTGGCCCGGGGTACGGTGTCGAATTCATGCCCGATTCATGGTTCGTTGGTTAAAATCATGATCTATGTTACATGTAATTTTTATGAATCATGAACTTAGGATATAATTAATTAATAACATGAAATATTAATTAAATCATGACTTAGGTTATTTTAATTATTAGTTTAACATGACATTAATTTAACCTAAGTATTTTATGTTATAAGTTATAATTAATTAATTATTAAAACATGCCTATAATTAATTAATTTAGACATGACTTAGGTTATATTATTATTAATAATAATACACATTTTAACCTAAGTATTTTCATTTCATTTTAATTAAAACATGTTACACTTTAATTAAAATGCTTAACCTATAGTTTAATTAAAATACATGAAATAATAGTTAAACTATACACTATATCATATGACTTAAGAAATAAGCTTATAACACTTAGACTTATATGTTAGCTTATGTAATCAGCTTAATTCTAATTATGGAAACTTCTATTTATAGAAACTTAATTAAATAAGGCAACTAATCTAATTATGGAAACCTTCTATATATGGAAATCAATCTATTTCAGGCAGCTAATCTAATCATGGAAACTTTCTATATATGGAAACTTATTTAATTAAGGCAGCTGATCTATTTTTGGAAACTTTCTATTTTTAGAAACTAATCTATTTTAAGCAGTAAATTCTATTTTTGGAAACTTTCTATTTTTGGAAACTTTCTATTTTTGGAAACTTTCTATTTTTGGAAACTTTCTATTTTTGGTAACTTTCTATTTTTGGAAACTTTCTATTTTTGGAAACTTTCTATTTTTGGAAACTTTCTATTTTTGGAAACCTGCTATTTTTGGAAAGTTACTTATTATTATACAGTAAGTATATTAATACATGAAACACCAGTAATACTTAATCAGATTAATCAGAATACAAGATAAACACAGTTTAAGGCTTTAAACAGTGAACCATGACCTAAAACATACCAAATCAGCTATAATGAGACACAAAACCCAGTACGTAATCAGTGAATCGATACTTATACACGTGTGTATTCATGTAGCGTTAGTGATCCAGAAGTAGGAGTCTTTCTTCCGTTCATTCACTGGACTTGAGGTACGGATTCCCGTCCTTTCAGTATGGACATTCCTTCCTTATTAGGATTTCCCGTATGCAGCCAACTGTTTTCCCCAGCATTTGTTTTATTGTTTTGAACTGCTTATGTTAATTTAGCATAAACTATAGCCATATACAAGCATGACCAGTTTCACCTAGTTATGGAGGTACCATAACCATAGCATTGGAGGCACCGATGTTATGACTTCCCCACGGCGGAGTGATTGCTCGTGGCGTCCCTTTTCAGTTTGGCCATATTATTATATCAGTTGGGGCGTATGGGTGCATCCTAGTTACATGTTTTATTCAGTTTATCATGGTGAATGTGGTGTGTGCCTTGCATCCTTCACAAGGAGTTGATCCCTCCTACCCAAACCAGTATATTAATTAGAGGCATCCCCTCTAATCAGCATGATGAGGTCACCCCTCCAAGTATTCATGCACGTGACCTTTTCATGACCTATATGGGCTATGGTATATTTATGTTAAAACAGTTTTCACAAGATAAACATAAGGCTTTTCAAACTATAAAACCAGTTTTCTTGATACTTAACCAGTTACTCAGAACTTAGTCTTCCGCTGTTATATGTTACATTCTATCCTATTTCATGCTTTATTGTACATCCGTGCACTGAGCGTCTTGCTCAGCCGTTACTTTCCTTTCCATGTCCCAAAACGGCAGGTACCCAAGACTCGAGCATTTGGAGGACGCACATAGGATGGAAGCTGCCAGAGACTTCTTTTCCTTTTTGCCTTCATATAGTTATGCTTGTTTAGTCTTTATTCAGTTCATTTCCTTTATTTATGTTTTGGGCTTATGTTTGGGAACCGATGTTTGATTCCGGTTTTCCCTATGGTCATGTATGTTTTACTACATATCACCTTGCATGCTTTGATGACACGCCATAATCACGCGTGACATTCCATTTATCAAAATGGGGTGTTACAACAACCATACACCAAAAAACTTAAAGTTATCAAGTTTTCATCACAATGCCATCATACGGGAGTCTAAATAAGTTCGATTACAACGATCAAAAGATAAAAATGAAATACAAGTAACTAGCCACGTGGTGATCCACATGACTTCTTGGACGGTGGTTCTTCCTCATCCTCCTCTGGCTCTTCATCACTATCTTCTTCCTCATCCATCTTTCTCTTCCCTTTATCGCTTGGCTCACATTCTGCCACCTTCTCCATTCTATAAGTAGATCCAAACTCCGGTGCTACCTGATTCCCAAAAGCAACACACTCACCCCTGGCGGGCGGTTGAACCATGAAATCATTGGCCTCCAGCTCAGAGTCATCCACGAATCTCCAGTCTTGCGGTAGGTATGATCTTACATGATGCTCCCATCTCTGCATCCTAACTAACCTAGCCTGGTCTTCCTTAACCCGCGCAAGACTTGCACTCAAATTTGCTATCATGGATCTCAAGCTATCAATATCATTCTTAGTCGATGCTCCATCGTACTCAGCCCTTGCATTCATTGTCAATAACTTCTGATATGCTCTTTCGTTCTCGTCAAACCTCTTGATCACTCTTGTCTCCACCATATAACGTTCGTACATTAGCCTATCAATCCTTCTCAAGAAAAACGGAACATCACCATACTGTCTTGGCCCAGGGCAAGTAACCCTTGCGATGTCCTCATGGAGAGAACTAGCACTAGCCGCAGCGTCAGACCTTCTAGCGATACCTGGCATACCGATCAGATGAGAGATACGGGCAGGCCTGGGGACAGTAGTAACTCTTCGAACGAGGATCTGAGCTTGCACATTATCCGCCTCGGCATGTCCTACAACAGCTGCTCTAACGTTTTCCCTTACTTCTTCTCTCTCGGTTTCCTCCACGATTCGACTTTCATTCCCGTTAGGTGGTACCTCGGCCATCTCTGCAATCACAGGAAATTTTTGGAGGGTACATAAGGTCATCACTCAATATTTATAATTATATGCATGCAAATGCAATGCAAAGGTGGTACTCATGCCCAAAACGCGATAATATGATGTTCATGCATATGCAATACAAGAATTACGGTATCGAGTACTACACGTACAATTTCAATGTTTACATATAGTGGTTCAGTATTTACGTAATAAATACTCATACATTCATTTCAATTTAAAAGGGATACATCTATTTCCATCAATACTGTAAACCTTACCGGAGCCATGCAGGATAGTTGTGTGCTTGGACAATTTCTTACGACACCAAAAGTTATAGTTTAGGATTTTTCAAAATGACCTAGTTCTCTATAACTCATGGCTCTGATTACCAATCTCTAACACCCCTAAATTGTATGCGCAGCGGAACTACAACATTTGGGTGCTAGGCAGTTATCATTACACAAAAGCTATTTCGAACGACTCAAAGAGACGTAGAAATTTAAACATAAATTAAACATTGTTAAAAAATCATTTTCTACTACTTCCCAAACCCCATAGAAAATACAAAACAGAGTTGCGTTAAGGTCCCCACTGAATCTCAACACAAAAGTACATTACTTGTTACACATGACATAATATAAAAAGTTTTAAGTTATAAAAGGGAGGAAAGACAAAGTAGACCGCCAAGCCACAACAACTTCCATCCTATCATGCTCCTTGTTAGCATATCATCGATTACCTGATACACATGCTTAAAGGGGTCAACAAATAATGTTGAGCGAAATTATAGGTTTTACAATCTCATTTTTGAACATAAGTGTATAAAATCGATCACGGTCATTTATAGAATTGTCGATCAAACAATCTATCATTCAAGGTTATTATCGTTAGCAATAGCTAATAATTGTGTTTAAGCTCATGACACTAATCCGTTAACTCAATCACCCACGTACATTTACCGGCATAATTAAGATGAAACCAGTGCCCCTTCTAAAAGCATTAGTTGCAATTATACCTTATTTTTTATCACAAGTTATCCGTCCGCAGAGGGTACTCAACGTATTAGCTCTCGTCTCGGATAGGGTCGTCAACCCCATAGTACTATCAATTGTATAAGCGGCTATTTCTAATCCACACGAGGATAAAACAATAGTTAATAGTTCATCAATATAGGGTTTTATGCAACTAGGTACTCAACACAATTCAGGCAACTTTCGGGTCCAACAATCATTCATGGCTTATGTTCGTTTTATTTAAAATAGCATGCATCCCCCTCGCGGGTAAAACCATTTAAAAGTGTTTTAAAGCGAGGCTATAAACTCACCTTGAGTAGTAGTAGAGGTTCTAGCGAAGACGTAACAAAAATATCACCGACGATGTGGTTGCCCCGGAAAATCTAACACGTGACCTAAAAATCAAAATACGAAAATGGAATCAATACTCCGTGTACATTATTGTACTAAACACGCGTATATAAAAACACTTAATACTTATAAAAACTCACGCCAAAACTCATACATGTATCATTACTAGACTCGTACTATCTATCTATATAATTAAGAATGTTTCCCATTTTATAACTTTGCCGGTACTTACCAAAAGTACGGGCTGTTTTCTAGCACTTAAGCATCATTATAAATTACGAGAAAATTTGTAAAAATCCCTTACAACCTGTAGAAAATCCATTTTAAATTCCATAGAAAGATTTCACCTTTATGACCCATTACTCATTACATTACTAGACGTAAACTTTTCGGACATATTTTGCACTTTTACAAGCTAAGACTTCTTTGACTTGTTTAAAACATACCATTAGCTAATTTGACTCCTAAGTCTAAAAATAGACTCAAAAATACAGGTTTAGAACCAAAGAAAAACTTTTAATTCTTTATACAACTCTATCTATGGTCCGCGGGATTTGACCTAAAACCAAACATAATTTCGGATTATGTTGATTCTCATCTCCCGGTACACGAACTTTCAAAATAGCATAACTTTTGACTCGTTTGGAGTCGTAAGCTCTTTCTTATACCAAATCGAGGCTAAGACAATGCTCTACAACTACATCCTAGCCTCATGACCTGTTTTCAAAATTAAACCCACGAAAACATGCCTAAACAGTTTGCCTAAATTTTCCTTCCTCAAAATCAACCCAACACTTGTTTCCAATCCATTCTAACATCACCTAGACCTATACTAACCACTTATAATCATTCCCAAACACCCTAATCAGCCTATACTACTAAGAAAATCAAATCTTCATAAAAAAACCCAAATCATAAATCACACATGCATTATGTTTAACCTATTTAAAAACATCAAAAACATAACTCTAAACACAAACCCACAACACAAATCATCAAACACCATGAACAACCAAACACCCCCATTTGGCCGTGGGGTGTTGGTGTTCAAAACACCCCAACCAAATTGATTTTGGTTGGTTTTGTGGATGATTAACCATTACCCAAACATCAATCAAACATGTAAATGATCCAATTACACCAAAACATATTTTTTGAAAAATCTTTGATTCTTGAAAAATGTGTGTTAATGCATGTTGTTATTAATTACACCAAAACACTTACAAATGAAAATTAAGATGTGGTCTAAACTTGGTTTTGTTCAAGATCAAAAGGAAACATTTTGGTGGTGGTGGTGGTGTGGAGGCGGACGGCCAAAGAGAGAGAGAAAGGAAGGAGAAAGAAATTTTTGAAATGATTTTTTTTTGTTTGTGCGTTTTCAATCCTTCCCTTTTTCTAAAATTTGAGGGGCCTCTTTTGCCATCTTTGCTTTCTTTTGGCCTCATTTTAAACGACAAAGTTTAGTAGCGGGAAACTACTTACTAGTTGATTTTGAAAATTTGCGGGAGTCGGGGGTCGCCCCGAACACTTGAAAATACTTTTAAGGCAATTTAAACGCACCCGGGATAAAATAAAACGCACCCGGCTCGACTTAACACGAACCAAAAATAAAATTCTCGAAAAATTCTAGTATCAACAAAGCGACAATAAAACATAAAAATGGGCATCCGTCGGGATCGTAGTCGTCGGCGGCTTTCCTAAATCGTCAATCGTTAATATTACGACCTCAAACGTTGGTTTCAACTTAAACCGTCAAATATATAATAAACGAAATTCCTTAAAAATTTCAAAAATATTCGTAATTTAGGGTAAAGTAACTGACCTCGGGTTCTGGGTATCACAACATGTAACGAGATCATTGTCATTATAAGTTAGTAATGCTAACACTACTCATATGCCCTAATCACGTATTTAGACTCCCATTTTCCTAATTGGTATCTCTTATATTTTATTTTTGTCTTGAATGTTCACGAGGGTACATTTTTTACTTATGCGATGATAGAGATTAAGGTCTAAAAATAGAGTCATAACGGTGTAACCAAGACCATCAAATTAATAACCCTCCTAATAGACAACGATGTCAAAAAATTAAGTCAACAAGAAGGATCGACAAACACGGTTTTATGACGGTTTTGAACATGAGACTTATTACCAAGACTTTTATACGCCCCCTAACGGATGGGCCTTATTATCATAGGTTTACCTCCATCTTTTATTCAACTCCGCCATGGAGCTTTTATTATGACTTCGGTCTTGCCTTGCCTTTTATTTAACCTCGCCATGAGGTGTTTATTATGGCCAAAGACGTATATCCTCACGCTAAAGCGAATTTTAGATCTTTAAAGCTTCGAAGATTAAGGCTTGATTCACTTTCAATTTGGGCATAGATTTTCGGCCTTGTGAGCTTCAATGTTTTTGCTTAATTTAGGTGAGCACTTGAAATCTTATTATTGGGTGAAGCTTTTGATTATTCGGGTTGCCAATACTTCAAAACCATGACGCTGGCGATACCTTAATGTCTTCCCAATTTAATTACATGGAAGCTACAAGAAAAGACTAGAAACCAACAATCAAGACTAAACCGCTAAGCCAATACTTATTAGCAAAATATATATACAAGCGAAGGGAGAATAAGCAAACAACGAGAACATATGAGTTTTTGAAAGAATACGAGTACTCTACGTTTAGCATAGTAACTTATAATTAACTCTATCATTTCTCGTCCTCATTTAAGAGACTTAGCCTAATAAAAGTTAAGGAATCGAAGCTAAGTGCTCAACACGCACGGTCGAGTAAAAAATTACTCTTATTCTCGCCATCAGAAAATCTACATTCGTGTCTTCAAACACTTATAAAACATGAGAAAATTTTTAAAATTTGGCCATTTTTAGCCTTATTTTGCAACAAAACGATAAACAAAAAGATAAACTTTGGAAAGCGTGAGGGTTTGGCAAGACAAGTATCTATTCACCCCCATACTAAAGTTAAACATTGTCCTCAATGTTTCGAGTCTAAGGGTAGAATACCCCATACTAGAGACGTAGTCGAATGCTTAATCTAACATGGAAAGGGTGTAACCATTAAATCAATAGCCGTTTATGAAGTGTGCTAAAAACCTAAGGTTAGAACAATCAAGGATATATCATATGGATATCGAGAAATTCTTCAAAGCAAACGATCGAGTGCTCACGTAAAACGAACACGAGAGGCTCCAATCGTGAAGATAATGATCATCTAAAAACCACAAGTCACAAACAACCACGGAGCAAAGGTTGGAAGGGCACAAATCCCCTCACGTAAGCTACATTAGAAAGCGATAATATATACATGGATAAGCATGGGACTCCCCCACGAGGCACCTCGTTTTTTATTACCGAGTCATGAGCTCAACTCGATCCCCTCAATACTAATTATCATTGGGGAAGGTGACTTGTTCGAGGTAGTTCAAAGAAGGAACTTCCCCACCAAAGTAGTGCTTCAACCTATGGCCATTCAACTTAAAGTTAGGACCATCATTTTGAGCTAGCTCGATGGTCCCATAAGGAAAAACTTGGGTAATGGTGAATGGAGCCGACCAACGGGATTTGAACTTGCCGGAAAAGATTTTCAATCTTGAGTTAAAAAGCAACACTTGATCTCCAATGTTAATAACCCGGTTTTTAATTTTGGAATCATGAAACTTTTTAGTTTTCTCTTTGTAAATCAATGAATTTTAATAAGCAATGTCTCTCAATTCATCCAATTCATTAAGTTTCATTTTCTAGTGTTTTCCCGCGGTCTCAGTGTCATCATTACAATGCTTTAGGGCCCAATAAGCTTTGTGTTCGAGTTCAATTGGCAAGTGACAATTCTTCCCATACACAAGCTTGTAAGGAGTGCACCCAATGGGCGTCTTATGAGCGGTACTAAAGGCCCATAAAGCATCGTCTAACTTATCCGACCACGATTGTCGGTTTTCCCCTATCGATCTCTCCAAGATCCTTTTCAACTCTCAGTTTGAAACCTCGACTTGCCCACTCGTTTGTGGGTGATAAGTCGTAGAAAGCCGATGTGTAACCCCATATTTATTTAGAACCCGTTCGAATTGCTCATTACAAAAATTTGTTCCACGATCGCTTATGATTGCACGAGGGGTTCCAAACTGAGAAAACAATTGCTTCAAAAACTAGACTACCACACGAGCATCGTTCGTGGGCAAAGCCTTAGCTTTCACCCACTTGGATAGGTAGTCAACGGCGACAAGGATGTACTTATTACCACGAGATGATGGGAACGACCCTATAAAACAAATTCCCCAAACGTCAAAGATCTCACACACTTGGATGATGTTTTGTGGCATTTCATCATTTTGTGAGGCTTTTCCTTGTCGTTGGCATGATTCACATGACTTGATAAGTGCATATGCATCTCGGTAAATAGTAGGCCAAAAGAAACCGGAATCAAAGACCTTCTTCGCCGTGAGATTAGCACCATGGTGACCACCCGTTGGTCCCTCGTGACAAGCTCTAAGGATATTAGAAGCTTCGGTGCCAAAAACACAACGTCGAATAATTTGATCCGCACAAGTCCGAAAGAGGTAAGGGTCGTTCCAAAAGTAGAACTTGATGTCACGAAAGAATTTTCGTTTTTTTTTTAGTCGTCATACCCTTAATGATGAAGTTGCCCGCATGGTAATTTGCGATGTCCGCAAACCATGGGGTGGATGAGTCTTTCTTAGAATTCACTACACCAAGTGTCTCGAGAGGAAATGTTTCGGTGATTTCCTTGCTCTCGTACACACTTTGGTGAGGATCTTCCAAGCGAGAAAGATGATCGGCCGCTAGATTCTCGACTCCCTTTTTGTCAAGTATCGTGACATCAAATTCTTGTAGGAGGAGAATCTAACGAAGCAACCTTGGCTTTACATCTTGTTTAGCCAAGAGGTACTTGATTGCCGAATGATCCATATACACTATGCATTGGGTCAAGACGAGATAAGGTCGGAATTTCTCAAATGCATACACCACTGCTAGGAATTACTTTTCCGTTGTGGTATACTTAAGTTGAGCCTCGGTCATCGTCTTGCTAGCATAGTGAATAGGCAAGAAGTGCTTTTCATGACGTTGCCCCAAAACGGCCCTTATGGCGTAATCACTTGCATCACACATAAGTTCAAAGGGGAGGTTCCAACTGGGAGCAACAAGAATGGGAGCTTCGGTAAGTTTCATATTCGTTAAAGACAAAAGGAACATATTTTTCGAGGAGGTGTGTAATAGGTCGAGATATCTTTAAAAAATCCTTGATGAATCGATGATAAAAGCCCGCGTGGCCTAGGAAACTCCTAACTCCCTTAACGGTTTTGGGATGAGGTAATTTGTCGATGACGTCAACTTTAGCTTTATCTACCTCAATCCCCGCTTTCGAAACCTTGGGCCCTAAGACGATTCCTTCCTTAACCATAAAATGACATTTTTCCCAATTGAGCACAAGGTTGGTTTCCTCACAACATTTTAACATATGTTTCAAATTCACTAAACACGAAGTGAACAAACTACCAAACACAGAAAAGTCATCCATAAAGACTTCCATCGTCTTCTCGATCATGTCATGAAAAATAGCCATCATACACCGTTGAAAAGTTCCTGGTGCATTGCAAAGTCCGAATGGCATTCTACGATAGGCAAATGTTCCATAAGGACACATAAACGTAGTTTTTTTTATCACGAGGATCGATGGGGGTTTGGAAGTAACTGGAAAAACCATCTAAAAATCAATAGAAATCTTTTCCCGCAAGACGTTCCAACATTTGATCCATGAAGGGCAAGGGAAAATGGTCTTTACGAGTGGCGTCATTCAACTTACGATAGTCGATGCACACCCTCCAACCGGTCACGAGTCGAGTTGGAATTAACTCGTTGGCATCGTTTGGCACAACGGTCATTCCTCCCTTTTTAAGGACACAATGAATGGGACTCACCCAAGGGCTATCGGAAATAGGGTAAATCATTCCCGCGTCAAGGAGTTTAAGGACCTCCTTTTTGATGACGTCATGAATTTTAGGGTTCACCCTCCTTTGGCATTGAATTGCGGGCTTGTAGTCTTCCTCCATTAAGATTTTGTGCCTACAAAATTTAGGATCGATTCCCTTAATGTCGGATAATTTCCACGCAATTGCCCCTTTGTGGTCCTTCAAGACATCGATAAGTACGGTTTTATCATCATCCGAAAGATCCTTCGCAATAATAACCGGCAACTTATCGTCTCCTTCCAAAAATACGTATTCAAGATGAGGAGGAAGATCTTTCAACTCGAGGATTGGTGGTTCCTCGATTGAAGATTTAGGTTCTATACTCATAACCTCCACCGGTGGAGGAAATGGGAAATCGTTAAGAAAATCATTGATAATCGAGAAGTCCTCATCGTTGTCGAGGTCTTAGTTACAAGTTTGAGGAACGTCAAATTCTTCCAACGTGAAACCACCTCCTTCAAATAGAGTGAAAGATGGTGTCGAGTTATCAAAAATTGGATCGAGCATAGTGGGATTGCCACTATTTTCTTCATCACCAAAACCTAAAAATTCTTATGAAAATTCCTCGCAAACGACATCGATCATATCAACATGGTTTATAGTCGCGACGGAATAAACATGAGAAAGTTGAAAGTTTTGTGTTGCGTTTATAACAAGTTCCTCGTCGTTGAAACGTAAGGTGATTTTCCTAGCATGCACATCAATCAACGCCATTGACGTATCCAAAAGCAAACGACCTAAAATAAGAGGAACTTGAGGATCCGCGGGAATATCAACTACGATAAAGTCTACCGGATAATAGAACTTTCCCACTTTCACAAAAACGTCTTCGGTCAATCCACATGCGAGAATTGTAGAATGATCGGCCATTTCAATAGACATTAGTGAAGGAGTAAGATTAGGAAGATTGAGCGACTTGAATATTGCAAGAGGCATCAAATTAATACTAGCACCAAGATCGGCCAAGGCATAGCATTCTTCCATATCTTGAATAGCACATGGAATCAAAAATTTACCGGGATCACCGACTTTTTGAGGTATGCGGTTAATATAAACCGATGAACAACTAGACAATTGTTGCAATTTCTCCTTGTTGTTTAACATACTCTTAAAGTTGGCGGCAAAACGAGGCATCATAATCAAAGCGTCAGCAAAACTTATGTTGAAATGCATATCACGAAACATCTTAATGAAAAGCTCAAATTGGTAATTGTCACGCTCTTGCAATTTATCCTTACGAAGTCTCGATGGGTAAGGCAAGGGTGGTGTGGGTTGGGGCATAGGCATAGCCTTTGGAATATCGGGTTCCAATGATGATAATGGGTCAACCGTAGGTGTGGTTTGAGCGGTACTTCGTGGGATTAGGATATGCTCCTCTTTGACCACCACCTCGGGTTCTTCCTCAATTTCCTCCACCGTAGGAGTAATTGGTTGAGGAGTTGGTTCCTTAAAGGTCTTACCACTACGTGTGGTAATCACTTTCATCTCTCACTTCGGGTTTGACTCGGTGTTACTAGGAAGACCACCCGAAGTAGAGGCTCTACTCATCATGATAGCATCTAAAAGTCTATTTTCTGTCTTTTTACGTTCTTCCCTATCTTGCTCTTTCTCGGCTTTTGTATTTTGCTCCAACCTAAGTAAGGTTTGTTCAATCTTATGTTGACCTTGTTCCAATTTTTGTTGGTTTTGTTGGAGCCTAACCACATTCCCTTCCAATTTTTTACTTTGAGTTTCAAACTTAGTCCTTAGGTTACTAACATCATTTGCCATGTTTGTGTACCTATCATCATTAGCCTTAAAATAGTTCAAAATCTCCGGTGGAAGGTCTTTTGAAAATGCATTTGAAAGCCCTTGATTAACATTTTAGAAATCACGATTTTGATTTGATTTTGCACTTGATTACTAGTCCCTTCATTCCCATAATTGTTGTTGTAACCCTTATAGTTGTTCTTGTAACCACCTTGATTGTTTCGATAATTTTTAGCATTTTGATTTGGTGCAAAACCCGGTGGAGTCAATTTATTAGTGCGGGTAACTTGACCGTTTTGGTTATAAGTTCCCGTGGCCGCGTAGGCACTCGAAGTGTTACCACCGTTGGTAATGCACTCCGAGAAATCGTGAGCTCCACCACAATACATACAAGAAACCTCAACCGATTTATCCGTAGCGGGAGTGGGTTGTTCACCAACTTTAAACTCAATTAACAATCCTTTAAGCTTATCAAATATCTTGTTTTCCAAATTAGCCTCGATTTGGCAAGCATCAATGGTTTGTGACAATGAAGGAGAAGGCGAAGACGAAGCCTGAACACTCGATGTGCTCGAGGACTATAGACCTTAGAACTATTCTCAATGATCAACAACGCTTCCTCGACCGTTTTACACAAAAAATTACCACCCGCGGCGGCATTAAGATAATCACGCTCATGATCGTTCAATCCATTGTAAAACGTGTCAATTTGATGCATGAGGACATTCGTGCAACATTTCCTTAAACCGATTCCAAGCCGTTGAAAAACACTCATTATACTCTTGTGAAAATTTTGAAATCTCCTTTTTCAAATGTGTAGTCTTAGAGGGCGGGAAAAATTGGTTCATGAACTTTGAAACGAGATCCTTCTACGTCAATATAGAATTGGGTGGCTATTTCTCTAACCAAATTTTAGTGGGCCCCTCTAAGGAATACGGAAAAAGTATAATCTTAATCGAGTCGTTCGAGACGTCCTTAAACTTGCAAGTGGCGGTAAGACGATTGAATTGGCGGATATGGTTGTGAGGGTTGTCCTTCTCGTCACCACCGAATTTGTTGTTTTGAATCATGGACAACAACCCCGTCTTAACCTCAAAATTCTCGGCAAGGATAGCGGGAATCACAATAGCCTTTCCATAACCCTCGGTGGGTGCTTGAAGTAACTCCATCATAGTACGATTAGCCATGGTTGCTTCTTGTTCTACGATGGGTTCTTCAATAGGAGATTCTTCACTAGAAGGCGTTCCTTCCTTTCGGTTTCTATGTTTACGTGCACGTCTTGCTTGGTTACGAGTTTGCATAAACGTTACGTACAACGTGGGGATGAGCAAAGAAGATTCTTTTGGGTGTTTTTACTTTATCAATTTTTTTTGTGCTTTAGATTGTTTTTTACTTTTTTGGATTTTGGATGTATTACGTAGACACAACTCTACAAATCTCTCCTCAAATCAAATCTCTCGATTAAAGAAGCCTCAAGGAATGAAAACGATCACGTGAAGTGAACGCCTTCGATGACTTTAGAACGTTGGTGGAACACCAAGACGTTCAAGAGGGTTTAATCTTTTGAAACCAAGAAAATATATAGATACGTAGATAATACTTTGGTTGGCAAACCCTCGATTAGCCCTTTTATCAAAACACACACAAGCAAGCGGAGGAAACGAGACGACGCTAACCACTTAAGAGCCTTTTTCCTTTAGGTCGTGAAATACAACCGCCTTATACCCACCTTATAGTTTGTGTTTTTCAAAATTAAGCTTCACGAAAGTAATTATCTATTTTGCCTTTTTTCTTTGTTTGAGATTCGAATACAATGATTGAGTGATGAAATCCCAAATCAAGGTTGTGTTTTCACACTTTTGGAGTGCTTGTGAATTTATTGTTGTACGTATACAATATAATAATAATGATATTCACAAAAAAAAACGAAAACCGATAATACGTACGATTAGGGTGCTAATCACACAAATAGCTATTATTTTTAATATAAAAACAAATTTTGAAAATCAGAACACAACACGCCTCCCCGGCTGCGGCGCCAAAATGATAATTGTAATTTCACACTCGTTTAGGAAAACGAGGTAAAAGCGGTAAGTATTAAGTGTACGTTTAGGAAAACGTAAGCATATGACCCTTTGTGTGGGATCGTTCTCAAGGAAGCTTGGTGTGTGTGTGTTAAGAAATGATTAACTTTGAGACTAATATTATGAAGAAAGAAAAGAGAAAATGGTGACGGTTACGATTCTAAATTAAACTACGACGAAAGACGTAAACACAAAACCGTAAAACTTGACGAAATTTAAAAATTACCCTAAAAAATTATTAAAAAACAAAAACAAATCTAAAATAATATAAAAATAAGAATAAAAATTTCACAAAATTATTTTAAAACTTATTTCCAATTTAATATTCAATTTAAATGCTATTTAAAGCCTTAAAATTCAATAAAATTAAAAATAAATCCAAAATATGATTTTATCAAATGAGAATCTTACTTATATTATATAAAAACTAAAAAGTATTTTTTTATTTTTTGAAACTATTTTCTATTTTTAAATGACTAAAAATACTTTTCAAATTAAAATAATGATTAAAAATAATAAAATAATGCTAAAATTAATTTAACTTTTCTAAAAATCCTATTTTATGATACTAAATAGTAGAAAAATGAAAATGTTTGAAAAAAGTTATTTTTACCACTAAAAGACAAAACAGATTAATTAAAAATCTAATTAAACTCAAATTAATTCTAAAAAATAATGAAAAATAATGAATAGTGAACTTTTTTAACCAAAAAATCTTAAAATAATATTCTGAAACTAAGAAAATTTGAAAAACTGAAAAATGTTAAATTTTTTCACTAAAAGACAAAAAGAGTTTAATAAATACAAATTTAACTTAAAATTATTCTAGAAAATGATTAAATAAACTTAAAAATGAAATTGTTTTTGTAAAATTCTTAAAATACTTAACTTAAAACAAGAAAACTTAAAAAACATAATTTCAAGAATTTTTAGCACTAAATGACAAAAACAGATTAATTAAAATCTAATTGTAATTCAAAATAAAGCAAAAAATAGTAAACTAATCAGACAATTAAAAACTTGAAAAACTAGGGTTTTAAGGCACTAAAGACAAAAAAACAGTAGGCTAAAAGTGACAGGTGGTTTTCTTTTGTCTGTATGCTAGCAGTGGCTAGCAATACTCTATCAGTGGGAACAGGGGTTCCCACTACTGATCACAGAAAGTGTATTTGTGATTTTTGAAGCTTGTTTGCTGCTTTCTTTGGACAATAGGGGGCACCCCACAAGTCAGTAGACTTGTGGGAGTCACAATTAGCACAAGTAGCAACAGTTAACACACCCGATTGAGCAGATTAATAACAATAAGGCACAAGTATGCAATCATTCAAGTCAGGCAGTGTTTGCTGGTTCAATAGGCAAGTAAGACATATTATACCCACCAAATCTTGGTTTAAAACTTAATCAAACTCAAATCCTAGAATACACCAACCTAGATAAGCAGATTACTCAACAAATGAACAAGATTAAAACCTAGAACTATGAAACTTTTTAAAAGTAAAGAGTAATATTTGTGAATCAACCACAACTAAGAATAATTCAAACACTAACAGTAAAGTAAGGGACTTGGCTTTTCTCGTCAACAACATTAACCATCATTTTATTCATACGAAAAAAGGGGTTTACAAATGCTTGACCAAGGAGAAAAAATAAGAACAAAAACAAAATGAAACCCTACTGTGCCTTTATATAACAGACTTACAGATTTCTAGAAGATAACAAACCCTAATCTATGACATTCCAAAAATACCCCTTGGTTTGAATCTTGTTTATGGTCAAAATGGTTCCATGTGATATTGGCAGAAGTATCATGTGATGTGCCAACATGTTAGAGATGATCAAGGCCCTTGAATAACCCTTAGTTCACACGAAATTTAGTTGGTTCGTAGATTCCACTGTGCAATCTTGTTGTGTAGCCAAAATGGTGGCAGGGGACATGTGGGGAGGGTCCCACACATGAGCTGGATGGATATTGGGAGTGGGGATGTGATGGTTATGAGGTGAATCACGAATCTGGACGGTAAGGGAGTCCAATTCGTAGTAATTAGGAGAGCTGGGATTAGGGTTTATGGTGTGTTTAAGAATGTTTTGATTTGGGGGTGATTAGAACAGTAGTTGTTTCCCGGTAAATATATATATTAATTTACTAATTCAAAAATTAATATACTAATTATATACTGGATAGTGTATTAGGGTTTGTGGGCTTTTGGGTCGGGTTTGGTGGAAATGGGTGGATTAAGGTTGGGCTTGTAATGGGTTTGGGCCGGATATGGGTTATAATTACACAACTTTGCCCCCTGAATTTTCTTTTCCTTGGCATTCATAGTTTCAACAGCTTATTCTTCCAATCCCTTTATAAATGAAGTTTCATACTTCATAATTTGGCCACAAATACTTTTCAAAAAGTATTTTAAGGGAATGATTTGTAATTTCTTGGATTTTCAAGGACCATATTTGCCATTTTTTTGAAAGTTGTAGGTATACACTTGTATCTTTGACCTTGTGGAGGAATAAAAGTGACATGTCTTCATATTTGAGGGACCAATCTTGCCAATTCTTCAAAGTTGAGGGTCCTTTTTGTAAATTTGACAAACTTTAGGGACCAAACTTGTAATTATGAATATACAAGGGTTTAAAGTGTCAATTCTTCAATAATGAAGGACCCTTCTTGTACAATCTTCAATTCTTCAAGGTCTTTTCTTGGAAAATCAACTATAGGGTCCGGTTCATTGTGCGGCTTCTTTTCCCGTGTTTGTTTTTTATTGATTCTTGTGATATTTTGTCATTTTCTCGATATCCGTACCTAAAATACACATTGAACAAACACAAGCATATATTTGGCACTTTTTATGATATTTCAACCATTTTAACCCTGTTTTGGACGATGAGACTATGTATAAAAGCAGTCTCATCAATTAACCATCCCAATACTTGTTACCAAGTATTCAAATCTCCATATATCAAAAGGGTTGTTTAAAAGATCAACAACATTAAGTTTTGTATCAATTGTTTTAGGAACAATCAAACCTTTTTCAAAATAATCTCTAATAAAATGATGTCTTATCTTAATATACTTAGTTTTAGTGTGGAAAACAAGATTCTTGATGATGCAAATTGTACTGTTATTGTTAATAAATATCTTGGTTTTAAGAAAATTGTACCCATAATCAAGCAATTGATTATGAATCCAAAGGACTTGTCCACAACATGCATCAGCTGCCACATATTTAGCTTCAGTTGTGGAAGTTGCCAGAATTGTTTGCTTTTTGCACTGCCAAGAGATAAGTCTGCTTCCCAAAAATTGACATCCACTTGTTGTAGACTTTCTATCATTGTTGTCACCATCATAGTCACTATCTGAATAGGCTACTAGCTCAAAGGGTGACTCCTTAGGGTACCAAATTCCTAAAGTAGGGTGACACTTGAGGTACCTAAAGATTCTCTTCACAACAAAAAGGTGGCACTCCATTGGTGTCACTTGGTGTTTTGCACACAAACATACAACAAACATGATGTCATGTCTTTAAGTTGTAAGGTACATGAGAGATCCAATCATGGATCTATATGTTCTGACATCAATAGGTTTTCCTTGTCCCCCTTTTCCCCAAGGATGCTCTTTGTCCATGGGAGTGGAGACTTTCTTTCCTTTACATAATTTAAACTTTTTCACAATCTTAGCAACATATTTATCATGAGAAATAAAAATCCCATCTTTCCTCTGCTGAACTTGTAACCCCAAGAAAAAGTTGAGCTCTCCCATTGCACTCATTTGGAATTTGTCTTGCATCAATTTGGCAAACTCTTTTCTAAGCATGGAGTTTGTGGATCCAAAAATGATATCATCCACATATACTTGCACTAAAAGAAAGTCACCTCTTTGCTTCTTGATAAACAGGGTCTGATCAATCTTTCCCTTGTTTAAGCCATTATCCAAAAGATACTTGGATAGAGTTCCATACCAGGTCCTAGGGGTTTGATGAAGCCCATACATTGCCTTTTTCACTTTGTAAACCTTGTTTGGATGTTCTGGATCTTCAAAGCCTAGAGGTTGCATGACATACACCTCCTCATCAATGGTTCCATACAAAAATGCACTTTTAACATCCATTTGATATACCATAAAATCCATAAAGGAAGCATATGCCAAAAACAACCTGATGGCTTCAATTCTAGCAACTAGAGAAAATACCTCATCATAATCAATGCCTTCCTCCTGTGTGTACCCTTGTGCTACCAGCCTAGCTTTGTTTTTGACCACTATGCCTCTCTCATCCTTCTTATTTCTAAGCACCGACTTTGTCCCAGTGAGTCTTGCCTATTTTAGACAGTCAACCAAAATCCAAACCTCTTAAATATCAAACTGCAATAGCTCTTCTTGCATAGCCTCTACCTAGCTTGGATCATTCAAAGCTTGAAATATCTTTTTGGCTCTTCTTGTGACAAAAAGGCAACAAAAAGACAACATTGCATATTCTCATAATTGAATTTCATTGTTATATTGGCAATGAAACTATGCTCCTTTGCTTGATATCTTGTTTGCATGGGAGTATCAAGATCACCTATGTTTTGAGACTGAGGGTGATCTTTATTGATTCTATAGGTGGGTTGCATCTGCATGAGGACTTTAGTTTCATCATTTCCTGAATCAGGTTCTATGGGATTATCTTGATTGGGAAAGAACTCTTCTAAGGAACCTCCAAATGATACTGCATGGCCAAGAGATGGATGTTTGTGAGCTGTATGCAACTCTGAATATCTTGCACCTCCATGCATAATGATTCTGTTTCCACTGCTAGACATAGAAATTGGAGAAGATGTAGAAGTGAGTGGAGTTTCTCTTTCTGCATCACTATCAATAAATGTTTCTCCAATAGCAGGGGAAATGTTTGGACCAGCAGGGGAATCCAAGATTCCACTGCTTTCATACATTCCACTGCTTTCATGAGTGTGATTAGCAGGGGAATTGACTAGCTGTTCAGCCTTTTGAGATAGGTAATGTTCTTTAACCATCTCTTTGGCAACATTATCAGTAGGAAATAATGAAGGTACAGTCATGTACCTTAAAGGTGGACTCTCCAAAGCAGTTGATTCTTTTGTACATGAAATGTTAGTGTTTTCCAAAGCAACAGGCACATAATTCATAGATTTAGAAAGTACTTCAATATCAAAGAACCACTTGGGACCTGTTTGTGTGTCTTCAGGCTTATCCTCCAGGAAATTCACATGTATGTTCTCTGTCACCTTGCTTGTCTTTTTGTTGAAGACCCTATATCCCTTACTTGTTAGTGAATAGCCAACAAAGTATCCATCATCCCCCTTTTCATTGAACTTTCCCAAATGATCAAGTGTGTTAAGTATCACTACAAGACACCCAAATGGTCTGAAAAAGTCAATTAGAGGGGGTCTTCCATTGAATAGCTGATAAGAGGTCTTGTTGTGAGCCTTAACCACCAAGGCCCTGTTTTGAACATAGCAAGCAGTGGCAACAGCTTCAGCCCAAAATATTACTGGAAGCTTGGAATCAGATAGCATGGTCCTTGCAACTTCTATGAGTGTTTTGTTTCTCCTCTCTGCAACCCCATTTTGTTATGGTATTCTGGCTATATTGAATTCTTTTTTATCCTTTTGCTGGTACAGAAGGTGTCCGACTCTTTGTTCCTAAACTCTCCACCATTATCAGACCTGATTGTCACCACCTTCATACTCTTTTGAAGTTCAATCTGAGTAATGAAGTCTTTGAGTACTCCTGCTGTGTCACTCTTTTCAAATAAAAAGAAGGTCCATGTGAACCTTGAGAAGTCATCAGTGACCATTAGGCAGTACCACTTCTTGCTCATACTTGCCACAGATGTAGGACCAAAAAGATCCATGTGTAGCAGCTCTAATGATTTGGTGGTGGAAAGAGCAATTTTTGATTTGCAAGAGGCTCTTTGTTGTTTTCCCTTTAAACAAGCAACACATGTATGATCATTACTGAAGGTCTTTGAAGGTATACCATGAACAAGATTGAGTTTAACCAATTTGTTCATATTTTTGAAGTTTAGATGACCTAGTCTTTTGTGCCATTTCTTGCATTCATCAACTGAGGCTTTGGCAATAAAACAGTTCTCATTGTCTTGAAGAGAAATATCTTTTAAGTCAATGGTGTACATGTTCTTCTGCCTTGGTGTTCTCAGTACAATAGGAGTATTGGATGGTAAAACAAACTCCTTTCCTAACACCAAGCACTCAGTATTAGTAAAAAGAACAAAGTTTTTGTTGTCAGTCATCTAAGACATACTAAAAAGATTGTACTTCAGTTCTTTCACCAGATTGACATTATCAAATGTCATTCCACTAGTGACAATGGTCCCTTTCCCTGTGATTGTCCCATGCCCATCTCCAAATGATACACCATCATTATCATGCATGGGAACAAAGTTTGACAGATATGCTTTGTGACCAGTCATGCTTCTTGAGCAACCACTATCCCAGTATGTTTTATCATTCTTTGTCTGCTTTGTAACCTGCAAAAGAGATCATATTTTTAGTTCCTTTTGGGGACCCAAGCCATGACTGACTTAGGTCTACCTCGTGTATCAATGTAAGAGTATTTGTCAAAGGCTAAAGATACACCATTGGGTTGAGTACCCTTTTGTAGGAGTCCAAACCCAACGAGCTGAGGCTTTGACAGCTTTTCCCAATCTTCCCATGTTTCTAGAGGTCATAACTTTTCCAGCAGGGGAAACCCTAGGCTTGGCAGAGGAAACCCTATGCTTAGCAGAGGGAACCCATTGCTTGTTTTGGCCTCTATAGGTACGTTGGTAAGGTCTATGGCTAGATGAAAATGCATTATGAGATGTTGGTCTGGTCACATTAGAGCTAGATTTGGGGTATGCTTCATCTATCTTTCTCAAAGCAGGTGCAACATACTTGTCAGTTGCCTTATTTCTCAAAGTAGGGGGAATATATTTAGCAGGGGAAAAAGGTTTTGCCTCTGTATTCAACAAAATAGCTTACAGTTGCATTTCTGTAGCCACCATTCCCATAGTTTCTTTATAGTCTTGGTAAATGTGATCAAAACTGCCACAGGTGAAACAAGGTTTGGTGTTTTTCAAAAAGTCCTTGCCTAGTTCAAGAGACTTTTGATTATTCTAGTTTCTTTGATTTCCTCTAACCACATTTCTTTTATGAATAGGTCTATACATTTCTGCATATTTAGTAGTGGTTTTAAAGGGTTTTGGGCTACTAGTTTCACCACCAAGCAAACCTTCTCTAGAGAAAAGAATATGGTTATCTATTTTCCATTGTTTCAAAGCAGCATGTTCCTTATTAAAATCTCTTATTTTACTGGTTTTGACCAAAGGTTCTTCTTGTTTCTGATTACCTAATCCATAATAATTAGGATCAAATACCATATCCTCTTGTTTTGCAAAACAAGGAATTCCAGTCCATGAAAGATCTTTCATTGGGCTGGCACCATGTATGTTAGCAGGGGGTGGTGGAATTTCAGCATGTTGGTTCTTGGCACCTAAACCAGTTTTATCTTTAGGAGATTGTCCTATTTCTACAGCCCTAGTTAAATCATCAGCCGCTTTCCAAACCTTTCAATAGTTAACTTATCTTTTTCTTGATTTACTCGAAATATTTTAAGTTCATTAGTTAACTCCTGAACAGTGGCATTTTTCTCTCTAGCATCTCTTTCTAAGATTCCAATGTGATCTCTATATTGGTTTTCTCTTTGTTGATATTCTCTCATTCTAGACTCTAGTTGTTATAAAGCACGTTTATAGTTGTCTAGATTATTTTCAGAATTTATATAGTCAACATTTAGCTTTCCGATTTGGTCATTTAATGACTCAGTATTTTTCCTACATCCTTTGGTACAATAAGAGTCATCATATACCTCATTATCTGAGCTAGAAGTAGACATAGCCATAAGAGCAAATTCGTTTCCTCAGCAACTAGAGCTTGATTCCTTTCAACACTTTCTGTCATAAAGCTCTAGTCCCATCCAACTCCATCTATTCCTTGCATGGCTACCATAGCCTTAGCCTCAGAATCATCATCCCTGCTCTCCTTTTCTATAACTGCTACCATTCTTTGGAGATCTGCATTCCCTAGAAAAGTGACCTTTCTTCCCGCAGTTGTAGCACTCCACTTTTGATTTATCAAATCCAGCTACATTAGAAGGATTAATGGAAGTCTTTTTCTCATATTTCTTATAGAATCTTTGTCTCTCATGTTGAGTAGAGCCATATTCCATTTGATGTCCATTTCCTCCAATCCTTGCTTACTGATTTTAGTTAAATCTTCATGCAGCACAGTGGAACCATGAGATCCTTGTGATGCAATGAAGGCACAGGCAGTGTCAAGACTAAAAGTTATAGGCCTTTCTTCTCCATTTGATGGTCCTGAGTTTGAAACAGTGGAATGTGTAGCAGGGGAAACTTCAATCCCACTACTTTTGGAGTTTCCACTGTTTTGGGAAATGAAAGCCATATTAGCACGTGGATCAGTAATGTAGAAACTAGAAGGGGGGGTTGAATAGTTTCTCTTCGATTGGTGACCAAATTAAAATTGCTTTCAATTTGGTTTGTATCAAAACTATCTTTTACTTAAAGCTAAGTTGCATAATGATTAGGTTCAATTGAAATGCACTAGCAAGAATAATAAGCAAGTATAATGATAATGAAATAAGTAAAGAGCAAGGAAGGAGACAACCTAGTGGGAAGACACCAAGATTTATAGTGGTTCGACAACGAGGCTCTATCCTCGTTTCTACTCCACTCCTCGAGTACACCTACTCGAGATTTCCACTATATCCACAAGCTCCCTTCTCGGCGGAGAAAACCTTACATCGTTGCTTACATTATTTTCCGACACTAAGCTAAAAGTCGAGACCTAATCTTTAGCTAGGACCAATCTACATGACGTTTCCTACTTCACAATTTAACGACACAAGGCTAGATGTCGAGTTCTAATCGAAAGCTAGAACCAATCTTCACGACTCTTCACTTTGAAGCCAAGTGAGAACTTCACACAACACAACTACTAATCACTTTAAAGTTTAGTGAGAACTCACAAGACACAACCACATCACTTTATAGTTTAGTGAGAACTCCTAATCAAATCTATTACAACTCAACTAGACTTATCCAAGTACACACATGTAGCTTGGATTTACACAACACAAATCCAAGCAAACACATATGCAATGGATGTACACAACAAATCTAAGTATTCACAAATAACTAGGATGAACACAACTAGTCCAAGTATTCATAAATACATTGGATTGACCTAAAACAAAAAGGTATCATGATGAATATGACTAGATCATAAATTCATCTTTATCACTACACTAGTGAGTGAGTGATCTTCTCATTGGACATGGTAAAGGAGGGGATCAAGAGGATAATCATATGTAAACATCCTTAACAAATTAAGTGATCATTTACTAATGATTATGCTATAGAAAATAGAAAAAGGGCTGAGAAAAACGTCCAAGAGGCTTGCTGGAAAATGAGATTTGACCCACTATTTAAAGGAGACAAAGTTACAACGGATCTATAACGGCTACTGTGCGCGGTACCTTATCTCACCCCGCGTTACCATATCGCTAAGGTACCGCGTAGGTACTTAAGGTACCGCCACTAGACTCCGCTCCGTTTTTTATCTTTTAGTGGGGTGGGAATATCTGAGGTATTTGAACCCTTTAAAGGATATTCTAACAGCATTTGGAATATGCCATTTTCAAATTTTCATTTTCCATTTTAATAAAACATTTTCTAAAAAAGAAAGTTTATTAAAAAGTCTTTTGTCTTATTAACAAAAGTGAGTTTTAAGGATAATCATTTTGATGATCACTAAGTATGATTAAGAAAGGTTAGTGATATGATTATTACCTTGATGATAGTGTTAGTTGAATAATTTATTTTGTGTTTCTACACTAAATGTGTTGTATGGTTTGTTGTGATCAAAACTAAGAAAGATTAGTTAACACTAATAATGTTTTTAGGCATTACTTGCATTAACAATCTCCCCCTTTTTGATTACGACAAACGATAAACTCATTTACGTAGAAACACAAACTATGGAATTATTAACTAGTTTATCACTATCATTTCTCCCCCTTTGTCGTAGCAAAAAGGTTAGCATAAGTCTTTGAAGTGCATCGAACTTTGCTAGTAGCTCCCCCTTGGTGGTTGCTCCCCCTTGCTTGGGGCACCAAGTTGTGAGCTAAGGTGACATGCTACACAAAGGTTAGTAGAAAGGAAAGAAACACCAACGTATATATGATCACTACCTACTAAGTAACTTGAGAGGGAGAAAGAGAAGAAATCTCAAATTAGAAGCAAGTATTTTGCTAAGTATGTCCAAAGAGGTAATTGACAAAATCAAACTTCAATATAATAAAGATGATAAGCTTGTCAATGGGTTAAAGCTTTAGAATTGATGGAATCACCCATAAGCAATTGTAAAAATTTAACCAAGATCAACTCAAAATAGAACTAATTAGATAGCACACAAATAACACAAAGGTTACAAAAAAATAATACAACAAAGAAGATAGTCATACACATAGTATGAGTATCTAAAAGCAATAAATATGGAAAATAAACCACTAAGCATAAGCTAGTCTAATAGTGATATTTTCCAAGATTGCTAAAAATAAAATAAAACTAAAAAGACGACGATGCATCATTCGAAGTTTTGTCCACCGGAACGAAAACTTGAATAGGAGGTCGAGTGAGGAGGAATTCAAGAAAATTTAACTTCTCATACACATGAGCAAGTTCAATTTGTTGAAATCGGCAACAATCACACGAGGATCCATGATGCAACACAAAATCGTTTGATGGGGGTATGGCATCAAACTTAGGGTTTGGTGGTGGTGGGATAAAGGGTTTGGGAGTGTTTTCATAATGCCTTGTGAGGTTTGGGAAGGTGGAAAGGTCATTGAGTTGGGGGGTATTGAAGGATTGTGGTGGTGGTGGAACATTTTCTTTTGCTCTGGTGATGGGGTTTATGGTATAAGTCTCGTTCCAATACTTGATTGGAGAGAAGGTAGGGTTTTTGGGTGGTTTGGACGAAGATGGTTCATTCTTCTTAACCCAAACGGGTCGAACCGAGATTTTCGGTTTCTTTGAAAGCTTGGATGAGGAAGCTTTGGGTGAGTGGGGTTGTGACAAAGAAATGTCAAGGTTGAGAATGTAGGAGTTATGCATTGTGAGAGTGTGAGAGTGATATCTCAAGGTTATGTGGGAATGAATTCTCAAGGTTGGGAAGGTGTGAGAATGAAATCTCAAGGTTGGGGTATAAGTAAAATGTAATCAAGGTAAGAATTTGAATACAAAGTGTGTAGTGTCAAGGAATGTTTAGTCAATTTGAGTAAACAAGGAATCTTGACTGGGAATAGGGTTTTATAAGTTTTGACCAAAAAAAATCGTCAAAAGCCACATTCTGGCCGCGGTACCTTATATGGGCCGGCGGTTCCATATCACTAAGGAACCGCGGGTCCTTAAGGAACCGCGTCCAGTGGACTTTAAACCATGTTTTTCCTGGGTTTTGGGAAAAACTAAGACTTTTTTCAAAAAGTTGCAAATCTTGGAATTTTACCTCTATTAGAACCAAAATATGCTAGGGTTGCATAAAGCAACACATTCACAAAGAATGTCTTGACAAAGGATGACAAAATAATTTAGATATCATTTTGAACCAATTTTAGTCAAGTTTAGGGGTTGTGATAGATTTAGGTTCAATTTTAATTTCAATTTAAAGTTGATTAGTGTGCACAAAAGGATAGAATCACACAAAGCTAAATTCATAAGTCAACAACACGAAACATTCATTAGTGAAACAAGTACAAAGATAAATAAAACTAACTAATACATAGCTAGCTTATCATTAAATCTAGATAGGTGGTTTTCTTTGGCTTGTTGTTGAAAATATTTATTAAAAGAACTCCATCATTCATCTCCTAGGAGGAGGCATGGAGAACAAAGCAAGCAAGAAATCTTGCAAACCCCTATGTAGTCCATACATATCCATCCTTAGGTTTTGGATGAGGAAGTGGTTGTAGAGACAACATGGACATCTAGGACCATGAGTTTGTTGAAACTCAAAGTAAGGATCACCCAAGAGGAGGGAAAGAGGGACACCCAAAATTGGGATGTTTGAGTTGGGTGGAGGTGGAGGAGGCAAGTTCTCCAAGGGTGAAGTGGGTGAAAGTAGAGGCATGTTCCTCAAAGGGGAAATGGGTGAGTGTGGAGGAAAATTCTCCAAGGTTGGTGAAATTGGTGAGTTGTGAGGGGTAAATGGTGAAGTCACCAAAATGTCATCAAAGTCATTCCCAAAAGGAATGCTTTGGATTGGTTGAGGTTGTGTGGTCACTTCCAAGGGTGCACTTGGAGTGAAGGGTGAAGAAAGCTCATTCATTCTGGAATTCAATGAAGAGGAGGTAGAACCAATGGAGTGGTTAGTACCATGGGTGGAAGAAGTCTTGCATGGTGCAAGAGGTGGGGAAGGTGATGAAGAAATAAGGATAGGAACATTCTCATTCTTAGGTGTGAGGAAAGGTGAAGAGTTAGGCTTAGCTACCTTAACCCTTATTTTGAGTGTTTTTCTTGGGGTGGAGGTCTTGGAAGTGTTTGAGGTTTTGGTACACACCATGGTTGATTTGGGTGGTTTAAGGTTTAGGGAAGTATGTTTGATGTGTGAAGAACATGGCAAACAAGGTGGGTTTAAATGGTTGAGGGGATGATCCAAACTAGTAATGGGTTAAAATCATTTTAGGTGAATAATGAATTTAGATACCCTAGTTTAGGAAATGTGCAGTTTATTACTGAAAATCATGCAAGGTTTACACAAAATTAAGAAAACAGTGTAAAGCAAACATGCTGTCGTGCACAGTGGCCGGCGGTTCCTTATCTAGGTCCGGCGGTACCTTATCGATAAGGAACCGCGGGTCGATATGGAACCGCGACCAGAAGGTTTTCAAAAATTTCCCATCCCAGTTTTTTATAAACCCAGATTTTTCCAAAAGCTTCACAAGCCAAATTTAACTACAAATCATAATCTAGTAAGCTAACTATCAAAAGGCATGCACAAATCTATGAAAAACACAAACATGAAGGCATAATTAACATTAAGGATCAAGATAAATAATAATCCAAGCATAAGTTAATACATAACCAAATGAAGAGAAGAGAGTCATGAAACCATCCTAGATGAGTGTTGCAAGTCACTATGAGCATAACATATAATTCCTTGATTCACTTCTGAGGCGTTCTCGAAGAAGATGATTGAGATAAAATTGATAGTCGGAATCAACTTCATGGGATGACAAGATGGAGATTGAAGAGGACATGAAGTTAATGAAGTTTGAGGGAGGGTTACTAGAAGACTCTTCTTGAGAAGTATTTTCGACTTGACACGAGTTCACATTGATCTCGGGTGAAATGTTCCCTTGAATGGGAGACATGACACGATCAACGGAGTGATAGGGTGAAGATAGAAGAGACGGAAAGTCAATAAGGACTCTTCTAAGAAGACGAGAAAGAAGCATTCCATAGGGAAGACTTGACTTAGGCTCAAGAATAACAAACCTAATTCTTCTAGCTATGAAAAATGCGAGATTGTAAGGAGTTGTGGTGGCAACACAATACAACATGTGTGCAAGACAAGCGGGTACTAAATCCCGATTCCCATCAAGACACATTGCATTTTCCCTAATGATTTCAGCCCAAGGAGACATGAAATCATTAATATCACTAGATAGTAATTCCCAAGGAGAGAGAGTTCGAACAACTCCTTGAAATTTACCATGAATAGGATGCTCACGAGGTTTAGAAAAGGTATGAATGATGTCCGAAGGAGTTGGAAGCACGGTCACATAATGAGCATCAATAGGGGCTGATTCTAAAGAGTCTAAACTCCAAGCATCAGTAAATCGACATTGACCATTAGATGGCACTCCAAAAATATCACCGAATTCTTCAAGAGTGTAAATAATGATTTTCCCCATAATGGAAAATCGTATAGACAAACCATTATTGATGCTTATCAATGTGAATGAGCTAAAGAACTCCATAAGAAACGAAGGAAATATTGGCTCATCAATATCAAGAAGACAATCAAACCCAATAGATTTAAACATGAAGCGAATAAACTCATTTGCGAAATTGGAACAAACAATGCGTCCTTCATGGAAACAACAATGTTCGAGAGACTTAGACGAGTTTTTGTGAGAGTGAATCAAAAGAGGGTGAGAGGGCATGTATGCTCGTGTTCGTTCGTGATCTTTTTGATATCTTGAAGACATGACAAGTACCTAAACACGAAAATATCTATCCAATCACTCATATGAAAAATTAAAATCAACAAACAAAGAATATGAGAATGTGTTATATCAATTTCTTGACAAACAAAGGATTGAATCCATATCATTCTCATGTTCACAATGTAGCTATTCCATTATTTACCAAGAACATATGAACTATGTTGGATCAACAATGAACTTAGAACATTGGTTTTTCAAAACAAGGTTTTTAGGTAAGCATTAACAATGTCATTACCTACTTGTTCATGGGTTCATCTCAAATCCATCATTCAACCAAAATCATTTATCCTAAATTTGGATTTGTTCTACAAGTGGGTTTTAGTGAAATCTTAATGAATATCAACCTAAGGAATCATAGTAAGATTACCATGTCAACCCACATTCCTATTAAGGTTTTAATTCAATTTCAATTTTAAAAATCCCCAATTATGAAAGGATGAACCCTAGAACAAAATAGATGAAATTGAAAGAAAATACTTACAATTAATTGATGTTAGATGAAGGATGAGTGAAACCCACAACTTGGAATCAATTAATTTGAGTGATTGAAGGTTTTGGAAGCTTCAACAATGGTGGAAAAAGTAAAACCCGTCGGCTGTGTGTTTTTGGGAGAGAGAGAGTTTGGTTTGAAAAGGAATAAAAAACACAAACTGGCGCTCTGACAAAAGTTACTGCCCGCGGTACCTTATCGAAAAGGAACCGCGGGTTTGAGCCACGGAGATAAGGAACCACCTGCAGAGGCAGGTTTCTATCTCTGAAAAACGCCAAATTTTGAAAATCCAGTTTTTCTAAAATACTTAAATCTAAATCATGAGCCTTTTAGAATATCAATGGATCATCATAACACTAAGCAATATGCCTTAACGAAGGATTACGAGTTAAATCAAGATCGAAAAGAACCGAAACAGACAAACGACTACTCGTAGCAAAACGACTAAGTGGAGAGAAATCAAGGGAAGTGAATCAAGACTAGGATCAATGCTCAAGGGATTAATGACAACCTTCAAATAGTGGTAACGAGGAGCTTGTGTCATATATAGTGGTTTAAGACGTGCCTTTCCGGTGAAACGTTAAACGGCTTTGGTAATGAATAAGCACAAAGTAATTATTCAAGTATAGACTAAGATCACTTTCAATAATAGTCTTAGTCTAAACAAAAATATGAGCAAGGTATTAATTCACTTTCTCTCCCACAAAGGGCCTACTAACTGTATGGGTGCAAACCATAGAAATCATGCTTGATACTTTAAGCTTCTACTAACTCACTCTACATCACCATAGTGAGTCAAGTATCCAAGCAATGAAGGTTTGAGAGGATAAAGGAAAAGAAGCACAAACCACAAATAAATGTCAAGGCAAGGATGCCGAGAACAAGCACATAGTCAAGTAATGATCAAAAGAATGATCAAAGGGCGTGTGGGAGAACGAAAGCGTACCTTGGCCACAAAGAGCAATCCATGAAGGAATAAGTGCTATGCCCAATCAATGACTATGATGAGTACTAAGTCTTCAAGGACTAGTATCATTCCCAATCATCTTGGTATCATCATTCAAAGATGTTAAAGATCAATGAAGATGATTCTTCTACAAGTGCAAGTAACTCAATCCACAACCAATTAAGTGATTGATCTTCATGAGTACCTACACAAAGCTAGATGCAAACTAGTAGATACATTTCAAGAGTATATCTAAAATGCATAAAGACTACTAATCTTAAGTGGGATGCAATATTATCAATTAAAAGACCTATTTTTCAAAGAAAACATAGTTTTGACCAAAGAGAAACTTTAGTACAACTAGACCTTCTAATTTGAGGAGACAATGGATCGATCCAAGTTTTAAAGTACAATATACTTCAAAGATCTTGAGTGACCATCGCTCTGATACCAATTGTAGAAACTATAAGGGGGGGGTTGAATAGTTTCTCTTCGATTGGTGACCAAATTAAAATTGCTTTCAATTTGGTTTGTATCAAAACTATCTTTTACTTAAAGCTAAGTTGCATAATGATTAGGTTCAATTGAAATGCACTAGCAAGAATAATAAGCAAGTATAATGATAATGAAATAAGTAAAGAGCAAGGAAGGAGACAACCTAGTGGGAAGACACCAAGATTTGTAGTGGTTCGACAACGAGGCTCTATCCTCGTTTCTACTCCACTCCTCGAGTACACCTACTCGAGATTTCCACTATATCCACAAGCTCCCTTCTTGGCGGAGAAAACCTTACATCGTTGCTTACATTATTTTCCGACACTAAGCTAAATGTCGAGACCTAATCTTTAGCTAGGACCAATCTACACGACGTTGCCTACTTCACAATTTAACGACACAAGGCTAGATGTCGAGTTCTAATCGAAAGCTAGAACCAATCTTCACGACTCTTCACTTTGAAGCTAAGTGAGAACTTCACACAACACAACTACTAATCACTTTAAAGTTTAGTGAGAACTCACAAGACACAACCACATCACTTTATAGTTTAGTGAGAACTCCTAATCAAATCTATTACAACTCAACTAGACTTATCCAAGTACACACATGTAGCTTGGATTTACACAACACAAATCCAAGCAAACACATATGCAATGGATGTACACAACAAATCCAAGTATTCACAAATAACTTGGATGAACACAACTAGTCCAAGTATTCATAAATACATTGGATTGACCTAAAACAAAAAGGTATCATGATGAATATGACTAGCTCATAAATTCATCTTTATCACTACACTAGTGAGTGAGTGATCTTCTCATTGGACATGGTAAAGGAGGGGATCAAGAGGATAATCATATGTAAACATCCTTAACAAATTAAGTGATCATTTACTAATGATTATGCTATAGAAAATAGAAAAAGGGCTGAGAAAAACGTCCAAGAGGCTTGCTGGAAAATGAGATTTGACCCACTATTTAAAGGAGACAAAGTTACAACGGATCTATAACGGCTACTGTGCGCGGTACCTTATCTCACCCCACGGTACCATATCGCTAAGGTACCGCGTAGGTACTTAAGGTACCGCCACTAGACTCCGCTCCGTTTTTTGTCTTTTAGTGGGGTGGGAATATCTGAGGTATTTGAACCCTTCAAAGGATATTCAAACAGCATTTGGAATATGCCATTTTCAAATTTTCATTTTCCATTTTAATAAAACATTTTCTAAAAAAGAAAGTTTATTAAAAAGTCTTTTGTCTTATTAACAAAAGTGAGTTTTAAGGATAATCATTTTGATGATCACTAAGTATGATTAAGAAAGGTTAGTGATATGATTATTACCTTGATGATAGTGTTAGTTAAATAATTCATTTTGTGTTTCTACACTAAATGTGTTGTATGGTTTGTTGTGATCAAAACTAAGAAAGATTAGTTAACACTAATAATGTTTTTAGGCATTACTTGCATTAACAAGTAAGTCCACTTGAATTGGTGGGAATGGTTCCTAAAGCCTTCCTTTCATTGACAACTGGCTCAAAAACCTTCAAGTTGTTGTAGATGTCATCAATGTTTTTTTCATCAATGTCATCTCTGTTTTGCCAAATGGATTTGTAAACAAACCATTCTTTCTGAAGGCTATTGAGGAATCTAGCATTAACCTGCTCTCTTGAAACTTCTATGTCAAAGAACTCCAATTATGCAACAAGATCTTGAAGCCTGTTATAGATAGAACCAATTGTTTCATCACCTTTTGCTTTAAAAGAAGCAAATTGGTCTATCATTTGATTTTTCTTTTTGTTCTTGGTAGCTTCATTTCCTCCAAATGTTTTCCTAATGGCTTCCCAAAGTTATTTATCCGTCTTATTAGTTGATGTCTATCAGGTAGGGATAACAGCAAAGAGATGTGAGCTCTGACATCATGCCTTCTTTCTTGGATCTCTTTGTCTGAGACAACAGCAGACTTGATTTTCTTAGCACTACCTTTGGAGCTTTCACCATCTGTTTCTTTGTTCTTACCATCATCTGCTATTTCTACTGTTTTGGTGAATTGATCACCAAGCTCTATGACCTCCCATAGGGCATAGTGTTCCATCTTGATATAATTGTTGAAATCTAAATTCCCAAGTTTTTAGGATCCAAGATTGGAAGTTTGAGTGCATTGCTATTTGAGGATAAAAGAGAGTCAGTAGACATGACTGATAATGGGTGTGAGGATTGTGTTGTTCTTGGTTTAATCAAAGTTTCTCAACAAGCTCTGATACCACTTGTTGATCACAAACTTAGATCTTAAACCTTAGCTTGTCTAAAGATTATAGTAGAAAGAAAGAATTCAAACTACTACAAGAGAAACTTTGCAATACACAAAGTAACTAAACAAGATGCGGAAAGTAATGTTTAGCACAAGAACAAGTATTGAATCAAAAGTTAAGCTTTAATATATTGATAATATATGAATACCCAAAGATGGTATTAGGGTTATATAACCTTAAGCATGAAATGAAATGATAGGAAAAGTATATCAAACACAAAACCTAATGAGTCCTTTTATAGCATAAGGACCCATGTACAAGATAACTACTAAACAAACTAGGAAGATACTCTGGAGTAGTAACAGAAACGCGTCAATATCTCTTCCAATTTCATCCATGCAGCAGGGTCATTGACTTCAACTAGTGGGACCAGATCCCACTGTCATCACTAATCAGCAGGGGAAACTTACTCTGGCAAGGGGATCTTGACCAACCAGCAGGGGGAACTTTGACTCATGCATTTATTCCCAACATTAGTTATAAACCAAACCCAACTCCTGTTGTTGTTCCTGCTCAGGTACCTGTTCGTGTTCCTGTTCCTCGCTATTGCTTTTAGTATCGTGAGTTAAACTGAATTGAGAAAAAAAACACAAGAAGGGTCTTTCACTTGCTCATGTACCTGTCAGCTTGACTCTCGGGGTTGAATTATCCACCAACTTAAAGACGTCATTCAAAAAACTAATAAACCTGAAAAGAGTAACGCTAGTATCGACAGATCCGAGGTCATTGCTATAAAGAAAAACGCACTCGCTCTCAAGCATGAGGGGAAGGTTGCAAAAGCCATAGAAGAACTTAAACAAGCTAAAATACTTGAAAAGCATATTAAATATTTTACTGTTTTTCGAAGGCAGAAGTATTTACTCTTAAGTGATAGGTTTTATGTAACTTTTGTTGTATTTCAACATTTTTATTGCTTGTAATATGTACAAAATTTTAAAATTTATATATAATGTTCGCTCTTTTATAAAATTTCATTTGTGCTGAATTTTATTGCTTGTAATATGCTTTTAGCAGCTTTTAACTTGTAAAACCCGTATTTAAAAATCAGAATATTTAAATACGCAGTTTAATTTTAATAAACTATATAGGTATTAATTATTAGACAGAGATAAAAACGCAGAAATTAAATACGCTATCCCAGTTTATTAAATACTATAAATATTACAGTTTATGCAGATAATAAGTATTCAGTCTCAGAAAATATTACAGATGAATTATTAAGTTCAGAAATAAATAAGGAAACGTTAACACTAATTACGCACTCAGTTTTATTTAAATACTGCAGATAATTAATTATTCAAAAAATGATCAAACGTTTCAGAAACACGAGAAATAAACTTACGTTTCAGAACGAGATTTTTAAGTACGAGCTTTACGTAAATAATTAAACGCGAAAAAAAAAATATTAAGAAAGAAAAGGCTTAAGGGCCGGATTTACTAAAGAAAAAAAAGAAGTGGGCTAAGCCCATTTTGGGTTTACACTAATAAATCAAACGGGGGTTTTGTTTTTCCCCATAACAGTCGTACAAAAAAAATAAGAGCAGATTAGGATTGTTGTGGGACTGCCGCCGGCTGAGAACAAGCAACAAGAGAAGACGACTTTGGTTTTGGTTAACCTTGGATTCATGTGTACTCGTTTCCCACCCTAAATCCCTCTATCCGTGAAGTCAGATTCGATCCGTCAGCTTTCAGTCTTATTTCAGTACTGGACACGAGGTACGGATTTCCCGTCCTTTCAGTAAGGACTTCCTTTCTATGCATGATTAGGCTTTTCCCAGCTTCAGCCAAATGTCTCTCCCCAGTATATGTTTAAATTTATCAGTAATCATGTTAATAACTAAATAGAATTGCCTGAGCGTTATATACAAGCACGACCAGTTTATGTACTAGTTACGGAGGTACCGTAACCACGGCACTAGAGGCACCGGTGTCGTGACTCACATGCAGGAGAGTGATATCCTGCATCGCCCCACTCATGTTCAGTTTGGCCAATTTTATATGTATGTTTTAGTGGGGCGTATGGATGCATCCTAGGCTTATATGTGTTACAAGTTATCAGGGTGAATGTGGTGTGTGCTCTACATCCTTCACATTGGAGCTGATCCCTCTACCCAACACAGTTATTTAGAGGTCACCCCTCTACAGCATGACGAGGTCACCCCTCCAGTTATTCATGCACGGTTGTTACAGCACGTGACCTATATAAGCTCTGGCAAATAAAATACAGTAAATGCATGTCTTCAGAATTAATAGTTATATTTCAGTATCAGTATATATGAACCAGGTTTCTCAGATTTTATGCAGAGTTCTACCACATGTTACATATCAGTCTTACAGCTTCAGTATTCTATCGCCTGTTTCATTCAGTATATTCTTATCATGTTTTATATCCGTTCACTGAGCGTTATGCTCAGCCGTAGTTCCTTCATGTTCTAACGGCAGGTACACCGGGACGCTCTTAGGATTCTGAGAGCACGTGCATTTGGGATGGAAGCTATCCAGACTTCTTATTTTATGCACTTATATTATTCTGCTTATTTGGACATTGTTTAATCCTTTCTTTCAGCATTTTATTTTTCATGTTTTGAGCTTAGGTTGGATTACCGATGTTTGATTCCGGTATTTCCGTTATGGTCATTAAATGTTTTAGTACATTTACCTTATGCTTTGATGACACGCCATAAATACACGTAACGGTCCACTTATCCAAGTGGGGTGTTACAATTATGGTATCAGAGAAGCAAGGTTCGACCTGTAGGCTCTAAAACTTGACCTGTGACTAGTGGGTAGTCACCAGGAACTTCTCAGATTTTGGCGTCGTTGTCTTTCATATTTCTCATGGATTATTCAGTCAGTTTTCTTCGTTTATCAGTCAGTTTTCTTAAAGTTTTGACTAAGTAAAAGGTTGGTACTTAACTAGCCATATTTAGTCGCATGTGCTTTTTAGCGAATTTTCGTTTTGGTGAGCTGACCATAGGCGTTCACCCTTGCCCGTTCAGATTTTGTATTGGTAAACCGACCATAAGCGCTTACCCTTACTCATGACAGATTCATGTTTTCAGTCAAATATTACTTGGTGAACCAGCCATAAACGTTCACCATTTCTCAAGTCAAATTTCATGCTTGTCAGTCAAATGATGTTTTGTGAACCGATCCACAGTTGTTCACCTTTGTCATATCAGGACATTTCATAAATTTTGACGAGTATGAACTGGACTGCAGCCATCCATATTTAGTCCGAGGTTATAAATTTTTATACATGACGGTTCTCAGAAAATTTTGACCAGTACGGATCAAACCGGAATAGCCCACACTTAGTCTCGTGTTTTTCTTCTTTGAATTACGTGGATTGAACCACAGCCGTCCACATCAGTTAATGTTAAACCTCAGTTGATTATTCTCCTATGTTATTTGTATCAGTCAAGTTTATACTTTCACGAGAATGTCGTTTTCATGCTGACTAAGTTCATGTCTCCTTATGAGGATTATGTTTTCAGCAAGGTGATAGTGTTTTCACCCTAAAATACAGAAGGATTACAGTATCGTCCTAATTCATGATAAATCATGTTCTGGTTTTCATCAATCATGTTTTTATACTGAACATTGATGAAACTCCGTTTTATCATACGTTTCAGCCTCTAAACAACCAGCAATAAGTCGACGCAGGAATTATCAACCTATCATGTTAACCGTTTCAGTTCAGTTTACTACCGTTTAAATCAATTTATTTCTTTGATAATGTCAGACAAGCGACACCAGTATCGATCATCCCATAAGATTTCCACCAGTTCCATGTACAGTATTTCATATGTACCCCATGTACAGTGTCTCAGTTATACTCCATGTATAATATTTCACGTGTACTCCAGGTACAACGTCTCAGATATGCTCCATGTGCAGTATTCATTTTGTACTTCATGTACAGTAGTTCAGGTGTACTCCAGGTACCCTACTCCATGGATATTGCTAATCGATCCTTAATAATCTCAGGCGTTTCCACTTGTCGTTATTCCAACAGGTGCTGATGCTGCTCGTGAGTTGAATATTTTACCAGATGCTGATGCTGCTAACACTCTGAAGACCACACAGATGCTGATGCTGCTGAACTTTGGAGATTCCTCAAGATGCTGATGCCGCGGAACGAGGACGAAAACTATAAATTGAAATTTCCGACAAGAATAAATTCAACCATCAGACACTACCATTCTATTTTATGCTTTTACTTCCTCAGTTAAATGTCACATTTCACTCAGCTAATCTTTCTGTCAGAAGAGTGGGAACTGGCAACCAGCCGGCCACTCAGCAGAATAGTTACAGGAATCACGGTCATGATAATGACCGTCATAAATGACAGACAAAGCAGTAGTGACAATCACCATGCTTAAAATAATCAGTCAATAACCATCAGAACTCCAGAACGTACGTGACCATAAGTACAGAGGTCAGTAGTCTAGCCGGTTCGCCAATCCTAGCAGTTACCAGAAATTCTTAACCTTATCCAGACTCACAATTAAAATACATGTCCAGAAAAAAGTTAAGACACAGGTCTCATGTATCATTTCGGAAGACACATATCAGGACACCAGTCATGGTACACGTCATACGAATATTTTCTCAGAGCACGAGTCAGAACTCATAACTCAGTATGTTTGCCAAATCAGGCTCTCAGAAATTCAGGGTACCCTCCAAGGGGGTATACCCGTTCTGTTATGCCACGCATAAATCAGACCATTAAGATCCAGTTACCACCACTGAAGTATTAATCAGGTTAAACACGCAGTATTCACTCTGTGAGGTTACAGACGAACACATTCAGTGACAAGTCGCCATGTTTACTTCACGTATTCCTATGACAGCTTTATCTTAAATCAGGTAGTCCCCTACCTCTCAGCCGGAAAGGACTCAGCAGTATCACCATATTTATTAAAGCCTTATTTTTTTTAGTTAACGACGAGATCCGTCTTACTAAATCCCAAATATATTCATAATACCTTCTATCAGAAAAATCAGTACAAATTGTTTCTGCCTTACAAGCGCATGACTTAGCAGTCCATAGCTACGAAGACTGTCTAGCCATCAGTTATAAATTCACTTCTGAAATTCCTTAAACTCATGACCAACAGATTACTCCAGTGCTCCCAGACGTAATCTCAGGAAGTTTTCAGAGATTCCTTTCTAACCACGAAACAAAATTCTACATAGATATTGTCTCAAGTACAGAACCTACTTTCAGAACTCTTTATCACAGGGCTTCAACTGAGTTTAAAAGAGTTTTAGTATTTGCTGCAAGAATTACCAGAATGAGGCTCTATTCGCCCTAGCGCACCATCAGGAAGTGCACCTTTCCTATCTATTAGAAAGAAGGCCGGTAACATGAGATCAGGTAACGATCACTGAAAATTTTACAAGATCACCATTCATAATCGATGTCATCTCACGTATAGAAGGTTTACCTGACCTGCTACGAATATCTTAAATAGTTCTGGAACAATTCGCGATCATGACACCAGCAGTGGTGAGAGAAGAACATGATGTTTCTAGACTACTGTTGAACACGTTACAGTCTCTCTAAAATTTTGACTTATACGACTGGGCTCCCTAATGCCCCAGCTATAGTATGAAATTTATGAATGAATTCTCTTGTACGACTTCGCAGACAAAAACGTCAGTATATTTTTTTTGATCACATTCTGATCTGCTTAAATTTTGAGAAGAACACGAGAATCATCTTCTCACAGTTGTACAAAATCTTCGATAGGAGAAAATTTTATATACAGCTTCCCAGATATGAATTCCAATTGAACAAGGTGGCATTTCTGAACATTCTACCTTAGCAGAAAGAAATTTCAAACAATGCTGCGAAGGTGAAGGCCATCACCTGATGGTCCCGACTGACGACTGTGAACGAAGTACAAATTTTTCTAGAAATCAATTGACTGCTAACGCAGAAATTGCTGACAGTCATCACTAAAGCCTAGGCTAACGCATAAATCCTGCTATGACTATTCAACCAGATTCACACCAGAATGCCCCATAAGCCTAGGCAGAATTTTGATAGAAACCGTATTACACATTGATAGAGCTATATTCATATCTAGATGCCTGACATACCGCAGGTTCAAGATAGAACGCCTTCATGTTAGTGTGTTACCAGTAGAAATTCTGGACTGAAAGGAGACAAGACTCCATGGAGATTATTATCAGATTACCACAGACTCAGAAAAGTAAAACACTATCTAAGTCATTGTCGACCATGTAATCAACCTACGCGTTTCCCTTCATCCGGAAGGATTACGCAGTAGCAGACCTACAGAAAACCAGCACTAAATCATACGATTTCAAGGTATTCCAGCGACCATTATATCAGACAGAATTCATGTTCATGATCACGTGTACGTTTACCTTCACCTTCACGTTACGTCTCGCGTTCACATTATGATGTTGTTTCAGTCCATGTTTTGTGTGATCTCATGATCTAAGTTCACGTTCGCGTCCATGATATTGTTCACGTTCAGGTTCGTGTTCCATCTCAAAATATACGTTTCACAGCTTGTTACTGAATACGGTTACAGAAAGTTTAAGAACCCAGACTCAAGTTTAGCACAACTTTTCCGTACCTAGGCTGACGTTTCACGTCTCAAGTCGTATCGTTTGGCATTCTTTCCTTAGATAGCATACGTTCATGATATGTCCTAGTACCACATTCACAGTATGTTTCACTTATCATATTCTAATTCTATGCCAGCGCTCCTCATATAATTATGAACCACGTTCACAATTGCTCACTTATCATATTCACAATTGTTCACGTAGTTCGTCCCTATAATTCAACAGATTTATTTTTTTCAGAGTATTTACAGTATCGTTTCATGTATCATACATGCTATAGTTATTCAGTCTATCAGATTCAGAAAATCCATCTTAAATATGGAACCAGAAACTATTCAGTATCATCAAGACAGGGTCATCAGGACCAAGATTTTATTTATTATGTTAGACCTATGAAGAAATCGTTTCGAGCGGGAGGCCACTCGAAATGGAGGAGTCCATCCGGACCTCTCATCCTTTCTTCAATAAATCCAGTTAAGTCCTTTCAGTCTGGTTACGTCTATGTCCTCTTCAGCCATGTCACGTTGCATGATCATTTCAGTCATGTCAGGTTTACACCTATCAGCAACATTATGTCTTAATTAGAAGACAATTTATCCTTCAGCTTAATGGTCTTTTCGGTCTACGTGTTCTTTCAGTTCTTATAAATTCCTCAGCTTATTACCTTTAATTCGAGGACGAATTTCTCCTTTTTAGAGGGGAAGAATTGTAAAACCCAGTATGGTCGTATCTTTAATTCGGGGACGAATTATTATTTTTAGAGGGGAAGAATTGTAAAACCCGTATTTAAAAATCAGAATATTTAAATACGCAGTTTAATTTTAATAAACTATATAGGTATTAATTATTAGACAGAGATAAAAACGCAGAAATTAAATACGCTATCCCAGTTTATTAAATACTATAAATATTACAGTTTATGCAGATAATAAGTATTCAGTCTCAGAAAATATTACAGATGAATTATTAAGTTCAGAAATAAATAAGGAAACGTTAACACTAATTACGCACTCAGTTTTATTTAAATACTGCAGATAATTAATTATTCAGAAAATGATCAAACGTTTCAGAAACACGAGAAATAAACTTACGTTTCAGAACGAGATTTTTAAGTACGAGCTTTACGTAAATAATTAAACGCGAAAAAAAAATATTAAGAAAGAAAAGGCTTAAGGGCCGGATTTACTAAAGAAAAAGAAGAAGTGGGCTAAGCCCATTTTGGGTTTACACTAATAAATCAAACGGGGGTTCTGTTTTTCCCCATAACAGTCGTACAAAAAAAAATAAGAGCAGATTAGGGTTGTTGTGGGACTGCCGCCGGCTGAGAACAAGCAACAAGAGAAGACGACTTTGGTTTTGGTTAACCTTGGATTCATGTGTACTCGTTTCCCACCCTAAATCCCTCTATCCGTGAAGTCAGATTCGATCCGTTAGCTTTCAGTCTTATTTCAGTACTGGACACGAGGTACGGATTTCCCGTCCTTTCAGTAAGGACTTCCTTTCTATGCATGATTAGGATTTTCCCAGCTTCAGCCAAATGTCTTTCCCCAGTATATGTTTAAATTTATCAGTAATCATGTTAATAACTAAATAGAATTGCCTGAGCGTTATATACAAGCACGACCAGTTTATGTACTAGTTACGGAGGTACCGTAACCACGGCACTAGAGGCACCGGTGTCGTGACTCACATGCAGGAGAGTGATATCCTGCATCGCCCCACTCATGTTCAGTTTGGCCATTTTTATATGTATGTTTTAGTGGGGCGTATGGATGCATCCTAGGCTTATATGTGTTACAAGTTATCAGGGTGAATGTGGTGTGTGCTCTACATCCTTCACATTGGAGCTGATCCCTCCACCCAGCATAGTTATTTAGAGGTCACCCCTCTACAGCATGACGAGGTCACCCCTCCAGTTATTCATGCACGGTTGTTACAGCACGTGACCTATATAAGCTCTGGCAAATAAAATACAGTAAATGCATGTCTTCAGAATTAATAGTTATATTTCAGTATCAGTATATATGAACCAGGTTTCTCAGATTTTATGCAGAGTTCTACCACATGTTACATATCAGTCTTACAGCTTCAGTATTCTATCGCCTGTTTCATTCAGTATATTCTTATCATGTTTTATATCCGTTCACTGAGCGTTATGCTCAGCCGTAGTTCCTTCATGTTCTAACGGCAGGTACACCGGGACGCTCTTAAGATTCTGAGAGCACGTGCATTTGGGATGGAAGCTATCCAGACTTCTTATTTTATGCACTTATATTATTCTGCTTATTTGGACATTGTTTAATCCTTTCTTTCAGCATTTTATTTTTCATGTTTTGAGCTTAGGTTGGATTACCGATGTTTGATTCCGGTATTTCCGTTATGGTCATTAAATGTTTTAGTACATTTACCTTATGCTTTGATGACACGCCATAAATACACGTAACGGTCCACTTATCCAAGTGGGGTGTTATATAACTGCTGAGTCTTAACACCATTAAACATGTTGTTTGGACGCACATAATAAAGGCTTTGTATGTTGTTAAAAACAAATTTATATACTGTTTTTAACGGGGTTTGAGTGCTGATTTTACAGGTTATTAGATGTTGTTTAGACTACATAGAGAGGGGTGTTTGGGCACACTTCTGACAGTTTTGTATGTTGTTTTTAACGACTTTTATATGTTGTTTTTAACAGCTTTCAAGTTCCGATTTTTAGATGTTTGGGAAGCTGAAAAAGGGGTGTTTGGACGCATATTTTAAGGTGTAAAAGATGGACATAAACTTGTAAAAATCAAAATGTATGCGCCAAACAACATAAAAAAAAACTAATATTCCATAACAAAAAGCATTGAGTGCTGATTTTTAATAGCAGCAATTTATATGCTATTTTTAACAGCTTTAGTACTGATTTTTAATAGCATACTAGATGTTGTAGACAACATATTAGATGTTGTTAGGCGCACAATTTGCAGCTATGTATGTTATTTATAGCAGCAATTTATATGTTGTTCTTAATAGCTTTGAGTGCTAATTTTTAACAGCATATTAGATGTTTTTAGACAACATATTAGATGTTGAAAGGACGCACATTCTACAGCTGTGTATGTTGTTTCTAGCAGCAATTTATATGTTGTTTTTAATAGCTTTGAGTGCTGATTTTTAACAGCATATTAGATGTTTTTAGACAGCATATTAGATGTTGTTAGGACGCACATTCTACAGCTGTGTATGTTGTTTCTTGCAGTAATTTATATGCTTTTTTTAACAGCTTTGAGTGTTGGTTTGTAACAGCATATTAAATGTTTTTAGACAACTTATTGGATGTTGTTAGGACGCACATTCTGCAGCTGTGTATGTTGTTTCTAGCAGTAATTTATATGTTGTTTTTATCAACTTTGAGTGCTTATTGTTACAACATATTAGATGTTGTTTGGACAACCTTAAATTGCAGACAACCTTAAACTTGACATGTTTTGTATGGACAAATAACACCACTTCAAACCACTGATCCAAACTGCAAACTACATAGTACATAACAAAAAATGACCTGCACACGTGCCACTGTGCTAAACACCCATAAACCTGCATATGTATAATTATGCCAGCCTATCCACTATGACAAACTCCTATAACTGCCAGAACATATTACTAGAAGATTTTAATTTCATAGAACTTCCATACTAGAAAAGATTAATTGATGAAATACAACTTCTCTAGCAATATTTTTTCATTAAAAAAACTAAACATTCCATAACAACATAAGCATCAACTTTTTCTTGCATGGAATCATCTTTATTTTCCTTAGCCTTCTTTTCTTTACACCCAGTAATGTTGTGGCCTGGTTTCCTACAGTAAAGACAAGTTACTGTCTTCTTTTGCTTAACCTCTATGGGAGGTTTGACTCTCGTTGCATTTCTTGGACGTCCTTTAAGGACGGTAAGCACAACGGGATCTCGAACTGAAATTTGAGGCATCATGTCTACTTGAGAAGTTACAGCAAGGGCATCTTTATATGCATTCTCAGTCTCTTTTGGCTTCTTCCTTATGATTTGATCTTCTAAAAACTCCACCAAAAAACTATTTAGTCTTTTATTTCCGAAAGAGCATCTCTTGCTTGTTCGATTGCCTTTGTCAAATTAGTTTGAACATATCATAAAGCTAATACACTAACCCCATTTTCATAATTTCGTCGATTTTGATACTAGCCTTTCCATCTTTGTATCTACAATCAAGTGTCCACTGAGCTAAAATATAGTGATCCGGAAGGGTGTCAAGATGTTTTTTCATTACATATAGGATATGTTTATATAACATCCCATATGTTTCAAACATAGCACACGAACATGTGACATCTAATCTAAGTCATCTTTGAAGCAAAAGTTGGCGATTCTCCAATATTTTTTTCAACATTCACCCGCCCAACCCGATAACTACTTTTTTCCTCACTCTTGATTTTAGTCTCATGCATTGTATTGCTGGTTGCTTCTATCCATTCCTTTTGAAATAGCTCAAATATCTTTTTAGTATAACATTTACCTGCAAAAAAATTAATATATAAAATCATATGCATATGGTATTTTTTTTTCACAGAATAGTGGCTGGTACATAATGGATAATGACAAATTACCGTATTTTGCTTTGATTGGATAAACAGATGAAAGAAATGGCCTCGAGTTCATGGTCTTAAAGTCTTCATCTTCTTCGGCGGTTCTCCGAGTGTCGACAGCTTTATCAAATTGAATAACAAATTCATTCAACATGGTCTTCGAATTCACAAATCTGTCAAAAAAAGAATGAATACTCTCACTCCTTTGCTTTTTGTCATACCAGCAAGAAAAATATCTTTAAAAAATGCACTAACCCAAAATTTTCTTTGTTTATACATCTCCACCATCTAATTGCTACTATCAAAATTATAGTTTATCACGTAAAACTTCCCACTGGCTTTAAAATTCTTCACAAGTATCACTTCTTACCCATTGCTTGAAAGCTTCTTAAAAATCACTATAACGGACCCTAAAAGGTTGTAGATGTTCCAAAACATGCTTCTTAATGTGCCATGCACAATAGCGATGTAGAGTGTTTGGAAAGACAAGCTTTACTGCATTACATATTGCTTTATCTTGATCTGTTATAATTTCACTTGGAAACTTGTTAAACATGCACTTTAAAAATGGCTTAAATAACCAAATGAAAGTCTCTTCTTTTTCATTTCTAGCAAAGCACCACCAAAGATTATTGATTGACCATGATGATTCACTAACAATTGCAGCAAACGAAAACTTAAATTTGTTTGTCAAATATATAACATCAAAGACAACAACGTCTCCAAACTTTAGATAAGCATCTCGTGATCTTTCGTCAGCCCAAAATAGATTTCTAGGAGACCCATTATCAAAGAAGTCTATCTTAAAATATTGGTTAACATCTACGGTTTCTTTTTCTTGAAAATGTTTTATAAGAGAATAAAACAGTAAAACTCCTTACCTTTGTATTGCTTTCGTTCTTCAGCCAATATATCAGCACATTGCTTCGAGGTTACAGTAGGTTCATTTGGAGACTTCATTGCATTTACAGCTTTTCTAACTTGACAAGGTCTCAAACTGGACTTACCAAGTTCCACCATAAGGGATCTACAAGTCAAGGAGCGATGAAACTTATTATGATAACGATGCTTCATTACTTTCGTTGGCGTAGTGATCAAATCATGATTGTGTTTATCACTAATGATATTCACACACCATTTTCCATCTTTTTTTTTGAAATCCGAAGTTCCGCTTCACAACCGGCCCTAACATCTCTTCTACGTTTCTTTGATACCTCACTGGAAGTATCGCCTTGCTTCTTTTTGAAACCTTACTTGTTGCAAACAAACAACTTTCTATAAACCTCATTTGTCGTCTTATTTTTATATTTCCAGTGAATTCGTATACCAAAACCGTGTACGAAGGCATACTGATTACAAAAAGTATATGCATCATCAGGTGTGTCAAAAACCCTTCCGATGATGTTGCCATTATTAAATTGATTTTCATCATGTTAACTTCATCACCATCACACGTGAACAAATGACCATTTATGTCAATATCTTCAATTAAACGGGTTTCAAAAGGATTGCTTAGTTGTTGATTCTCCGAATCCATGTTGTCAAATATAACCCTTTGCAATATATTCATATAGAAAAAAAAGCTATTTAGCACTAATCTTTAAAATTGAACCTACGAGTTCAATTAAAGATATATTTGATATGTAACACGGGTTCAATTAAAAAACAGATGATATGCTATAGTAATTAGTAATCAAAGATAATTTTATAACTTACTCATGAATTATGATATCGAAATCGAGCTATTCATGGACGATTAATGGTTGATCATGAGTTTCCAGTGGTTATGTGAGTGGAGATTTGAATAATTGATGGTTAATCTTAAGTTTTGAGTGGGCATGTGAGAGGAGATGTGAAGAATTGATTTATTTTAAATTCTGAGAGAGATTTGGGGAAAAATTAGATCTTTTATATATCCAATGAAACGACGTAGTTTTGATAGGTTCTACATATAAAATTGTGTACAACACAGCCCCATACTCACTTTCCCCATATAATATATAATTATAAAGTAGGTACTTCACTTATGGTTAATATGTACCTTGGTTATCCTTCACATATTTTCTCACCAAATTACGTATTAATAATGACGATTGGTTATTCATTGTTTAATGTTTCATAGTAAAAAGTAAATCTTGTTAAGTTGTTCACATGTTTTCCACGCAAACTCAATGCCACAAAATTATGAATTTTGAATTGAGTTTTGAATTTAATTTCATCTCATATATATTGGAAGATTCAGCAGTCCACTTTGTTTGTCAAAAAGAAAATAGAGATCAGTTGTTTGTATTTTTTTAACTATGATTTGATTCTTCGTTCACACCAAGCATAAGAATAGTTTTGTTAACTTATTCCATTGCTCAATTTTATGAACCTACCAAAAAACGAGGACCTCTTTTTATCTTGGCTCATTCTCTTTCTCCGCGTTTCTATTTTTAACTTTTCCACTCTTAGCGATTCATTTATAGCAAACGTTCCCTAGAAGTAATACATGATATTTCTCTTTCTCTCTCTCTCTCTCTCTATATATATATATATTCGATCATTTCTTCCTCTTTTTCTCTATTTTGTAAACCCTGGTTTTGTGATTAAGATCCCTTTGATCTTGTTATTTATTGGTTCGTTGTAATGGCACTATTGATAAGTAGTCAGTAGGATCATAGTAATATAAATGTGGTGATCTTTGTTCCTGGCTGAGATTGTTGTTTTTTTTATTTTGAATTGAGATTCAAGATCTGGTATATTTTGTTAAATTCTTTACACGATACTAAAGCACGACATTCTTAATCGATATCGATTTCCAAAAATTCGGATTTCAAACATTTTTGAGATTTTTTATTGATATGTTTTTGTGGCTAATTAACTTGTGTTAATTCATATATGTGGGCTTAATTTCTCTTAATTCAAAGGTTTTTATAAAACTCTTAATTTTTGAGAAAATTAGGGTTTCAAATTTTGGGTTTTTTATTATTGAGAGGTTTGTTTTGGTCATTAATTGATTTGCTAGGTGATATTCTTAGTTTTGAGGTGTTATTGGTGGTTTTTCTTAATCACTGAAAATGAGGGTTTGGTGATTTGAATATTGAACGATTATGGGTTCTTGTAATTCTTTGACTAAGTGAATCAAAGGATTACAAGATTAATATTTCCTGCTTATTGTGGATTATGTGCTCTCTAACACCTCTTACACTCTATCTGTTTTTTACTCTTGTTCCTTTTTCTTGAATAAATTATTATACCATTGACGTATCACTCTTGAGTGATTTGGAAGTTTGGAACTTCATTTTTATTCTTTTTATTGTGTTTTTCTTGTTTATGGCCTTTATGTGCTCATTTGTTATGTTTTTTTGTTATCAAGATGCATGTGCATGGTTATACTGATGTTGAATTTGTTGCTAATGATCCAATTACTCTAATTACTAGTCTTGATGTTAATAATCTATTGCACTTGCAGCCTAATAATTTTGTTGCATTAATTAGTGTTTGTGTTAAACTGAAAGGTAGTATAAATGATCAAGTATGGTATTGTACTATGGTTTTGGCCTTAGAAAGGAAAAAGAAGATTGGTTTGTTGATGTACATGCAAGAGGTCTAAATTTGATGAAGTCTTAGGTAGACAATAGGATTGGATTAACGTTGTAGCTTGGGAATAGATATTAATTTATATATCCAAAGAGTTATTTTTAGGATTTTTAAAAAAGGGATAAACATGTATGGAAAGAAATAAACAAATCCATAATAAGGTGGATGCAATGAAGACTTTTAATCTACATTATAAGATAATTTCAATAAGTCAAAATAGTTCTACTATTGTTAATTATTATCATATGTTAAATGCTATGTGGAAATAGTTTGATACTCTAGTTCAATTACATAGATGTACTCGCGATGTTGCTTATGATTTTAAGAAACAAAATCGGTTAATGAAATTAATGCAATTCTTAATGGGTTTGGATGACTCTTGTGCAAACTAGAAGTAATATATAATTTAGAGAACCATTACATTATGTTAGAAGTGTGTATGCTATCATTAGTAGTGACAAATCTTATAGAGTTGTTCGAGTTCTAGTTCTAGTTCTAGTTCTAGTACCTCCTAGAGGTCTCGGGTGTTTGTGTTTAGTTCTAGTGTGAATAATAGCTTATCCGATATTAACATGCCATTGATCAAAATCAATGAATCTCATAAAAACCGGGAATTTCATAGAGAATGAAATTAACAAAGACATTGTCTACCTAAAATAAATTGTAATGTGATTACGGCAACCCTCTTCATAAATGAATCTAAAATATGAATCTTAGCCTTAATTTAAAATTGGGTAATTAATTAAGGAATATTTATGCTAACTAAAAATGTTTTATCTTATAAATGTCTTCTAAAAATGGTGTCAATCCTCTCGCTCCCAGTTCCGTACATAACTCAAACTTCTCCCTAATCTCAGTTATTGAGAGCAACAAACTCACTGGTCCTAATTATACGAATTAGATGTGAAACCATAGATTCACCCTAAGCTACGAGAACAAAGAGTATGCTCTCGATGAGCAAATTCCGACAATCAATGATGATTAAACCTAAGAAGAGATTTATGCTCACCATAAACACTATGATGATGCAAACAAAGTGTCATGCATCATGGAATCTTCCATGAGCCCTAAACTACAAAAGACTGTTCATAACACTTGTGGTTATTAAATGAACCAACATCTTAACGAAATGTCTCAAGTAAAGGCAAGAAAGGAATGCAGTGATGTTGTGAAAACCCTAGCTTACAAACAAAAAACATGGAGCCTCTATTTTTGCCTTCGTCTTAGAGATGAAAGGGTACTTTGATAGGTGGGAATCTCTGAACATGGTGTTCGATACCGAGCTTTCTATCAACATAATCATATCTGGTTTGCTAGATGATTACAATCAGTTTATGCTCTCGTATCAAATGAATAGAAAGAGACCTTATTAATGGAACTCCATAACTTGTTGTAAACCATTAAGAAAGGGATCAAGAAAAATTATGTGCCCTATACCTCAACTGATCTTGTCTTGACTGTTAGCCACAATGCAAATAAAAGAAAGATTTCTCATTCTATCTAGAATGGAAAGGCCGCAAAAGGAAAGTTCGTTCATGAGTCTAACAGAAAGGATAGATATGAGATTGAACCTGCAAGCGATCCAAAGGAAGTAGTGTTCTTCTACTCCAACATAAAGGTGCATTGGAAGCGTAGTTGCCTAAAGTATCTAAAGGACCTCGAATATAGAAATGTTGAAAAGGGGATCACTTATGGTCTAAAGATATCAATGTAGTCATTGGATACATTAGAATCATGCCCATGACAAGAGCTGGAAAATACGAGCTCATGCTGAAGTATGGAGTTAGGATAGATTTAAATAAATGTTGTTATTCGTTAGAAATGACAAGAAACATGATTTCATTTCATGCTTTGTTTAAGGATGGTTATAAATTTTCATTTGATAATGAGAGTGGAGATATTTTGTGTCAGTCCCCTTTAACCCAATATAACTTACCAACCTAAGGTTATATCGAGCATCATAGCAACCAATGAGTTGTTTTACTAAATAAATAACATATATGCGTAAATAAAAACAACGACACCAACTATAAATTTTAAATGTATACATTTATATTAAAACTTAATCAAAGAATATATGACACACTTTGCTTGAGTAATAGAAAAGTGGTTGAAAAATAATGTTTGGTGATCTCCTCTTACTTAAACAACAAGTTTAAGTTATGAGTTTAAGTCTCAAGCTGATGATCAACTGTGAGTGACACTTTCAGTTTGGCATTGGGAGTGAAATGTTATTGGAAGTGTTTAATAACTTTCGAGTACAAGAGATGAGTATTTCACTCCCTATGCATGCTCCTTTTGTAAGCAGTAATTAAGGTTTATAAAGGGAACACTTAGACACGTGTTGTTCATCTAACGGGTGGTAGAAATTCCATTAAATAAAGAAGTCATAGGTTGTCTAAAGCGTACTTAAAGGATAAAACCATTGTACTTATAACCAACTTTTACAAGCAATGTTTTCTCAAAGATATTTTCTTTACACTTTGACTTAAAGCATATATTTTTCCAACCTTGTAAACCTTCTAGAAGTATTTATTCAGTATCTAAGAGATACCGACATCGTTCAGTATGGTACTCAAGCCCTAGGAAACTGTAACTCTTTCTTCAAGACTTATTTTCACCTGTTGAACCGTCTCATCTGCTGAGGTGAAGTCTTATTATCTTTAAAGTATCTTTGGAAGAGCTATTCCTGAATTATGTCTTCAACTAGACTTTTTTCAGTGGAACATACTTTCTACTAAACACGCTTCAAGAGAAAAAATTACTTTGCTGAACATTTTATACTAAGGAGATCTTATGTACGAATCTAAGAGATGATTTAGGGTCAGTAAATACTGACCCAAAAATCTCCCTCTATTTGAATATACAAATAACCTAAGTTTAAAGTCAGTAGTAAGTGAGCATAACAACTTCTTACATTCATTGATAACATAAAAGAGACTTTGAAACTGATAATCATGTATATTAAACATTACATTATAAAATACATAGATATACAAATGATTACACTAAGCATTTTTCCTTAGATCTTCAAAAACCGACGTTTGAACTTCAGGGTTTAGATTTCTGCTGTCAACTACACCTAAGATACAAAGACTAAAAGTTTTTGAAAATCTAGTAAGTCATGGACCTCGGTAATGGTTGAATAAGATAATCTGAACCAACCATAACATCTCATTGTTTATATCATGTAGATCATCGATGCTCATAAAATCTCATCTTTCACGATGGTTGAACATAATCTTTCCCAGCCTTGGTTCATCCAGTACATGTCCAGGGAGATGATTTTTGAACTGAATAGAATTCTTGTACTTCTTTGTTGAGGTTAAGAGTTAACCCACATCTGGTCTCTTTTCATTTTCAATTATGTTCAACTCCAGGATTGGGTCTTGATCCTCCAGTAGGAATCTAGGGTTAATCTTCAGTATCTTCCCCATCATTTCAAAGAATTCCCCCATCTTACTGAAGTCTTCTTTCAAACCTTATCCACAACCTTTTTCCTTTTGTTAAAAGAAACTTCTTTTGATATGAAGTCAACCATGATTTCATTTGAGCCATCTACTGTGTAAACCTTAATGTCAATGGTTCCCTTAAGAATCATCAGATCCATACTAGTGATGGATGAAGGATGCTTACGATTCACAAGGTATGACAAAATTTCTCATACATCAACTTTCTTTTTGTATAAGTCGCAGACTGTTTCTTTACTTATTTCATGATAGAGCTCCATTCTAAGTGTTTATGTAACAACTTATTCTTCTTATTTATCTAAATCATTGAGTTCTTCTTCAGTAACCAAACATTCTTTAAGGAAATTTCTCCTTATGTTTGAATAAGCCTTGTAACTACTAGTTCTTTACTTCTTGGTAGATTCCGAGTTATTTAACTCCTCAATGGTGGTAAGACCATCAATTTTGTGGTTAATAATGTACTCATTTCCTTTAGAATGTCCCTCATTATAAGTAGATGGGTGTCTTTAAATGGTTAGTTGTATGATGGTTGAGTTGGCTCTATTGTTTAGGTACTAAAGGTGTTTGCTCAGGTTTCTTCTGAATATGTCTTTGAAAAAGCTGAGTAATGGGATTGGTGGTGTTTTTATCCCCTCAACATGAGAATGTCCAACACTCCCGCTGAAGCACCACTAGAGGATAGTTGTGAAGACATGACATTAGAAAACTTATCCAAGAAGGAATGAACCTTTGTGAGCATGTATGGAACTTCAGTAAGAACCTTAAATTGCTCATGAACTTTAGCAGATACATCCAGCTTTTGTTCCTACAATTTGGATACCATGTCTTTGATTTTAAAAATTACATCACATAATTGATTTACTTGATCATGAACAGGAACAATGTGTGTAGGTAGCTCCTGAGTTACATTGGCGAGTGAGGTCTTCATATCTTCAGCTGAATTGGTCAGGATAGTAGTTGTGATTAAACTCTGTATAGTGGGTTGTACGGCAGTCACTAAGAGCTCCATAAATTGTTCAGGGGTTGTATTTTGGCCTAAACTCTTAGTGCTACAACTTCAGCTTTTTTCTTATCTTCTTGAAGATTGAGCATTTGGGACTAAAGGATGAGACATGATTTGTTAATTCTTTTACCTGTAGAGACTTGGGAGATGGACGAGTTGAGTCTTCTTGGTTGTGTTCATAGTAGCATATCTATTAACCTTTTGTTCAGATTCACTCTTATCAACATTTACTAGAGAGTCTTCATTCAGTACATATTCTTTGGCAACATCACTAACAAAGACCCGAGGCAAGAACGAAGTGAAGTTCCACACTTTTACTCTAGTAGTGGTTCCTTTACTTTAGGATCTTTAGTGTTTGTGTGTCTTCGGGTTTTTATTCACGAGGAACTCTTGTGGTGTAGTCAGTTTGTTCATCTTCACCGCCAGGTTTGGTTGTGCCTAATGATCATGAGAAAAAGTCCATAAAAGGTTAAGGTTAATGAATATGTTTTTGGTCCCTTCATTTTTACCATGTTGTTGTGGGCACTAAATCGCTAGGAATAGATTTTACAGAGTCAACTTCAGTTGTTCATATTAGTCTTGGACCTTAAAGACGTGTCGTTCTTATTACGGAGGACAACAAGCACACATCTAACACGCCTAATTTGCAAGACTTGGTCACGTAAACGAGTGAGTTGCGAGTTGTGATTTTTTGTGTGTCTGTATTTTGGTGGATGTTTACATGGGCCAGTTGTTGTGTCAATCTACATTTCTTTTAACATTAAGTCTTTCGGTCATTGCGTGTAAGTCGATTAATGTAGGCAATTTAAATTTAGGTAATATAGAATAATATTAATACAAATATGAATAGATATAAACTTTTCAATTAAAAGTACGAAAAATATGAATACTCATTTAATTTAAGTTTTTTTAGAATATCACTGCTGTTCACCAAACATTCAACATTCTTAAAATTGAATAAAATGGTCTTTGAAGACAATTTTTAGAAAATGTTAACGAAGTCCTTAGAAGTAGACAGTAGTACAAAAGATTTATGCTAGGGGTGAGAAAAAAAGCCGAAAAAATAAAAACTGAATCAAAAATTGAATAAACCGAATTGAAAAAAAAAACTGAACCGAAAAATTGACTAAAACTAGAAACCGATGGTTCGGTTTTTACCTTTTCAAAAACAAAAAACTTTCTGTTCGGTTTTGGTTTACATCCAATATAAATAAATCATACTATCTTATAAAAGAGATTAGACACTCCCTCTTCATTTAATACCAAAAAATTAAGTAATACAAGAAATACAACATAATATACAACATATTAATGCAACTAAAAAAAAATCATATTTAAGTAATACAAGATTTTAATGCATATTTACAACTTTGTATCTCTAATATTTACAAAGCATTTAACCATACTTAATTAATAATACAATTAAACACCCCATCACCACTATTTACACGCCAAATAACACATTGTACAAATCTTCTACATCATATTTTTATCCCTTTTTCCTTGCAATCATATGTACAAACCACTTTTAGGTTGATCTTCTCATTCAAATGTTCAAAAGAAGTTTCCTCGATTTTCAGACTTAATTGAGTTCCGAAAGTAAAGTTACATATATTACATATATGCCACAAGTAATAATATCCATACATCAAAATTACTTTTTTGAGACATGTTTTTATGTGAAATCTATCGTAATTCATAAACTATTTATAAACTATTGCTATGAAAAACGAATAACCGAATAACAATTACTCACAAAAAAATTAAGTCACAGGGTACCCGCCGCTGCATCGCGTGGGTACCCCTGCTAGTAATAACAAATCTAAATTTTAAATTAATATTTATTTTGTGAGTGAAATAGGAGTAATATATATTATCTTAATATTTACATTCATATTTGTTATGTATATGTGTTTACTTGCCACTATATCATTACATATGTGATAATAATCGTTAATGCGTAGGTTCACTTGCATGTGTGTGCATCTCATTTATATGTGTGTATTTTTGGAAATTTTGAATGAACATTATTAGGCTTAGATTGACAAAAAAAAAAAAAAAACCCATTTTTCTACGTAAAACAAGTTTGTTAATCTAAATTGGTCGTACCCAAATATAAACGGTTTTTAAAACCGACAAAACCGAAAAACCAAACTGAGACAAGACTAGAAACCGAACTGCCCAAAACCGAACTGTTTTGGTTTTTGGTTTATAAAAATCGAATACTTTGGTTTGGTTTTGATTCTAGCAAAAAACCAACCTAAACCGAACCGTGCACACCTCTAGTTTATGCCATTTAAAATGTGCCATCTTTAGTACGTATGTGTTATTTACTATGCGAAAAAAGTCCTTAAAAATCCAATAAAAGTCCCTTAACACTTAGGGGTGGCAATCGGGTCGTGTTCGTATTGACATGTTTGGATTCACGGGTTGTAAAATTATTATAACCTCGACCTATACACGACCCTTTTATTCATCGTATCAAAAAACTCGACCGTAACCCAAACATGCTCAACACATGTAACCCGTTTGTGACCTAGATAACTTGTTTAAGAAAAAGATTCAAATGGTGATTAAAGTCGGTCCGTTTAATAAATTTAATTAACTTAAACGCGAAAAATGATAAACATCGCATACAAATAATTATGCAACAGATTCCATGATATATGAGTTATAATTGTAATTCACCCTTACTATGTACATAGCATATTACACTTAATCAACTCCTAAAATAAAATTCAAGTGATAAATTTATTTGTTAAGCTTATATATCTAATCTCAAACTCTATATAAAGGCATATCTGTTTTGTTGAAAAATTGAATTTTTTTAAATATTTTTTAATATATATTTCAACACTTTTTTTCACGCAATATTATCGGGTTATAGGTTCAAACATCGAGTTGACCCGATCGAGTCACGTGTCACCTGAATGATCACCGGGTCTACCTAGTTCGGGTCACGGGTTCGACCATCGGGTCAACTCGGTCGAGTTATCAGTCACGAGATCGACCATCGGGTAAACACGATTGAGTCACCGAGTCGTGGGTTCGACCACCTGGTCAATTCGATCGAGTCACCGATTCATGAGTTCGACCACTGGGTCAACCAAGTCGAGCCACCAGGTCAACTCGGTCGAGTCACCGGGTCACGGGTTCGAACACTGGTTCAAACCGGTCAAGTCTCGAATTCACTGATTTGACCATCGGGTTACAAGATCGACCACCAGGTCAACTCTGTCGAGTCACCAGTTCATTAATTCAACCAACAGGTCAACCGGGTCGAGTCACCTGGTTACCGATTCGACAACCGGGTCAACCCTGTCGAGTCACCAGTTTTTCGACCAACAGATCAACCCAAGTCGAGTCACTCAGTTACCGGTTCGATCACCGAATCAATTAGCGTATCGTTAACTATTTATCGCTAGATAATTTCCGCAGCTATGCGCGGGTACACGTCTAGTATACTTAAACAAATTCACGTGTTTAATACTTACTCAACCAAACACAACCCATTAATAAACACGTTATACATATCGACTTGTTTTGACTCAAACCTGTTTATCTTAAACCTAAACACGTCTAACTTAGTTTTGGAATCGTATCACATCGAAAATTGCCCCCTTCTAACATTAACAAGCACTTATATGTTAAATCTAGGGATTTTTATGTAACAAAAAGTTATACAAACGTCCCTCAATCCGTAAAACATCATTAAAAAAATGTCCTAATTATCTAAAATGTTGTACAAAAATGTAAACCCCCAAACTTAGGAGGAGTAAAACTACACAAAACAAAAACATAAAACAAGAAGAAAAAAAAACACTCAAAAACTTGAGTAACAAAAAACTGTTAACCACCATATCCAAAAAAAAAAAGTCAATCAGACAAACCCTAACTTATCCCCCAATTTATCATAGTTTTATAAAAACAAATCAAAAATTTTATAAAAAAATAGAAACATTGATTGAAAGAAATGCAATCATGGTTTACAAAAGTAAGCTCCATAGCTAGAGAAACAGGTGGTCGGGCAGCATTATTCGCCAAGTTCCTATGTTTGCTCCACGTCACCAACACCTACATTTTCTCACCAACAATTGTAATATTACTTCATTTTTTTTATTGCTTATTTATAAGAGGTTGTTTGGAATTGCTTATTTGCTTTAAGTTCAAATAAGGTGTTAAGGTGCTTATATTTGTAATGGGTTTTTTGGGGTTGCTTATTTGTATAAAGGGTTTTTTTTGCGATTGCTTATGTTTTAGCAGAACAGTGTTATATGCTTGTTTTGAGGTTAAATAAGCTGTTAAAGTGCTTATTTTTGTACTGGGATTATTAGGATTGCTTAGTTTTATAAAGGGTTCTTTTGCGATTGCTTATGTTTTAGCAGAACAGTGTTATATGCTTGTTTTGAGATAGAATAAGCTGTTAAAGTGCTTGTTTCTTAATGGGATTTTTGGGATTGCTTATTTTTATAAACGGCTTTTTGTGATTGTTTATTTTTAAGAAGAACAGTGATTATATGCCTGTTTTGATTTTGAGGTTAAATAAGCTGTTAAAGTGCTTAGTTTTTAGTTGGTTTTTTGGGATTGCTTGAGGGGTATTTTGGGATTACTTATTTTTAAGCAGAAATAGTGCTTATCTTATTTTGAGAGAATAAGCGGTTAAAGTGCTTATTTTTGTAATGGGATTTTTGGGATTGCTTATTTTTACGAAGGGTTTTTTGAGATTGCTTAGTTTTAAGCAGAACAGTGTTATATGCTTGTTTTGAGGTTTAATAAGCTGTTAAAGTTCTTAGTTTTTAGTGGGGTTTTTGGGATTGCTCAAGGGGTATTTTGGGATTACTTATTTTTGAGCAGGAACAGTGCTTGCTTATTTTGAGAAAATAAGCAGTTGAAGTGTTGTTTATTTGGTAATGGGATTTTTGGGATTGCTTATTTTTAAAAAGGGTTTTTTTGCGACTGCTTATTTATTAGCAGAACAGTGTTTATATGCTTGTTTTGAGGTTAAATAAGCTGTTAAAGTGCTTATTTAAGATGAAAAACTGAAACTTTTAATGTCCATGATAATTGACCTAAAAGTCTTTTTCATTTGCCAGCAAGTTATTTATTTTTTACAAAATAACCAAATCTGAACACTATTTCTTAGGTGCTTATTACTAAGCAGAAAAATAAGCAATCCCAAACACCCTTAGGAAAATGCGTAGGCATTTGTAAAAAAATGATAGTGATGTTTGAAAATTTTGTTTTTGTCACAGGTGTACGGACCGAGTATGTTACCGACGTTGAATTTGACCGGTGATGTTGTGTTGTCGGAATTTATATCACATAGGTTAGGTAAAGTGGCACCCGGTGATGTTGTGTTGATACAGTCACCTGAAAATCCGAGAAAAATGATTACAAAAAGAGTCATGGGGATGGAAGGGGAGAGTGTTAAGTATTTGGTTGATCCTAGTCGCAGTGATCGGTCTCGTACTGTCGTGGTAATGTTTTTCAACAATGTGGTTGTTTGTTGCGGTTAAACTTGTTTAGATACGTGTTTTGGTCGTTTGTGAGTGAAAAGTGCTAATGTGAGTATTGAAACTTTTCAGTGATCCTATAAATCCTGAATAAGTAGTTTGGAGTAGCTGTTTCTAAAAATGTGATCAGATGTATATGTAGGGACCAAAAACACGTTTTGAATAAGCAGTTTGGAGTAGCTGTTTCTAAAAATGTGATCAGATGTAGGGACCAAAAACACATTTTGAATAAGCAGTTTGGAGTAGCTGTTTTTAAAAATGTGATCAGATGTAGGGACCAAAAACACATTTTGAAAAAGCAGTTTGGAGTTGCTTACTCCAAACTGCCTGTTTAAGCTCAATGTATACATCGATGTGTGTTCTTTGATGCATTAAGATTTCTGTATTCTGATGTATTTGTGATTTTGAACTTTTAGGTGCCGAAGGGACACGTGTGGATTCAAGGAGATAACATTTATGCGTCTAATGATTCTCGAAACTTCGGTCCTATTCCTTATGGTCTTATTCAGGGCAGAGTTTTGTGTAGGGTGAGTGCATAATTTCATCTCTATAATGCAGAGTTTCTTGTGCTCCTCTATAATGCAAATAGTTTGATATCCCGTGCCGATTCTAATCGTGCATTTGTGCTTGCTTTGACCACAGGTTTGGCCTTTAAATGCCTTTGGAACGCTATGACATACAGATTACTAAGATATTGAGCATACTGTGGTACAGGTATCACTTCTATCATCTATTAGTCCATCATGCTTCTTAGGATATGTTAAAGCACATTTGGGCTTAATAATGTATGGAGGTGATGAAGTTTAAGAATCGGTGTAATCAGAATTTAAATTATGAAGCTGTATATTTGAATTAGAACCGTTCAATAATGATTAAAAGTTCTGTAAATCTCTCCTGTGCAAATAGATTCTATGAGGATTTGACATTCATTCTTACCTGATTGTTAAATTTAGGCTTTGTGTATTATGGGAAACGGAAAGACCATTTCGTATTGGTACATATGAGCACCTACCGGTTGTATGAAAATTGAGACCTTAACAAAGAAATTGGTTTAACATCAGTGTGTTATGAACTGGATATTAATGCAAAAGCACAAAATCAAAACAAAAGGTGTTTAATACACGGCTTGAGTGAAAAATATTAGAATGACACACTATAACTCCATAAGTTAGAATGGTGATTGTTTATATGTTTGAAATGCCCGAAAGTTGCTACAATAACAGTTAACTCTATTGGTCACCTACATTTAGTAATTTGTGCACAAAGGTGTATGGTGTGTGTTCACCATGTTTTTTTTTTCTTTTTCTAAGTTTTTTTAATTCCAAGAACTAGAATATACATGTTGATACAGCACCCAGTATCTGTACAACAAGTGCAACTTATGGTAGAAGCTCTCGAATTGTTGAAGCGACAACTCCCTAGATGGATGTTTGTGATGCATAGAGGTGGCAAAATAGTTGGGTGGGGCGGGTTATGTCATGGGTCTAGATTAATATTCGATCTGAGACCCGTGTTTAAACATTGGATCTGAGACTGCCACCTCTACTGATACACATGTCATGGTCAACAAGAATAGAGAGTTGAGAATTGATATACATGTCAACTTAATTGCTGCTGGTACGTTGAGTGTACAGAAAATAACTGAGTGAAGCATCAATGCTGGCAGCTGGCTTCTTAAAATGAAGTGGGTTCTTAAGATGCAACACTAGTCGAGATTTCACAAGACTCCCTTTTCAATCGTCACATGCACACGAAAAGTCAAAAACACACACAACTTCCATCATTTTGCGTATGTATTTTCAACCATGTTACATCGTTTATAGTCACCATTATTACCGTTATTATTAATTAGTTACCGCTAGTTGATCTCCAACACGGGTCTGCGTTGAATCTTGGGGTCGTGTGTATTAAACTTGTAAAGTGTTGAGCACGTCAACACCTTTATTGAGTGGGAATGTGGTTCCTTTTCTTTGTTGTTCTAAGCAGTGATCACATTTTGACGAAATAGTTTGTTCTCCATAGAATTCGAAAACAAATGGACTAGCTGCAAGGACTTTGCACGGGACTAAATCTCAGGTGTTGGCGTGTTTAATACATTTGAAGTGTGGTACATAAAGACAGCAAGATTTCGAACGGATTCATGTTGTAGAACACTAGCAAATGACCAAAGGGCTTGTGTTGTGTGAGAAACTCCCCAACCAAATGGTTGTGGGTTCAAGTCCTGCTTAGGACATATGAGATTGATATATTATGAGATAGTTAGTTGCTGTTCTGAGAAAAATAGGGGCGAGCATCGGTCTAAAACCGGACCGAGACTGAAATTGTACGGTTCGGTCTTCGGTCCGGTCTTATTAAGCCGGTTCGGTCTGGTTTTCCGGTCCGGTCCGATCGATGGTCCAAAATGCTCACCCCTGGAGAAAAAGATAACTAACAAATGATAACAAAACATTGATAATGGTGGTGACAAAAAACAAGGCTGAAATTATGTAAGCAACTGATGGAAAGTCGTCTAATAGTATAAAGTAAAGCCATGATTTACTTTATTATTAAATAGTGTTGCGATGAGACCTGGTTTTTTTCACTATAATACTGATGTTGAAAGCGGATGGATCAATGTACACTCTTTCCGGTTCCCCCCTTTAAATGGTTTAGTCGTCAAGTCAAGTGAGCAATAATATTATCTACTTGAAACGACCTCTGAAGGGCTGAAATGAGGCCGATACCATGACAAATTTACAAACAATGCTAAACACACATTACACATTTTCAGAAAACAAAATAGAGAAATATGTACAAGTAATCCTGAAAGACATGCTAGGTATATCGATAACTAGTATCATGATTCATGATTAGGGTCGTGTGGATTCAGTAATAAAGGGGTATTCTGCACTTCCAGTAGGCCACCAACCATCCTAACAAGTGTTATATTTTGTGAAGAATCAATTGAGCACCATATCGAGGTTGAAGTGTGACAACATAGGAAGGTGAGTGAGTGTAAGAAGGTGATAGCTCAAACGAGAAATTCTGTAGGATTGTCGATATTGCCAACTTTGCTTCCATTAATGCAAAGTTATTCCCGATGCAAATTCGCGGACCCCAACTAAAAGGGAAGAAAGCGAGTTTGTTCTTCGTCGCCTTGGCAATTCCCTCTGAAAATCTCTCGGGATTAAACTCATTCGCATCTTTTCCCCAAAGTTCAGGATCGTGGTGTACAAATATGATAGGTAACAAGAATTGAACCCCGGCCGGTATGGTCAGGTCCCCGAGTTTGGTGTTGTTGTAAGTGGTCCGTGTCATAATGGTTCCTGGAGAGTATAGCCTAAGAACCTCGTGTAGAATCATGGTTACCTGCTTACATGAGAATATGGAATTTTTGTAAGAAGTGGTAAAACTAATTTGTACTTTCATAGATTGGTTAAGGCTTAAAAAATGGCAAACTAAATAAACTTTCACTCTCCTTGTAATTCAAGTCCTTAAAATTTCTCACAATGTTTTAGTCCTTTTCTGGGTGTCGCATTGTTGTCAGGTTTTTCTTAAGAGTACATCTCGACAACAAAAAAGTTTAGGAATCTAGTTGATTATTTAAGATGGTTGGTTAAATCTGTAAAAGCAGTTAAGGTAATGACGTATTGTGGAAAAAAGTTTGATGGTTAAACCACCAAATTAATAAACTAGAAGAAGTTTAAGTGGTTCACTTACGACTTTGAGGCGACTTAGCCCTTCGTAATTTGGTTTATTTTGCCCAAAAACTTGACGAACATTTTCCCGTGCTTTTGTTTGCCATGTCTGGTGTTGGCTTAACAATATCATGGTCCAAACCAAGAGATTTGAAGAGCTTTCTTGCCCTGCGAAATACAATGATTTACAATCTTCAATAGCTTCATCGACACTCATTCCTGAATCCGTATTTGTTGTCATAGTTGATTTCAACAACAACGTAAGTAGATCTTCATGATCATCACTTTCCCTTGAAAGCATCACTCGCTCTTTTTTCTCTATGACTTTGCTTAATATAGACTTCAACTCAGTATCTATTTCCTTCATTCTCTTATTTTTCCTGGTTGGTAAAAACCTGCACATTAGATAATTTAGTAAAAATATTTTGTTTTGATGGTTGTGAAACCATTAAGATTATTTTTTTACCTTCTCCCTGGGAAGTATACTGATTGTAGAACTTGACATGTGAGCATAGCTTGCTCTTTTTGGAGTTGGTAAATCCTCCTACCTTGTTCATAGCTACTCCCAAATGCACTTCTAGAGATTACATCGCTTGTGAAGTCATCGATGTAAGGTTGCACATCTAATTCACAAAAGCCATTCTCCGAGACCAACTTTGTCCATTGAGTCACCAATATGTCGTTACAACTCATGTACATGGCAGAAAACATATGCTACAATAGCAAAAGTGTTGAATGAGTAGTTTGTGCATAAAATTGTCAACTTAACTTTATGCATAATATTATGAGATTTGTAACATGTGATTAAATTATATAACCAACAGGTGTCTAAAACATGCAGTGTTGAACTTATACCTTTAACCTGTCTTGAGTTAGAGCAGGTGCGAGAATCTTGCGATGTTTGGCCCATTTTTGGTCTTCATAGCTCGATATCCCTGACACGAGGAACCTGACTAATGGGTTCGGGGTTGGTTTCTTGTAAACCTTATTATTCACTAAGACCTCTTTAATTAGTTCAGGATCCATGATATTGATCCTTGCAACTGGTCCAACCCATACAAATGATTTCTTCCCTGCACAATTCAACGACAAGTACTTAGTCATATTGTACTTGTTCTCCACGACTTTTTGGTTTGATCGAGCCACCTGTGATGCCTGCTAAACCTAAAACCAAATTTTACACAGTTACCTGGCCTACAGTTGAATCCAAAATGAACCTTTCACTTTTACCTGGTTATTAAGCCACATTGGTATACTACCTCTATATCAGAATGTTCACAAGCTCGTGGGATCAACTGAACCCTTTCGATCAATTCACCCGCGAAAAAAAGTCAAGTTACATCAAGTTGGTAAGATATATTGTATATTTTGACAAATTAAAAGAATTGCCATAACTTTTTATGTTATATGTACCACCATTCTTCACCATTATCATCACCACTGTCTTACGCCTGTCTGGTACTTGACGAGTTCGTGTTAAAGGTAACGATTTCAACATGCTACAGTAAAAATCTAGCTGTCTAGTCACAATATAATCAGAAACATGTATCATTTCAAGAAAAGTTACCGTATGTATGGATGATATGGTGGTAAAACGGCAAGATAACGGGGAGGAAGTCATCAGAGAAGCCGATTGGTCTAGCATTCATGGCTGCGTGTTTAGCCATGGAAGACATTTGTTTCATGTCTCCATGCAACAATCTGTATGGTGGTCCACTGAGACCTTGTTGCCTCAAACACTTTTCGATGGCTTTGGGTCTTAGCCAGACCCATCGGACGACCGTCCACGCCCACCATGCACCACCTATCACTACTAGTGATGCAAGCAATGACAGCATTGTGGTCATAACAAGAGTATGTTTGTTTCTTTTGGGGTGGTAACAAATTTATAAGAATAAAAAAGGGGGTATCCTTAAAGGGTACAAGGCTATTGGTTAATTATCTCAAGTTTCGAATCTAGGCTTGGACCACTTTGATTAAATCTACACATATGGTTTCTTTGTTTATGCTGTAGTAATTATAATCTCATTTAGCTCTCTTAAAAGAGGATGATTTGTACCAAAGTATATTGAGAGTGTGTTTGATAATCAGGGGCATATAGTCGTCGGTTGCATAAAATTTTTTATACCAGTAATCCTATAATATATAATTTTGGGATCGGTTTCATTTTGAAAAAATAAATTTTTTTAGCAAATATATGCACTACGCGACAAAATTTCATCGGATTCACGTGCATCATGCACGGAACCCTTAGCTCCGCCCCTGTTGACAATAGCGGTTATTACCAACACTAGCTGTTTGTTTTAAAGTTGCGAGAAATTTCGGTTGTTTTCAGCCCTAAAATAATATATCTGAATATTTGTAAAGAGTACAAATTTTCTTACATTAACGAGGCCTATTTTGAGGCCATCAAAATCCACAAGAGTCCCCTGAATTTGAGTATTGACATCGCTTTTGATACTTTTGTAAAAAGTTAATGTTGCTATTAGAATAGAAAATTAAATGTAAGAAGGAATAATGAAATCGTACGAATTGAGACAAATAAAATATCAAAAGGAGCTAACAAAAAGAGTGGTTTAAAGTCCTGCGTTGCGTTGATGAGCTTAAGAATTTCGATACTCTTTTTTATAAAGTTATGAGCTTAGGATCGGAGCAAGAGCATCTCCAAAATATTAATTTTACCAAGTTTATAATTTGTTGATATAATTTTTTGAGTTAAATGATCCATGTGATCTTTTGGTATTTTATTACTGTTAGTTTTTAAACGATAAATCGGTTGTTAGTGATTCGAATCTATTATAACATCTAATTAGATCGTATGGAGGTCTCGAACTTTTTTTAAAAGATAAACTCACTTATGCTTTTATTGTATTTAATCTATGAAAATGTAAGGCAAATCGTATAAAAAGTATTTATTTTAAGTTTAAATTCAATTAAAGGTATTTTTTTTAATATAAGATTATCGATTATTTTTCTTGTTAAAATGTTGGACAATTAACATGTTTGCAGGTTATATAATAACGACCGTTTACTTTAATATTGTATTGTTATTTCTTTATATTAACGACCCTTTGTAATTAACACAAAATTCATTTTTTTACCGTTTTGTTCATTTCTACCTTTTTACCTGACTTTTATCGTTTTTGTCCATTTTTTACAGCTTTCGTCAGTTTTTGCCGTTTTCTTTTGTTTTTTTTACTATTTCGACCGTTTTTTTTATTCTTTTTGACCGATTTTGACCTTTTTCGTCCATTTTTTTATTGCTTTCAACCATTTTCGTCCGATTTTTATCATTTTCATTTGTTTTTTACTGCTTTCGTCTATTTTTTTTTTCCAAATAATCGACAATTTTTACCGTTTTCGTTCGTTTCTAACTATTTTCGCTTTATTTTACACGAAAACAGTCAGAAGCGATAAAAATGTCAAAAAAGCTAAACAAAACAAACGAAAACGACCAAAAGAGGTAAAAACGGTAAAAAAATGTAAAAAAAAGATCAAAAATTGTAAAAGCGGACAAAAATGATCGAAAACCGTAAAAACGGTCATATGGGGTCGAAAACGTTAAAAATGGTGAAAATTGGTAAAAAAAAATGGACGAAAATGGTAAAATATGGACGGACATTGTAAAAATAGAAGAAAAGATAAAAAAAACAAACGAAAAGATTAAAAAAATGAATGAAAACGGTAATAATCAGACGAAAAAGTTAGAAAATTGTCAAAAACTGTAAAAAACGAATTTTGAGTTTATTATAAAGTGTCGTTAATATAAAGGACTTATGATGAAATAATAAAGTAAACAGTCGTTAATATTTAACCTTTTAAATTTGTTAATTGTCTAACATTGCAACAAGAAAAATAAATCAATACCTTAAATTGGGAAAAAACAAGATAAGTACTTTTAATTGAATTTAAACATTAGTTAAGTAGCTTCTAATGCGATCTGCCCCAAAAATATATGATAAGACTCGAATCTGAAAACTCTCTAAAGATACACTTCTGCGATGTGATCCTTTGATATTATATTTTATTAAATAAAAAAGCTAATAAATTTAACCGCTTTCATCTATTTTTTTCCGGTAATCGACCATTTTTATCGTTTTCGTCTGTTCTAATCGTTGTCGCCTTTTTTTACGAACTAAAATGGTCAAAAGCGGTAAAAAAGGTCGACAACGATAAACAACGGACAAAAACGATCAAAAGAGGTAAAGGTAATTATCAAACGAAAAACGGTAAAAACGTAAAATACGATAAAACTTGTAAAAAGGGCCAAAAATGGTCGAAAGCCGTAAAAACGGACGAAAACGATCAAATGGAGTCCAAAACGTTAAAAATGGTGAAAATTGGCAAACAAATGGACCAAAACAGTAATTATCATACGAAAAAAATTAGAAAACAGTCGAAAAATAAAAGTTTTGGGATCTTCTTGATCTTCTATATACTTATGCTTTGAAAAAAAAAAGGAATTATTTGGCATTTTGTCCCTCTAATTTCAGTATTTGAATCACAACCAATAAATTGAGTTTAATCAGTTTATGTTATAATTTCCCATGTGAAACTTCGTACCTTCGACCTATATCTATGTTTATTTAGAGCCCAATTGAAAAACAAGTTATGTGGCTAAAGTCAAAAGGCTTTGCCATTTTCTCATCACTATAACATAATAACAACATATAGTAAAACCTTAAAAATGGCGGCCAACTTTTGGTGCATTTTGGCGGCTCTAATTCTTAACCTGATCTAAACTCTTTTGTCTTTTCTCTTTTTTCCTTTGATTATAGATTGCTCGTTACTTCTTTTCCTTCACTTGCATCGTGTTAGATTTCTGATTTTTTTTCTAGGGTTTCTTACTACGAATCCGTTTGTGGTGGATATCCTGGAAGATCAAACGTTTAAACATGATCTGGTTGAGGGATTGGTGGTGCGAACGTATTTGTGATTAGAGGGAGGAGTGGTTGGATTTAGGGTTCCTATTAGGTTTTAGGGTTTCTGCCGTCAGATTGTAGGTCTTAAAATTCATATCTAAAGGTGTTGGTTTCTGTCATGAAGGTCGACTAGGTTGTTGCTATGATTTAGTTTAAACCCTAATTTTTTATTAGGTTTTTTTTTGTGGTGGAATTGGTTTTCTCGTATATGGAGGGTTTCAATCAGATTAATCAGGGGGTTTCGTCGAGCTTATGGAGCGTATGAATAATGGCCATCTAGGCAGTGTTCAAGCTGTGAGGTCTGATTTGAAGAACTCACCACCAAAGGCTAATAATTTTCTTATTACGAAAATTAGTGATGTTGCTAAGTTTTTTTGTGTTTCGCTTAATTCTCTTGAGGAGATAGATGCTTTTTTTAAGGAGCTTGATGCGGGTTCAAATCAGGTGTGGGAATGTTTGTCACAAGAGAATCGTGGTGGAATCATTAAGATTATTGATCAACATTTGAGCTTTCTTGAGCAGCAAGATGTTGAGGAGCCTATTATTAAGTCTGCGGATGTTAATAATGAGATTTGTATTGTGGCTGATGCTGTTTTAGAAGGGGTTGATGTTTCTGTTCCTCGAAGAGTGGTTCAAAAGGTTGGTTCTCGCTTTGAATATACACTGTATGGTTATTTTCTCGGCCAGAGATTGGCGTATCCAGTTGTTGAGTATTTTGCTAGGAGCAATTGGGATAAACATGGGTTAAAACGAATTATGATGAATAATAAGGGATTTTTCTTCTTCAAGTTTGATTCTCAAGCTGGTTTAGAGGCTGTTTTGGAAGGTGGCACTTGGTTGATTCGCAAAAATCCTATCATTCTCAAGACATGGTCATTGGGGACTCGCTTGGTTAAAGAAGAACTGACTCGCATTCCAATTTTGGTGAAACTGCATGATGTTCCAATTCAGGTTTTTGAAGAGGAAGGAATTAATTTAATTGCTTCTTTTCTTGGTAAGCAAATTATGTTTGACTCGTTTACTAGCTCTATGTGCAAAGATTCATGGGGTAGGAGTAGTTTTGCTAGGTGTCTCATTGAAATTAATTCTGATGTTGATTTGGTTGAGATTGTTACTATTGGTGTTCGGTCTCTTACTAGTGATGAGTATACCAAAGAAACAATCCGAGTTGAATATGAATGGAAGCCGTTGAGGTGTGATACATGCAAGATTTTTGGTCATGACATTGATTTGTGCCCAAAGAAGGTTGTGACTATTCCTAGTACTTCTATGGTTCATACTAGTGCGCCTGTTGAGACATCTAATGATGGATTTCAATTAGTGGGTAAGAAGAAAAGTAGGAATAGGAAGTCCAAGTCTAAGTTTACTGGTCCGTCGGTTCAACCGAATGTCAAGTTTGTTCCCAAAGCAACTTCTAGTGAACCGAAGAAAGGTGGTACATATGTTGGTAATGCTGCATCATCCAAGAGGAAGGAAGTAGATCTTTTTTCATTTGATGGTAATGTGACCACATCTAATTCGTACTCAGCTTTAGATGAAAATGAAGAAGAGGTTGCTCTTATTTATGATGAATCGAGTAATCTTCTCAACTCTAAAACAGGTGGATGCTCCTACTCCACTACTGCTGTTGGTTAGACTGGTTCATTATGTTATGTTCTAGGTGCATTTTATGTTTCTAGAAGTGTAAGTGGTTATGGCGTGTCATAAGCACTAGATTAGGTGGTTTATCAAGCTCGTAAGCTTGAGGTTAATGTGGTATCTCAGTCACATTCCATTTGTATTCATTGTTTTTTTGGATAATCTATTTACCGGAGAAACCCATTACAAAAAAAAAACATAATAACAACATGTATGACTAATGCATATTGCAATTTCATAAACTTGAAAGAACTATTCTTTCCGTCCCAATTTTATAGTTCAACTTTTCTTTTTCAATAATGTTTTATAGGGCTGTAAACGAACTGAACGTTCAGCGAACCGCTCGCCGATCGTTCACCAAAAATTTCGTTTATGTTCGTTTATTTAATAAATAAACGAACACGAACAAGATTTTTGGTCCGTTTAGTTAAATAAACGAACGTGAACAAGGGCTTCGTTCGTTTATTTACGTTCGTGAACGTTCGATTATGTCCGTCCGGTTACGTTCGTTTACTTTCAATTAATATCCCAAATATTAAAAAAAACTATATAACAAATATTTTTAAATGTCTAACAATAATATATTACTAAGTACTTGGTTAAAAAGTATTTATAGTTTCTCTTTAATTATACATTAGAGCTATAAATTAAAAGACATAGCTACTTTGATAAAAAAAAACAATATTTTGAGATATGATGATTATATAAGTATATAAGATGATAATATGGATCGTCTAAAGTAACAACTTTAGTTACACGGACATTTAGCCCGTTTACATGTATATAGCATCGTTTACGTTCATTTATGTTCGTTTATGTTCGTTCGATTACGTTCGTTTAAGTTATATGAACGAACATAAACGAACATGAACAAGTTCAAATTTAAATAAACGAACATGAACAATAATTTTTGTCCGATTAAGCGTTCGCGTTCGTTTATTTGTTCGACTAAAATTAAATAAACGAACATGAACATACCTCCGTTCGCGTGCGTTCGGTTCGTTTACGGCCCTAATGTTTTAATTAAATTGTCTATAATTAATATTTACAAATCTAAAAGAACACATTAATTGATTGGTATAAGGCCCAATCGTCTTTGTTTAGATTTTATAGAAATTAAAATTGTAATTATAAATTAATGTATTTTGAAAAATAATTTTTTCTTTGTTTGTAAACTAAAATTTTGGGATAGGTAGGGGCAGTGTTAGCAAATATACATAAGTTAACAAAAAGAGCTTGAGCAGAAGTATCCATCTATACAAAATCATTTTCACTATTATTCATTTGTAAGTGTGGGAAAATTTGCATGTGAATGATTATAATCCGGATATTAATCTGAATCGTGTAATCATTTTCAGATCAAAGTATTTCGATTTTATATATTTCGGGTTTACGAAATCTCCAATCGGATAAGACAAATTGCAATTGAAATCTAAGACACGAGAAATCAATCAGGAAATCTTAGAATATTTATGAGTGTTCTGTTTTGTTGAAGAGAACAACTCTAGTGGAAATAACCAAACAAATAATTGTTTTACAGTTATTTTTCAACTGTCGTGTTGGTTAAGAAACGATGCGTTTTATGGGATTTCTGGCAGGAATCGATAATAGCTTTTAGTATAAATCGTTTAGGTTTTGGGACGCTGCCCTAAATCCCGCGAGGGGCGCTACCCCCTCGACCCCTGCCCGCTGACCTGGCAGCGAGGCTCCAACAAAGGGTTATGCCCCTTGACCCCGCAAGGGGCGCTGCCCCTTGACCTTGCAAAGAAGCGCGGCCCCGTTGACCCCGCATCTTGGTCGTGGCGATATCAAGCTAACTTTAACGAACGTGCACTCCGCACCTTCTAATCCGTCTTTAGCTAAACTTATCTAAAATTATTAGTCTCTAAGTAAAACACAGTTACACAAAATAAATGTGATAACACTAAAATTACCAACAGTGTCAAATTTTGTTTAGTATATCTTTCTTGCAGTGTATATTTAGAGGACTCAAAACGTTAAAACATTACAACACATAATATAGTTATTCCATGATTGATACGTAGTATAAAATAATGATATAGGAGTTGACAAACATGTAGAAATTGTAGAGTCACATGCAGAAATGCTAGGCTCAACTAGTAAGTAGTTATCGAATTTAATTTAATGTATCTCAACATTTGGTACTTAATCATTTCTTTTTAGCAATTGGTACTTAACCATTTAACTTTCTAAATACACAAGTTGGTTAGAAAGTCCACTTCATTTCCTATATTTCTAACTAATGTAAAAATATATGTGTGATTAATAAACAAAGAGTTAACTTAAACAAGAAGGTGTCATTTGTCAATTACTATGGAGGTTGCATTGTAAGATTTTTATATTTATGTTAATTTATCATATTAATGATGCTCACTTTAAGATTATTAGAGCATAAAGTATGGTGTGAGTCTTCGTGTTAAGCCGTAAGAAAAGTATATACTTCGTAGCACTTCAGTTTTTTTTTTCCACTACATCAGAACCATCACAACATAAAGAAAAAGGCTTCTTTAATTAACACCAGATCGTTGATGTTATGATAACCATACCAATTTTTTTTTCTTTTCTAAATTCAACTATACATTAAAAAAAAATACAAATTATAAAATTAAATAAAATTCTCATTATTAAGAAAAACATTACAAAACACCTAAAAAAATATCTAACTAGAAAACAGATACATGTAAAAAGATACAAAAACTTAAATAAAAAATCGAAAAAGTTCTAAAATTTTAAATATTTTGTGCGAGTCTTTTCTTTCAAACCCTCAAGATTGCCACGTTCATCAGACTCACTTGGTATTGTCGAATAAAAACGTTTCGACGCCTTATTTCTTTTTTGAAGCTAACAAATTTCGAGTTTAGATGTTATCTCGCACGTCATTCGTGCTTTCTTGTTTACATGTTCCACAAGTATTTGTTGTTGTATCAATTCGGCTAAGTGCTATTTTGTGAACAAGAAGTGGCAGATGAGCTTGTAAAACGTTGAGATTTCGAATTTCGTAGAGCTCCCGACAGACGCGAGATAACATCGTCGCCAAACATACCAGGATCCTTGGCGGTTGCACGTCCTCGGTTTCTTCAGGATTGAGTGAACTCGAGATTTTTTCATATACATTTGTCTCTCAAAAAGAGTCAAGCACCTTTATGTACAAAATCTTTGTTGTTGTTTCCATCTTTGTATATAATTTCGACCATAGTCAATAAATTGTCGTCATTTCGCCACTTAGAAGATTCGTTGAATCGTAAAATGTGCTAAACTTTAATATTTATCGATTCATTGGCGTCCATTTATCCGTTAACATGTTTTTGATACGCTCCTTTAAACCTACTTCGTTAGTTGGCTCGTTAAAATTATCAAGAATTTTGTACCAAAATTGTCACGGTCATGGTCATCCCGACCTTCGTATCTTCGGAGACTTGTATGAAACATTCGGCTAATATTTCTTCCTTGCGTGACGTACAAAATGAATGATCTGTCTTTCTTTCACGAACATTTTCTAGCCATTTCTGTTTTTCGTCCTTTCCAGTCTACGAAGATCCAATGGCTTCGGGTTCTCTGAATTATTGTGTATTTTTTAGAAGAGTGTTGTGATATTGGAATTGTTTGAATTTTTAGGATTGTTGGAATTGGTGTAATTGTGAAAACCATAAACTGAATTGTTTAGAAGTACAATTGACAAATGAGTTTTGTGTCGGAGCTTGATAGTTTGGGAATCGGTTTGGGATTGAATTTTGCATTAGGTGAGTCAAGTTATTTTGGATACCATATCTATCATGGATACTAAGGGACTCATCCCCACCATCTATCCTCATCATATCTAATGGTTGAGATTAAAAGTATTTAATTATTTCACTTATTTTTAAAACTTAAATATCTTTTAAACCGTTAATTGTTAAACGGAAAAAAATATACCATCGCGACGAGCATTTAATTAGCTTTCTACAGATATGCAATATGATATACTTTTGAAGAAAAAAAAAATCGATTTTTTTTTTAAATTTGTGTAAAATATCATATATGATAATAGTGTTTTATCATATATGATATTAGTGTTAAGTTACAAATTATTACAGAACCATATATGATATTGGTTTATATCATATGATATTGGTTTATATCATATGATATTGGTTTATATCATATATGATAAGTTATATCATATATGATACCAGTGTTACTATCATATATGATATTCAGTATCATATATGATAAATTACGGAAAAAACAAAAAAAAATAATTTGTCGAAAGTATATCATATAGCATATCTGTAGAAAGATAATTAAATGCCCGTCGTAATGGTATAGTTTTTTTCGTATAACGATTGACGGTTTAAAAGATATTAATGTTTGAAAAAAAAGAGGAAATTGGTTTTATGTTTAATCTTATCCATTAGATTAAGATGGAGATGAGTGGTGGAGATTATTCCCTTAGTATCCAAATAAAGTTTGGTATCCAAATGAACTTATATATAATAATAAAATATATTTACTTGAAAACGTCACATAAAAATGAGAGGGTCGGTTTGAGGTTGGTGTCGTCGTGTGGTGTTTTCCATGATCATTTGAGCTAATAAATACGACGCCAAACTTTAAAATACAACCCTTGACGTAGATTGTGGTGTTCTGGGATGACATTTTACGAAAACACGCATCGCGTACCCAGAGCTTTTACAAACTTTATAGTGATTCATAACTTAATTATTTTAGGGTAATAATAATATGAAGTAAAAGGAAAAAGATCGTTAACGACTTCTTTTTTCTTAAATTATGTGTTTTAGTTTTATTATCACATTTTTAAACCTTTTGTAGTGCAAAATGAGTTTCAAAGTTAAACTAGTTATTGTCAATTTTCATTATATCATCCTTTTCATAGCATATTGTGTTCATTTGTATTATTTTCTAAATCATAATCTTGATACATCATAACCTCTATTACATTTAATTATGAACCACACATTTTATCAATGCAGATTTAAGAGAAAAAAAATCAAATTAATCATGTAAAAGATGAAAATAAAGTAAATAAAATATTTAGTGGTTAAAGAATCTATACTTTAATGGTCAATGGCTCAATGCAATAGCTTTAGTTCAGCATCAATTTTTCATGTTAGGCCTAAGTATTTGTAGGCAGGGGACCATTTTAGTTTTGTTTATACGTTGTTAAATAAAACAAACGAACATTTAGATTTATGCATGAATCATGGGTGATTGCTACATTGCTGAACATATAATAATGGACGAGCTACTTTTCATCAAAAAAGAAAAAAAAGAACGAGCAACTAATTGAGTTGTTCTAGAAAACGAAAAATATGTTACTGTAGTAAGTTAGAAAATACATTTAAATAAGGTATTTTTTTGTAATTTTTTACAACTCACACAATATCTCGCATATCTCTACCGCGATTGAACCCATAACCTATATGTTAGATGGTCACTCATATACCGCTGGGTCAAAAAGCCTTTAATATTTAAATAAGATATTTAACTATTTAATAATACAAATGAGGCTTGGGCGTATCAGATATCGATCACCCTCGGTCGATCGAATGTGAAAATCGATCAATTTGATACGATTATCGATTTCACTTAATCGTCAAGGCTAAATCGGTTAAACACGTGATCTACTTGTGTATCCAAATGACAACAAAAAAAAAAGCCATATAAAAAAACTTTTTTTTTAATTTAAAATTAAATATTTTATCCTTATAATATTTAACCTATTTATCTATTTTTCTCACTTTCAAATTACAAATAAAAAAAATACCCATTTCATCATGTTAAAACAAAAAAGCCTCGTAACAAAAAATGAAAAACCTGAAATGGAGGAAATGACGGAGCAACAAAACTTTTTATGATGAAGTAACGGAAATTGGATTTACAAGGGACAACTTAACGGGAAGTATTGGCGTTGAAAAAATAAAAGCTCGAATTTTAATGTCGAGCAATTGAATTTGCCGGAAGAAAAAAAACATGACGAATTTTAATGTCGAGCAATTGAATTTGCCGGAAGAAAAAAAACATGACAAAGACATAATGTTTACAACACTGGAATTAACCCTAATTTGCCTCAAACACAAAAATAGGCGCTGCAAGGTAAAAAGAACGACATCAAAGCAATGTATAATTTAAATTATTAGTATATTATTGTAATGTTTTTATTTTATTTGAATAATTATGTATTTTTTTAATTATCATGTAATGTTTTATATAATAAATTTATTAAAATAAAGTGGTTGTTCTGATGTGTAATCAAACCGTTTGTAAGTCTAAGAGCATCCACTATAAGAAGTTTAAAATAGGTGTAAGAGATTCGAAGATGTTTATGTTTTATATTAGTTATAGTGAAGCTTTATTTTATACTTATATGACATGAATATGTATTTAATTTTATATTTCATTATAATTTAATACAAATGTTATGTGAAACAATTGTAAAACTTTAAAATAATTATATTACAGTGGAAATAAGTTGATTAATAAAAAAATTTAAAATTTAGTGATGTGATACGAAACTTTTAATTAACAATAATTTCTAAGTTTTTATTATAATAGATGCCATAACTAGTTGAAGAAACAAATCAAAGATGATGGAAGAAATAAAGACGACTTACTCCACCAATGTGGGCAGTTGGATAAATGTGTTTGAAATGCATTTTCAATTAAAAAACAAAGTTAGAGTTTCTTAGCGAGGGCATTCGAAGCACTTGTTTGGCAGATCTCGAAACATATTGCAGATTATGTTGTTTGTGATTACTTATTTGTTTAAATATTGTTTGATTAGTTTTAATGTTCGTGTGTATGTATGTAATTTTTAAATAGATAATGATTTAAATAATAATTCGGTATTGTAAATTATATATATATATATATATATATATATATATATATATATATATATATATATATATATATATATATATATATATATATATATGTACTAGACTATAGACCCGCGGGTTTCGCGGGTGACAATAAAAAAGTTACTAATAGAAAAAACTTGAAAAATAGCTCATATGTTTTCAGATTTATTAAAATTAAACATTCACTATGCATAATGGAAATGTACACAAATAAAGCTATTGTTATCAACAATATAACGGAACATACTTAACCTATAACACATTCACCAAAAAACATAGTATTATGTTAAAGTGAGTGCCCACTACTCGTTCTTGAGACCTTTGTTAATCACCCACCAAATCCAGGTCAATGGTAGACGTGTTCCTTGGCAATCTGCAATGAGACGGGCACACCTCCTCAATCTCACTGAATATTGTTCGCTGTAAGTGAACATTCTCAATAACCACCTGTTATAAAAAGTAGCTAAAAAAACAGCTATGTGCACCGATGTTACAAGTTACATAGACATTTAACATGAAGAATGGATAATCCATTAAAGAAGACACCTCAATAAATATACACTTCCTTGAATTTTTAGTCTAATTACCTTTCAATCATCGTCAACGCTATTTCAGTAGACTGTGCCATCTTATTCTTTGCAACTATATCTTGGATATTTACTAAAATTAAATACTACTATTAAGTATCATGTGTAGTATAGTCGTAGAACAAACTCAATTTGTCAAAATGCATATCCTACCTTCTACTGTTTTTATCCCCTTTTAGAAGATACTCAGAGTTGACTTCCATAAGAACACATATGTTATTGATGATAAGAGTTATAGCTATTCTAGGCCAATTAAACCTTCTCCAATCACAGCAACTTTCTTGCCCTGTCGTTGGCTTGAGTCCAATATCAATAATGTTAGGCACAAGTCAGTGATGAAAAATAAGCTAAACATGTAGAATATTAAGAAAGCAAAAGATATTCATTCACACTATTGAGTTTGTTAGGGACCCATTGCCTTGACACTTTTAGTAACTCTTTAAGGAGGGACAATAGCTTCAATGAGACCTAACTATAAATTAATGGGTCACAAATACTGCATATATGTCAAAAAATCTTATAGAAACATATTGGGTTAAAGGCAGTCAGTTGTAGGTTGATTTGGATTTACAGATAATCTTATTTATAACATCATTATTCATGATTGAGTTAACATAAAGCTATATAATTCAGTTGGAATGTTACCTCATTGACACATGTTTTTACTCCCAATTTCTCGTCTCACTTATCCACTTGTGATATTGCATCATGATTTGCATTTTTTTCTCGCTGAAAGAGCTCCTTCAGTACCACATTGAACATTTATAGGTGCCTTGAGAAGAAAAACAATTGTTTAAAAATATGTGAAAAACAAAAATGCTTAGTTCATTGGTACATCATGTTATAAAAGGATGAACTTACCTAATTGACATATTAGCTGATATGCCTGCCCAAGGTAATGCAAGCGAAGGATCAATACTCTTGGTGTGATCAAATACATTTTGGGCCAATTTGTTTTCACCTTGTTTTCTGTAAGATACTGACCTCGTGTAAGGTTCACTTGAAGCTTCAATACTCTTGGTGTGATCAATACTGTTGGTGTGCTAGGAGCACCAAAAGCAGTTTCACTTGAAGCTTGAAGTGGTGGCGGGCCTCCCATTGTAGGTTGTGATTCCTGAGATGGATTTTCAAAAGTACTTGACGGTGTGGTGAATCTAGAACGCTCAGAAGCAATGTTATGCTCAGACACGGAGTAACCTGTAATTTGGATTGTAGGTTCACCAAAGGCAGGGGTGACTGAAAATGCAGATGTTGGTGTGCTAGGAGCACCAAAAGAGGGTTTGCTTGAAGCTTCATGTGGTGGCGTGCCTCCCGTTGTATGTTGAAGATAAACACACTAAGGTTCAAACAAAAAAATTGAGTAGAACCTTGACTTCTCTTGCCTTGTAATTGTCCTTGCTATCATCAGCTAAAAAGGCTATCTCTGATCAAATAACCTCATCAAGTGAAGCAGATACCTACAAATGTAGAATTTAAGCTATCAATACATCCTTTGTAGCTTTTGAAACAAATCATGAGCTTTGGTATTCACTTGACATACTATTAAATCTGCAAGACTATGACTCTTCTAGATCTAGACGGCACAATTTAAGGTGCAAGCTGTGTCATTTTGTATATAGAATATTAATGCTTAGACTCCTCAATGTCATCAGCAAATAACTTAACATTATCATCACAACTGAAAACTAATCTTTTACCAAACTTCAATATGTCCATAGCATTAAGACAAGTCACGTTTAATTTTAAAACATAATGACCAATTAAACACTGATTGTTGTAAAATTACCCCTTTAGGAAAAGGAAGGTAAATAGGACAAGTATGCACGACGATTTAGGAAAACCGTGTGTGAATGACCCTAAAAGTGAGTTCGTTCTCGAGGAGGCTAGTGCGTTGTGTTAAGAGATGATTTTGATTTGTGATTATATGATTGAAAAAGAAAGAAAGAAATGAGATTAGAAGAGAAAGACGGTTACGACGACGGATTAAACTAAGGCAAAAAAGGTCGATCACGTAAAACCGTAAAAATTACCAAAATTAAAAATTTTAAACCTAAAAATTAATTAAGAGCTAAAATAAGTCTAAAATAATATAAATAAGAATAAAAATCCAATAAAAATATTTTAAAACCTTTTATTAATTAAATATTCAATTTTAAATGCTAATTAAAGCCCTAAAATTAAATATAATTAATCAAAATGTCCAAAATATTATTTTATTGAACTAATAATTTACTTATATTATCTAAAGACTAAAAAGTATTTTTCCTAATTTTTAAAAACTATTTTTCTATTTTTAAATCACTAAAAACTATTTTAAAACTAAAATAATTATAAAAAATAATAAAATAATGCTAAAAATAATTTAACAATTTTAAAAATCCTATTTTACTCTAATGAACAGTAGAAAATTGAAAAAGATTGAAAAATATTAAATTTACCACTAAAAGACAAAAACAGTTTAATAAAAACCCTAGTTAACTTAAATTAATTCTAAAAAATAATTAAAAGATGAACAGTAAAAACTTTTTAACTAAAAATCTTAAAATATTTTTCTTAATCTATAAAAATTGTTAAAACTGAAAAATATATATTTTTGGCACTAAATGCCAAAAATAGATTAATTAAAAGTAATTAAAATAGCAATAAAACCTAAAAAATAGTAAATGAACAGTAAATTAAAATTCAATTAAACTGAAAAAACACAAAATAAATAGGAAAACTAATGACACAAAAATCAAAGTCTAATTCCTAATTTCACCCACTAAAGACAAAAAAATCAAAATCTGATAGTGACATGTGACAGACTTTTGTCTGTTTGCTTAGCAGTGGAAACAAGTGAACTAGCAGTGGGAAAGGAGTTCTTACTGGTAGTGTTAATTTTGTTCAGAAAATCAATAAGCTTAGGAAAGCTTATTATGAGTGCTTATTATGGACAATAAGGCACCCTTATACTCAGTTGAGTATAAGGAGTCATATTACACACAAAAAACAAGCAAGTTACTTCACAAAAATCCCCACAAAGAGCACCAAATGTTACTGATTAAGCTAACTTGTTTCTGATGAACAGTAAAGCTAGATTACATGCATAAAAACGGATTTTAATGGCCAATAACTTGCATACAAACCAATAACATGGCATAAAAGCAGCACACAATCTTGCTTAAACCTATTTCTAACAGATTACAAGATTTGATGGCAAATATTTCATAAAAACATGCACCAAAGGGCAGTGACTGATTTTAGCTATGTTTTCCAATATTTAAGCATGCAAACTTGTTTAAAATGCCACAAAACTGAAAACCAATACTAGCATACAACCTATAACAACCCTATGAGTAAGTTTAACCAGATTTTCACTCAAAAACTTTTACCAATCTCACTTCAAACACCAGATCCAAACACTCCTTTAAATCTGAAATTCAATTTTTAACAAAGCAAGTCCTAACAAAACTCAACCAATTGATTCCTAAACTATCTAACATGCATCAAACACCTAGAATAAGCAATATCCAACACTCAAACAAACAAGTGAGCAGATTTCATGAATATCACACAAATCACATAAACCTAAATTTTGACAACTTGAAAACTAGAAACAAGGATTTACCTTGTGGGACCCACATCCAGGTCCCACAATGGCTGCATAGCCATCTCCAATCAGGTCCGGACCTGAGCAGAACCCTTGGGCAAATCAAGCTCTTTACCTGCTAAGAACAAATGAAAAACAAGCAATATGCAATTTCTGATTTTTGACACTTTTAAAACCTCTTCACAAATAACTTCTTTTCACAAACACTTAACAAAACAAATTCCAACCTTGGAAAACCAAACTTGAAACAAGCTTTTACCAAACCAACACTTTTTTTTAGAAACTTTGAAAACAAAACTGAATTTTAAAAACTTAAAGAGTAAACCAACAATAAATGGACACAATCAAACAGCAGAAATGTAAAGATGGATCCTAGAATCTTTTCATCAACAACACTTAACCAATTTCATTCATAAATAAAATGGGATTTACAAGCTTGTGATCTAAGGAAAAAAATCAGGAACAAGAGCCTATCCACATGTTGGAAGGTCTCTTATATAGACTGATAGAACTATCTAGATATCAAAACCCTAATGTAGAAAATTCCTAACATGCCCCTGGACGAAATTTGAATTTTCAGTCAAAATAATGCCATGTGAATGATTCTTGTTCTCTAGTGATGGCCAGCTGTGTTTGAGTGATCTAGGACGTTCAACAAACCTTTGGGGCCAAGGATATGATCTCAAACGTTCATCTTGTCCCCTTTTGGGGTTTTGTGGAAAGGGACGGGTGCAGGGGACTATGGGGTGGTCACATGGGTTGAGTGGTGATTGTTTTGGGATGTGGGTTTTAGTGACAATAACCCTAATTAGTGATCTGGAAACATTTAGCCAAAAACCCTTTGTTTTGATTAGTGTTCATCCTGGGGATTAGCTAGGGTTTATGTAGGTGATTAGCAGGGTTTTAATCCGTTTTGGGGAAATCAGATTTTAAAAAATCTGTTTGGTGGGAAATTAGTTTAATAAACTTATTTAGGTTATTAATTGGGTGGAAAGTGGACGTGGAGTGAATGGGTGAGGTGGTGTGATGTGGTTGGCTGTTGGAGGTGAGGTGGAGGATTGATTGGCTGGGGTGTGTTTAGATGTTTGGCAGTTTAAGTCCCTTGGTTTCCTTGTTGTCTTCATATTGTAAATAATCAGCAAAACTTCCATTCCCTTTGATAATAACTTTGGCATCTTGGCATTTTTAGCACATCAATTTTGTAAGCTTGTTTCAAGGACTAAACATGCAATTTGATGATATTTGAAGGACTGAACTTGTACATTCTTGATAATTCAAGGTTTTGACTTGTTTGTTGACTTCTTGGAGGACCAATATTGACAATTTAGTTTTGTTGAGGGACTAAATTTGCCAATTCTTCAAAGTTAAGGGTCCTTTTTGTAATTTTGACAAACTTTAGGGACCAAACTTGTAAGTATGAAGATACAAGGGTATAAAGTGTCAATTCTTACATATTGGAGGACCAATCTTCATAATTCTTCAAATCTTCAAGGGTTTTCTTTGGAAAATTCTTCATTAGGGCTTGGTTCATCGTGCGGCTTCGTTTCCCGTGTTCGTTTTTTACTGATTCTTGTGATCTTTTGTCATTTTCTCAATATCCGTACCTAAATTACACAAGCAACAAACACAAGCATATATTTGGGTATTTTGATGATATTTAATGCATTTTAAGCCCTATTTGGACGATGAGACTATGTATAAAAGCAGTCTCACCACTCCCCCATACTAAACCATTGCCGTGCCCTCACGCAATGCTAGAATAAAGTATCGTAGTACCTCCAGAATTTAATTTATTCACTTTATTGGAATGATAAACTAACTACACTACTACTATTACTACTACTTGCGTTTTAGACATAATGTATGATTTTCATCGCAAAATGGGACGTTTAGGTTCATAGAATAAGAACACGTGAATGCTTCGTTAGAAATAATTTCATCATCCTCGATTTTCACCCTAATTCCATGCCAAGCGTGCAACGAGATCATTGTCATTATAAGTTAGTAATGCTAACACTACTCATATGCCCTAATCACGTACTTATCCTCCCATTATTCCTAAGTTGTATCTCTTATATTTTATTTTGTCTTGAATGTTTCACGAGGATACATTGTTTGACTTATGCGATAATAGAGATTTAGGTCTAAAAATAGAGTCCTAACGGTGTAACTAAGACCATCAAATCAATAACCCCTCCTAATAGACAACGATGTTAAAAAATTAAGTTGACAAGAAGAATCGATAAACACGGTTTTATAACGGTTTTGAACATGAGACTTATTACCAAGACTTTTATACGCCCCCTAACGGAAGGGCCTTATTATCTTTGGTTTACCTCCATCTTTTATTCAACTTCGCCATGAAGCTTTTATTATGACTTCGGTCTTGCCTTGCCTTTTATTATCCGCCTCATCGGTGGTTTTATTAGCCAAAGACGTATATCCTCACGCTAAAGCGAATTTTGGATCTTTAAAGCTTCGAAGATTAAGGCTTGATTCACTTTCAATTTTGCATAGATTTTTCGGCCTTGTGGGGCTTCAAATTGTTTGCTAGATTTTGGTGAGCACTTGAAATCTTATTATTGGGTGAAGCTTTCGATTATTGGGGTGCCAATACTTCAAAACCGTGACGCTGGCGATACCTTAATGTCTTCCCAATTTAATTACACGGAAGCTACTAGAAAAGACTAGAAACCCAACAATCCCAACTAAACCACTAAGTCAATATTTATTAAGCAAAAAATATTTACATGCGAAGGGAGAATAAGCAAACAACGAGAACACATGAGTTTTTGAAAGAATACGAGTACTCTACGTTTATCATAGTAACTTATAATTAACTCTATCATTTCTCGTCCTCATTTAAGAGACTTAGCCTAATGTGTAGTTAAGGAATCAAAGCTAAGTGCTCAACACGCACGGTCGAGTCAAAAATTACTCTTATTCTCGCCATCGGAAAACCTACATTCGTGTCTTCAAACACTTATAAAACATGAGAAAAATTTAAAATTTGGCCATTTTTAGCCTTATTTTGCAACAAAACGATAAACAAAAAGATAAACTTTGGAAAGCGTGAAGGTTTGGCAAGGCAAGTATCTATTCACCCCCCCATACTAAAGTTAAACATTGTCCTCAATGTTTCGAGTCTAGGGGTGCAAACACCCCCATACTAGAGACGTAGTCGAATGCCTAATCTAGCATGGAAAGGGTGTAACCAATAAATTAATAGCCGTTTATGAAGTGTGCTAAAAACCAACGGTTAGAACAATCAAGGATATATCATGGATATTGAGAAATGTCTTCAAAGCAAACGATCGAGTGCTCCTATAAAACGAACACGAGAGGCTCCAATCGTGAAGATCATGATCATCTAAAGTTCACAATTCACAAACAACCACGGAACAAAGGTTGGAAGGGCACAAATCCCCACACGTAAGCTACATTAGAAAGCGATAATATGTACATGGATAAGCATGGGTCTCCCCCACGAGGCACCTCATTTTTGATTACCGAGTCATGAGCTCGACTCAATCCCCTCAATACTAATTATCATTGGGGAAGGTGACTTGGTCGAGGTAGTTCAAGGATGGAACTTCCCCGCCAAAGTAGTGCTTCAACCTATGTCCATTCACCTTGAAGTTAGGACCATCATCTTGAGCTAGCTCGATGGTCCCATACGGAAACACCTGAGTCACGGTGAATGGACCGGACCAACGGGATTTCAATTTATCGGAAAAGATTTTCAGTCTTGAATTAAAAAGCAAAACTTGATCCCCAATGTTAAAAACCCGGTTTTTAATTTTAGAATCATGCAACTTTTTAGTTTTCTCTTTATAAATCAATGAATTTTCATAAGCAATGTCCCTCAATTCATCCAATTCATTCAATTGCATTTTCCGGTGTTTTCTCGCAGTCTCCATATCATCATTACAATGCTTTAGGGCCCAATAAGCCTTGTGTTCTAACTCGATAGGCAAATGACAATTCTTTCCATACACAAGCTTATAGGGAGTGCACCCAATGGGAGTCTTATGAGCGGTCCTAAAGGCCCATAAAGCATCGTCCAACTTATCCGACCAAGTTTGTCGGTTTTCTCCTACGGATCTCTCCAAGATCCTCTTCAACGCTCGGTTTGAAACCTCGACTTGCCCACTCGTTTGTGGGTGATAAGCCGTAGAAAGCCGATGTGTAACCCCATATTTCCTTAGAACCCTTTGAAATTGGTCGTTACAAAAATGGGTTCCACGATCGCTTATGATAGCACGAGGGGTTCCAAACCGAGAAAACAAGCTTTTCAAAAACTTGACTACCACACGAGCATCATTGGTGGGCAAGGCCTTGGCCTCCACCCACTTAGAAAGGTAGTCAACCGCAACGAGAATGTACTTATTACCACGAGATGATGGGAATGGCCCCATAAAGTCTATACCCCAAACGTCAAAGATCTCACACACTTGGATGATATTTTGTGGCATTTCATCTTTTTGTGAGGATTTTCCTTGTCGTTGGCATGCATCACACGACTTCACAAGATCTTGTGCATCTCGGTAAATAGCAGGCCAAAAGAAGCCGGCATCAAACACCTTCTTAGCCGTGAGATTAGCACCGTGGTGACCACCCGTGGGTCCCTCGTGACAAGCTCTAAGGATGTTAGAAGCTTTGGTGCCAAATACACAACGTCGAATGATTTGATCCGCACAAGTTCGAAACAAGTAAGGGTCGTTCCAAAAGTAGAACTTGACGTCACAAAAGAATTTTCGTTTTTCTTGAGTCGTCATACCCTTAATGATGAAGTTACCCGCATGGTAATTTGCAAAATCCGCAAACCATGGGGTGGAAGAATCAAGCTTAGAATTCACTACACCAAGTGTCTCGAGCGAAAATGTTTCGGTGATTTCCTTGGGCTCGTAAACACTTTGGTGAGGATCTTCCAAACGAGAGAGATGATCGGCCGCTAGATTCTCAGCTCCTTTTTTGTCAACGATGGTGTGATCAAATTCTCGAAGGAGGAGAATCTAACGAAGTAATCTCGGCTTAGCATCTTGCTTTGCCATGAGATACTTAATAGCCGAATGGTCCGTATACACTATGCATTTCGTCAAGACGAGATAAGGTCGGAACTTATCAAATGCATACACCACGGCAAGGAACTCCTTTTCCGTTGTAGTGTATTTTAGTTGAGCCTCGGTCATCGTCTTGCTAGCATAGTGAATAGGCAAGAAGTGCTTATCATGACGTTGCCCCAAAACGGCCCCAATAGCGTAATCACTAGCATCACACATGAGCTCAAAGGGGAGGTTCCAATTGGGAGCAACAAGAATGGGAGCTTCGATAAGTTTCCTCTTAAGGATTTCAAAGGCTCGTACACAATCTTCGTCAAAGACAAAACGTGCCTCTTTTTCAAGAAGATGTGTAATGGGTCGAGAAATCTTTGAAAAATCCTTGATGAATCGGCGATAAAAGCCCGCGTGGCCTAGGAAACTCCTAACTCCCTTGACGGTTTTGGGATGAGGTAATTTGGCGATGACGTCTACCTTAGCTTGATCTACCTCAATCCCCGCTTTCGAGACCTTGTGCCCTAAGACGATTCCACTCTTAACCATAAAATGACACTTTTCCCAATTGAGCACAAGGTTGGTTTCCTCACAATGTTTTAACATTCTCTCAAGGTTCGACAAACACGAAGTGAAAGAATCACCAAACACGAAAAAGTCATCCATGAAGACTTCCATCGTCTTCTCGATCATATCATGAAAAATAGCCATCATGCACCTTTGAAAGGTTCCCGGTGCATTGCAAAGTCCGAATGGCATTCTACGATAGGCAAACGTTCCATATGGACACGTAAACGTAGTTTTTTCTTGATCACGAGGATCGATGGGAATTTGGAAGTAACCGGAAAAACCATCTAAAAAGCAATAGAAATCGTTTCCCGCAAGACGCTCCAACATTTGGTCCATGAAGGGCAAGGGAAAATGGTCTTTTCGAGTGGCTTCATTCAACTTTCGATAGTCAATGAACACTCTCCATCCGGTCACGAGTCTAGTGGGAATCAACTTGTTGGCATCGTTTGGCACAACGGTCATCCCTCCCTTTTTAGGGACACAATGAATAGGACTCACCCAAGGGCTATCGGAAATAAGGTAAATCATTCCCGCGTCAAGGAGTTTAAGGACCTCCTTTTTGATGACGTCGTGAATTTTGGGGTTCACCCTCCTTTGACTTTGGATTGTGGGCTTGAAATCCTCCTCCATTAAAATTTTGTGGGTACAAAACTTGGGATCGATTCCCTTAATGTCGGATAACTTCCACGCAATCGCCCCTTTGTGATTCTTTAGAACATCGACAAGTGCGGTCTTTTCATCATTCGAAAGTTCCTTCGCAATAATAACCAGCAACTTGTCGTCCTCCTCCAAATAGACATATTCGAGGTGAGGAGGTAAATCTTTCAACTCAAGGATAGGTGGTTCCTCAAGTGAAGATTTGGGCTCGATACTCATTACCTCCTCGGGTGGAGGAAATGGGAAATCGTTAAGAAAATCCTTGATAACCGAGAAGTCCTCATCGTTGTCGAGGTCTTCGTCACAAGTACGTGGAACATTGCATTCTTCCAACGTAAAACCACCACCTTCAAACGGAGTGAAAGTTGGTGTCGAATTATCAAGAATTGGATCTAACATAGTGGGATTGCCACTAGTTTCTTCATCACCAAACCCTAAAACTTCTTGTGAAAATTCCTCACAAACCACGTCGATCATATCAACGAGGTTTATGGTAGCAACGGAATAAACATGAGAAAGTTGAGAATTTTGAGTTGCGTTTATAACAAGTTCCTCGTCGTTGAAACGTAAGGTGATCTTTATAGCATGAACATCAATTAAAGCCATAGACGTATCTAAAAACGAACGACCTAAAATAAGAGGAACTTGAGGATCCGTGGGGATATCGACGACGATAAAGTCTACGGGATAGTAGAACTTCCCCACTTTCACAAAAACGTCTTCCGCCAAACCACATGCACGAATCGTAGAATGGTCGGCCAACTCGATAGACATTAGTGAAGGAGTAAGATTAGGAAGATTGAGTGACTTGAAGATTGAAAGTGGCATCAAATTAATGCTAGCACCAAGATCGGCCAAGGCATAGCATTCTTCCATATCTTGAATTGCACAAGGGATCAAAAATTTACCGGGATCACCGACTTTTTGAGGTATGCGATTAAGATAAACCGACGAACAACTAGACAATTGGTGCAATTTCTCCTTGTTGTTCAACATACTCTTAAAGTTGCGGCAAATCGAGGCATCATGACCAAAGCATCGGCGAAACTCACATTAAGGTGCAACTCACGAAACATTTTCATAAAAAGCTCAAATTGATAGTTGTCGCGCTCTTGTCGTTTCTCCTTCCTAAGTCTCGATGGGTAAGGCAAGGGTGGTGTGGGTTGGGGCATAGGCATAGCCTTTGTAATCTTGGGTTCCAATGTTGGTAAAGGGTCGACCGTAGGTGTGGCATGAGCGGTACTTTGTGGGCTTGAAATATGCTCCTTTTCGACCACCACCTCGGGTTCTTCCTCAATTTCCTCCACCGTTGGAGTAATTGGTTGAGGAGTCGGTTCTTTAAGTGCCTTACCACTTCGTGTGGTAATCACTTTCATCTCTCCCTTCGGGTTTGAAACGGTGTTACTAGGCAAACTACCCGAAGTGGAGGCTTTGTTCCCCATGACGACTTCTAAAATGGCATTAAGCTTAGCATCTTGACTATTAAACTTAACATCTTGACTAGCGGCTTTTTGGTCAATTCTTTGTTCAAGCCTAGCATTACTTTGTTGAATTTTATTGTTTTGACCTCTAATTTGATTAGCAAAATCATTTTTCAACTCATTTCTCATGTTAAGATTTTCCTTCACAAAATTAGCTAACTCCTTGGTGTTTTTAGCCGTGTCCCTAGCTTGACTAGCCAATTGCTCATGAATATTTTCCAAAATCTTATCATTTGCCGTGGCGTAATTCAAAAAGTCCATTGGAAGTTCTTTAGTGTAAACATTTTGAAGACCTTGACTTGTGTTTTGAAAATTACGGTTTTGGTTTTGATTTTGCAATTGGCTACTACTTCCTTGATTCCCAAAGTTGTTATTACCCTTGTAGTTGTTCCTTTGATTGTTTTGGTAACCAACTTGATTGTTTCGATAATTGTTAGCATTTTGATTTGGTGGAAAACCCGGTGGAGTCAATTGATTAGTGCGGGGAACTTGACCGTTTTGGTTATAAGTTCCCGCGGCCGCGAAGGCACTCGAAGTGTTACCACCGTTGGTAATGCACTCGGAATAATCGTGAGCTCCACCACAATACATACAAGAAACCTCAACCGCTTTAGCCGTAGCGGGAGTGGGTTGTTCACCAACTTTAAACTCAATTAACAATCCCTTAAGCTTATCAAAAATCTTGTTCTCCAAATTAGCCTCGATTTGGCAAGCATCAACGGTGTGTGACAATGAAGGCGAAGGCGAAGACGAAGTCTTACGAACACTCGACGTGCTACGAGGACTATAGACCTTAGACCTATTCTCAATGATTAACAACGCTTCCTCGACCGTCTTACACAAAAAATTACCACCCGCGGCGGCATTAAGATAATCACGCTCATGATCGTTCAAGCCATTGTAAAACGTGTCAATTTGATGCAAGTCGGAAAAACCATGATGAGGACATTCGTGCAACATTTCCTTAAACCTATTCCAAGCCGTTGAAAACTCTCATTATACTCTTGTGAAAACTTTGAAATCTCGTTTTTCAAATGCGTAGTCTTAGAGGGAGGAAAAAATTGGTTCACGAATTTTGAAACGAGATCCTTCCACGTCAATATAGAATTGGGTGGCTCTTTCTCTAACCAAATTTTTGCGGGCCCCGCTAAGGAATACGGAAAAAGCATCATCTTAATCGAGTCGTTAGAGACGTCCTTAAACTTGCAAGTGGCGGTGAGACGATTAAATTGGCGAATGTGGTTATGAGGGTTGTCCTTTTCGTCACCTCGAAACTTGTTGTTTTGAATCATGGACAACAAACCCGTCTTAACCTCAAAATTCTCCGCAAGGATAGCGGGAATCACAATCGCTTCTCCATAACCCTCGGTGGGTGCTTGAAGCAACTCCATCATAGTTCGATTAGCCATGGGTGCTTCTTTCACTACGATGGGTTCGTCAATAGGAGACTCCTCACTAGAAGGAGTGATTGATTTGTTTCTTCGTTTACGAGCACGTCTTGCTTTGGAGCGAGTTTGCATAAACGTCACGTACAACGAGTAGGCGAGCAAAGAAGATTCTTTTTGGTGTTTTTACTTTTTCAATTTTTTTGTGGTTTTTGATTGTTTTTACTTTTTTTGGATTTTTGGAATGTATTAGGTAGACACAAATCTACAAATCTCCTCCTTAATCAAATCTCTCGATTAAAGAAGCCTCAAGGAATGAAAACGATCACGTGAAGTGAACGCCTTCGATGACTTTAGAACGATGGTGGAACACCAAATCGTTCAAGAGGGTTTAATCAATAGAAACCAAGAAAATATATATGATACTTAAGTAATACTTTGGGCGGCAAAACCCTCGATTAGCTTTCAATCTCAAAATACGCACAAGCAAGTGGAGGAAACGAGGCGGCGCGAAGCACTTAAGAGCCTTTTTCCTTTAGGTCGTGAAATACAACCGCCTTATACCCACCTTATAGTTTGTATTTTTCAAAATCGAGCTTCATGAAAGTATTTATCTATTTTTGCCTTTTTCTTTGGTTTGAGATTCGAATACAATGATTGGGTAATGACCTCCCAAGTCAAGGTTGTGATTTCTCACGTATTTGGAGTACTTCTAAATTTATTGTTCTACGTATACAATATAGTAATAATATTCATAAAAAACGAAAAACCGATAATACGTATTAGTAGAGTGCTACTAATACAAATACTATTATGGCTATATATAAAAACAACAATGTTCAAATCAAAACACAACACGCCTCCCCGGCAGCGGCGCCAAAAATGATTGTTGTAAAATTACCCCTTTAGGAAAAGGAAGGTAAATAGGGCAAGTATGCACGACGATTTAGGAAAACCGTGTGTGAATGACCCTAAAAGTGAGTTCGTTCTCGAGGAGGCTAGTGCGTTGTGTTAAGAGATGATTTTGATTTGTGATTATATGATTGAAAAAGAAAGAAAGAAATGAGATTAGAAGAGAAAGACAGTTACGACGACAGATTAAACTAAGACGAAAAAGGTCGATCACGTAAAACCGTAAAAATTACCAAAATTAAAAATTTTAAACCTAAAAATTAATTAAGAGCTAAAATAAGTCTAAAATAATATAAATAAGAATAAAAATCCAATAAAAATATTTTAAAACCTTTTATTAATTAAATAATTCAATTTTAAATGCTAATTAAAGCCCTAAAATTAAATATAATTAATCAAAATGTCCAAAATATTATTTTATTGAACTAATAATTTACTTATATTATCTAAAGACTAAAAATTATTTTTCCTAATTTTTAAAAACTATTTTTCTATTTTTAAATCACTAAAAACTATTTTAAAACTAAAATAATTATAAAAAATAATAAAATAATGCTAAAAATAATTTAACAATTTTAAAAATCCTATTTTACTCTAATGAACAGTATAAAATTGAAAAAGATTGAAAAATATTAAATTTACCACTAAAAGACAAAAACAGTTTAATAAAAACCCTAGTTAACTTAAATTAATTCTAAAAAATAATTAAAAGATGAACAGTAAAAACTTTTTTAACTAAAAATCTTAAAATATTTTTCTTAATCTATCAAAATTGTTAAAACTGAAAAATATATATTTTGGGCACTAAATGCCAAAAATAGATTAATTAAAAGTAATTAAAATAGCAATAAAACCTAAAAAATAGTAAATGAACAGTAAATTAAAATTTAATTAAACTGAAAAATCAAAAAATAAATAAGAAAAATAATGACACAATAATCAAAGTCTAATTCCTAATTTCACCCACTAAAGACAAAAAAATCAAAATCTGATAGTGACATGTGACAGACTTTTGTCTGTTTGCTTAGCAGTGGAAACAAGTGAACTAGCAGTGGGAAAGGAGTTCCCACTGGTAGTGTTAATTTTGTTCAGAAAATCAATAAGCTTAGGAAAGCTTATTATGAGTGCTTATTATGGACAATAAGGCACTCTTATACTCAGTTGAGTATAAGGAGTCAGATTACACACAAAAACAAGCAAGTTACTTCACAAAAATCCCCACAAAGAGCACCAAATGTTACTGATTAAGCTAACTTGTTTCTGATGAACAGTAAAGCTAGATTACATGCATAAAAACGGATTTCAATGGCCAATAACTTGCATACAAACCAATAACATGGCATAAAAGCAGCACACAATCTTGCTTAAACCTATTTCTAACAGATTACAAGATTTGATGGCAAAATTTTCATAAAAACATGCACCAAAGGGCAGTGACTGATTTTAGCTATGTTTTCCAATATTTAAGCATGCAAACTTGTTTAAAATGCCACAAAACTGAAAACCAATACTAGCATACAACCTATAACAACCCTATGAGTAAGTTTAACCAGATTTTAACTCAAAAACTTTTACCAATCTCACTTCAAACACCAGATCTAAACACTCCTTTAAATCTGAAATTCAATTTTTAACAAAGCAAGTCCTAACAAAACTCAACCAATTGATTCCTAAACTATCTAACATGCATCAAACACCTAGAATAAGCAATATCCAACACTCAAACAAACAAGTGAGCAGATTTCATGAATATCACACAAATCACATAAACCTAAATTTTGACAACTTGAAAACTAGAAACAAGGATTTACCTTGTGGGACCCACATCCAGGTCCCACAATGGCTGCATAGCCATCTCCAATCAGGTCCGGACCTGAGCAGAACCCTTGGGCAAATCAAGCTCTTTACCTGCTAAGAACAAATGAAAAACAAGCAATATGCAATTTCTGATTTTTGACACTTTTAAAACCTCTTCACAAATAACTTCTTTTCACAAACACTTAACAAAACAAATTCCAACCTTGGAAAACCAAACTTGAAACAAGCTTTTACCAAACCAACACTTTTTTTAGAAACTTTGAAAACAAAACTGAATTTTAAAAACTTAAAGAGTAAACCAACAATAAATGGACACAATCAAACAGCAGAAATGTAAAGATGGATCCTAGAATCTTTTCATCAACAACACTTAACCAATTTCATTCATAAATAAAATGGGATTTACAAGCTTGTGATCTAAGGAAAAAAATCAGGAACAAGAGCCTATCCACATGTTGGAAGGTCTCTTATATAGACTGATAGAACTATCTAGATATCAAAACCCTAATGTAGAAAATTCCTAACATGCCCCTGGACGAAATTTGAATTTTCAGTCAAAATAATGCCATGTGAATGATTCTTGTTCTCTAGTGATGGCCAGTTGTGTTTGAGTGATCTAGGACGTTCAACAAACCTTTGGGGCCAAGGATATGATCTCAAACGTTCATCTTGTCCCCTTTTTGGGTTTTGTGGAAAGGGACGGGTGCAGGGGACCATGGGGTGGTCACATGGGTTGAGTGGTGATTGTTTTGGGATGTGGGTTTTAGTGACAATAACCCTAATTAGTGATCTGGAAACATTTAGCCAAAAACCCTTTGTTTTGATTAGTGTTCATCCTGGGGATTAGCTAGGGTTTATGTGGGTGATTAGCAGGGTTTTAATCCGTTTTGGGGAAATCAGATTTTAAAAAATATGTATGGTGGGAAATTAGTTTAATAAACTTATTTAGTTTATTAATTGGGTGGAAAGTGGATGTGGAGTGAATGGGTGAGGTGGTGTGATCTGGTTGGCTGTTGGAGGTGAGGTGGAGGATTGATTGGCTGGGGTGTGTTTAGATGTTTGGCAGTTTAAGTCCCTTGGTTTCCTTGTTGTCTTCATATTGTAAATAATCAGCAAAACTTCCATTCCCTTTGATAATAACTTTGGCATCTTGGCATTTTTGGCACATCAATTTTGTAAGCTTGTTTCAAGGACTAAACATGCAATTTGATGATATTTGAAGGACTGAACTTGTACATTCTTGATAATTCAAGGTTTTGACTTGTTTGTTGACTTCTTGGAGGACCAATATTGTAGAATATTGATAACCTATGAATCTATGAAGTGGGTTGATGTTTTCTAGAGAGAGAAACTAGAGAGAGAAAGTGAGAGAAAATGTGTGTCTTTTTATTCAAGTGAAAACATAAAGTGAACAACAATCAACCCCTTTCCAAGGTGGAAAGGGGTATTTATACTTCCAAGCCACTAATGGACTTGGGCCGGCCCATGACAAGCCCATGGGCCTGTTTCTTACTTAACTAAATAAGTATTTGTTAACTACGAGCTATTACAACATAAATAATATTGTGGAGTGACCGACACTTCTAATATACGTAAAAACGTATTTCTAACAATCTCCCCCTAAGGGAGGTCACTCCAGGTTACAAAGTTCTAAACCTAGCATACTATACTAAGTCTTCGTTCTTTAGCTCGTAGTCTTTTCTTCTTTTTCTTTTTGTTGTGAATATTTTGATTTGATCTTTTTGGCTTTGGCTTGAGAGCATTGTTCTTTTGACCAATCACGTGCGATCTTTGCCTTCTTGTGAATTTTGCCTCCTCGTGACTCCATGTTCCACACACTTATGTCTTTTTGTTGAATTCTCGAAAGCTTCAGAGTTTGGTACAGCGGAAGACTTCATCTTGTGCTTTCTTGAATTTTTGCTGAACCTTGATGCAGAAAAACATAAGCATGTGGGAACGACTTCTACAGGTACACCGCAACACCACCGTCTTTAACTGGTACACAGCAACGCCACCGTCTTCAACAGGTACACAGCAACGCCACTGTCTTTAACAGGTACACAGCAACGACACGAATAAAATGGCTTTGACATTTTATTCTAATTCGGTAGCATTTTACCTCCGGTCGGTGAAGAACGTTGGACGATATTAGATATCGTACCCGTGACGGATAGTTTCAATTAAGTAACTTCCTGACAGGATTTCGCGGGTAAACCCGTTCTCTTTATTCGACCGTCCAAAGCTGACTGCGAACATAAAGAGTGAATCACTTGGATAAATTATCCTTGTGATTTGAAGCCGTCAATTCATGAAACCTGGAACAAGTGAATTTCAATTAAGATTTTCACCATCGTTTCTTTCCAGTTGTCACGAGCTCAATTCATAAAGAATCTTGCACGTCACCTACCAAGTGCTGTTTGATGTTAACACTATAAGGATTTCTACTCGTCACTGTGATCAATAAAGAGTCACTCTGAGTGTTCTGGCAAGATCATATGATATTGCGTAGAGGCCTGGAACGAGTTTAAGTTCAATTAAGAATTAAACCACTATTTCTTTCCAGTTTTTCACAAGATTGGTTCTAAAAGAACCGCACGTGTAACCTACCATGAGCTTGTTTGATGTTGGCTCAAGCAGGATTTCCATCTTCATTGTAATACTTGTGTATTACTCGGATGTTCTGGCAATATTACAGGAATACTGCGTAGGACTCATGAAAATCTCTTACTTTTCACAGTGTGTGAGAAAGCAAGGAATAAATGGAAAGTGTCCTAGTGAGACTTTTGATGATCTCTTGGCTCTAGACTCGATTGTGCGTTTAGATTTAGTGAACGATGGCTGGAGAGGAGTGCCACCTTTTCAATACCTGTCTATTCGGAGTGAATAAACCAATAGATAACGTGTTGATCTCCGTGTGATTAAAACAAATACCTTTTGAGAGATATTTGAGTTAGCTGAGAAGGGTTGTGCATTGCATCACTGGGTCCATGATGTCTTTCTTCAATATCGAGAATCATTAACAAAAATGATCTCAATAGCATATGTATTGACCCGGTTTCTGCCTTAAGTTGTAAGGAGGGCTTCTTTCTTTACACCCTTTATCTTTACAATTCTTTTTCATTCTTCAACCCCTTCAATGCTTACCAATACGTCATAACTAGCACCTTGTTGTGATTGTTCCAGTGCTAGCTTAAGTACTTGGTCGGCATTCAGCTACGTTCACAATCTTTCTCCAACTTTCCTAGGACTTCTAATTCTATCTAGGGAATTGTCCTTGGGAAGATTCCATCGGCTCTGATGAATCATTGGACTAAACCTATTCCTACCACCCTTTTTTCACCACATTCGTCGTGAATTAAGCGTGTTTTGGGAAAGTATAGCCACCATGAAAAAATCATTGAAAATCACCTAAGGTACTTGTGATATTGAAATCAAAAGTTTTGTACCTTAGGTGTTTTGTTCATCAAAAACGCTCCCCCTTAACACGTGCTTTACACATATTAAGTTGGATTATCATTAAGTCTTTTTCATCTTTTAGCCAAGTATCGTTTAAGTCTCCTTAATCCCATTTTCTCCCCTTATCCAAAATGTTAACCATTAATATTTGGGATATTGAATGGATTAACCGGTCTTTGAGTAAAAAATGAAATCGATGTTTGGCCATAGAACATGTTAATGCTCCCCCTTAAATTAATAAGGGATAGTTGTAGTGCTTTAGTATGATATATTTTGAAAGATTTAGAATCTCGTGAGAAATTCTTGAAAAATTATCATACCTTAACACTACATCAAGCCATAAAAGCACAATATTCACAAATGTACATATTCACAATTAAAACCAATATAAAGTTGACCTGAAATGTACGACCCATTAGATGGATCGTTGCAGTAACTTGTGGTGCACTCCATATGGTCTACCACCAACGAATCTTTCTAAACTCCTCATCAATCTACGTTCACGGAGCTTTTGATCAATCTTCTTGATCACATACTTCGCCATTTGCCGATAACCCTAATGCCAATCCTCAGTCATCTCTGGTAAAGTCCCACCCGAATTGAGATGATCCAACTTTCCTCTGACGTAGATGAGAGTCCCATCACTGTACTTATAAAGCTCACCCACCCTCATAAACTTCATTAACCCTCGACTGTTCAAGTAGAAAATCCCGCAATTCGGAACAGAAATGCCGGTATAGGGACATCTGTTGACATGTTGAGGTAACACTTGATTCACTGGACGGGTTAGGTTAAGCTTCCTTTGATAACTTTCGACTCCCAACTGAAGATCTTCAACTCGTTTCTTGATAACAACGCTTCGTGTGAACATACGAAGTGCTGTATTCAAGGCAATGAGGTATTCACGAGGAATATGTGTGAGTTGATCACGGGTCATCAGAAGCAACATGTCTTCTGTCACACCCCCAATTTATCAGAGTAAGAAAACACAATGGGGTGCGACGGTCATGACTATCACAAGACATAGATACAAAGAACGACTATTTAAAAGCCGTTTTAATTTAATTAAAAGCATAAAACTTGTTTCGGAAGCGAATTACAAAAGATCATAATAAAACATCGTTTCAAAAGACTTTAACGTTGATCCAAATATCCATACGCTAGTCACGACCATTTTTATTAAAAATCTCCCATGCATAACCACGTCACTCCTCCGTCTTGATACCTGAGAAAAACATTGCTAAAGTGTCAACACAAAGGTTGGTGAGTTCATAGGTTTAAGTTTAAGTGAGTGTGATGAACCATAAGATTTAATCAAGCAACCGGCATATAACCAAACATGGCTATAATCAAAATAGTATACGTTTGTATTCCTACGCCTAAGCTCGTGACACCGAGGCGTTAACCAACCAACAAGATATAATGAGAGCCCGAGCAAATGCCTATCCCAAAGCATTCGTAACAACTCAAATGTAAGTGTATCTAATTTGGTCACACAACCAACATTAGATAGGGAGGCCAATCCCAATAGATCTATCCATAACATTCGCGCTTACACAAAGTAATTAACGGTTCACGATAGTGGGCTAAAACATCTGGGGATATCGCTACTTAGACATCATGTAGGCAAACGTATCAGTTTAAGGCACTTATGTTCATCCGTTAAAAACAAGCAATGTTCTCACCCCAAAATAGTTAAAACAATTAAAAGTGGGGCTATGAAACTCACCTTGATGAAATAGCAACGATTAAAATAGCACAACGTAGACATGGAGAAATAATAGCTCGAAACAATCCGTAGCCTAAATTAAATAAAGTATGTATCACTATACATGCAAAATAACAATAAACGTAGCATTTAGTCCCCTAGTATGTGCTTGAGTTTATTTAAATAAATTGATAGTTTTTACACTTGCGAAAGTTTAATATTTTAATAAAAGTATAGTCATTTAATCGATATATATTTAGCAATATTGGATACTTCGCAGTCGGAACAATTTATTTAGTTAAGTCATGCAATGGGTCAATATCTTAAATATATTTTATATATATTAAATAAATAAAATAAATAAGATTTTTAATATTTTAATTTTAAATTAATTTAGAGAATGTTTCATGTCATGAGACATGAAACTTTAATTTGAAACATGCATTTTGAAAAAAAAAAGGTGACGTACTAGTAACGAGAATATCTCGAAACAAATTGATATCGTCAATTTTCTGGAGTAAATAGCTTGCTCGTTAGTAGCTCACCGAGTAAACCGATAGTATCGTCGGGTAGCTAGCTAGGTGGTCTAAAAGTCGGTGTTTTAAGCTTTATAAACCGAGGTAGTTTGATGGGTTAAAACCGTGTTCGAAATAAGGGTCGTGCAACATTTTTTTTAAAGAAAAGAGTTTAACGGGTCATTTTCGATCTCGTCTACGGTTCTCGATAACGACTTTTGAATCGAACTAAAAGTATGCTCGTGTAGACGGCATGGACGTCTACACTTTCGTTGCCTAACCGACTCGGGGCAAGGTCTTTTCGAGGGTCAAAATGTGTCGTAAAAAGGTCTCGTCGCACCTTGTTTTCAACTTAATTCAAACATTGTCATGAAACTTAACAAAGTCATGAATCCAAAAACAGTAGCTAGAGGTAATATTCAAGCAAAGTTTTGGCGTGCTTTGTTTGTTGATTTCTTATTCATTGTGAAAAATACTATGTCTTTATAAACAGTTTTTAAACAGTTCGTTCCTTTGATATAAGGCTAGATTGCACCCATTTAACAAGATGTACTTCATTTTGTGATAGTAAAATTTCGAATGGATCCAAGACAGGGAAACGATAGTTCTTCTTTGATTCACCTTAAAACCTTGTTTCTTTTCTCAAGCACATATTCTAGACAGACATGATGCATTATGTAAGGAAAGAAAAAGGATTATGTAACTCACAAGGTTACTAGGTGTCGTGTGTATGTTTCGATGTCACAATAGCTAGACGATATGAAGAAACAAACGGCTATATAACCCACATCCAAGACCAACGAACTAAAACCAAGATCACAACCAAACGAAGCGAAACACTAGTGATTACTCCAATTCGAAAGCAACACAAACCATTCCACTTCTCATGAACCTAAACCAAATGTTTAACAATGAACCTAATCGCCAACTAATCCTTGTGATCACCAATGGCTACGGATGAACACAGATTCATAAGGCTTGCTATTGCAACGCTGTTTAAAAAGGAGTGAGACGAATAGAGTTTTATGAAGTTCAAATTTTGGGGTTTCATGACTTGCGACTTGTTATGGTGATGGTTTTTGTTTGTATACTGTGAGTTGTAGATGATGTTTATTTAGTTTCTATTTATAGAGGGAGTTGGGTAGTAAAGGGATAAGTAAACATAGTTGAGGTTCTTAAGTTTCCTAGTTGGTTTTTAACTAAGAAGCAACTCAAACAAGTACCATGGGGAGTTGAGATAAAAATGGGGAAGGGTCATAACAGGGGTGAGGCACGTTTTTGGCAGAGGAGGAAAGAGGTGGGGTTCTCAATTCTGAAATCATATTAATTACTAGGGTTGTACATGTTGAAAGTCAAGGATACCATAGAAAAATGGTTATGTTGATGGGATATGGAAAATGGGAGGGAACAAAGGTACATGCTCATTATGGAGTTAGGTGTAATTTTTAGGTTGAATTCAAAAATTATGTTGAATGGTAAACGTGGGTTTTGTGTTGTGGCATAAGGGGGACTGGTTTCTATAAGTTGTATAAATGTAGTAGAAAGATTTAAATGTAATATAAGAGCATAAAATTTAGGTAAATCTTGGGTAGTAGTGGTTTTAACAAATTTAGTTTGAGGAGAAAACGGGTGGCTTTTAAGCGTGTTATAACATATTGGATGAATAACTTGAATTGCGTTGTGAGCTCTTAATTTATTTACGGTGATTTAAATAAATATCGTCTCTTAAACTAGCAACTCCTAACACATAACGTAAGTTAACAGTAAGTCAATTAAATAGAAATTGATATGAACGTCATTCATAAAAATTCAAATTTGTACACAAAATACGCGTAATCAATCGGGAATATCAATAGACACACAAGTCTAACCCGAACTATCACGTTTCACATAAAATAAATAGATTCAAAATTCACGTGTGTGACATTCGTAATCCCTTAAATTGAGTTTTGTCCTCAAAACTAGCACGTCGATGTCCTTATCAAACAAGAGGTGAATTAAATTTTTATCTACCTTTCTCCGTGTTCAATGCGTTCGTTATTCTTTAATTTATTGCTAAGATTAAAATTACTATAATGTTATTAGAATTAGAACGAATGAAAATTTCTACCGACTTGTACATGATCTTATACCGTCCCCTAAGTCTTTTCTTGAATGTCAAATTTCCTCGATGATATTGGTTTTGTTAGGTGAGTTTTCTCATTAATAATTTTCACGTCGCCTCGCGTATTACTTCCACCTTAAAGCGTCGCTTGTGGTCATCTTTCGCATAGATGCTTATAGTTGAACAAATATTAGTCTTGAGTATTTAACCCAACTAATCCTAAGGATAACATCGCACACTTGACAGTCGTTTCACATAGTTTGGTTAATCTCGTTCACCTTGACCGTCTACTTGGTAGTGATAAGTAGTGCACGGGTCAAAATTTCTCGAATCGGTTTCCGAAAGGTTTAGAATAAATGGTCGTCCTAACACACGGTGGTTAAGATATTTCTTCCTTCTATGTGATATATCGTTTTTAGAAAATTCCGTAAAATTAAGTTTTTTTTTTTTGTTTTTTTTTTTTTTTTTTTTTTTTTTTTTTCTCATTTGGGCGTCTCATCGCTTTTACAATCAAATTGTTTTATTGATCTTCAATTATTATATGGTAGTGTTGCGATATCCGTTAAATTTGAGTTTTACTCAAGCGTTGTCTCGTTCTTCTCATTTAAAATTTATTTTAGATTTTTCCGACTCTAATCTATTAGAGTCTAATTGTCGTAAACAAAAAGTGGCGTTCTTAGTATTTTTCGTGCCATACACGCTCTTGTATGCGATAGTGGCGAAGAAAATAATCGCACTAAGTTTACTCGTATCGCGTACTCGACGTTCTTACTTAAGACGGTAGAAGAATGTTCGACGTTCATAACATATAATAAATTTTGACAAATAGCGTAACTTGAATATATTCTACTAACACTAATATATTTCCTTTTTACGATGACTACTATGAGCATGCTCGCGTTCGACCACGATCATACGTAGTTGATCAGGCTACGTACGTCTCGGGACCAACAGTTGCATCCTCCTTTTCATCATAATTTAACTCTTTGAGGTTGTAATTTTTATATTGGTAGTTCATAGTTCATTTCGTTCGTTACTATCATTCACTTTCACAATAAACAAATTAGTCAATAGTTCATTTTATTTGTTATCATTGCTCACTTTTAACAATCGATAAAATAATTTGCATACTTATTTGTACTAGTTCTCGTCAAGTTTATCAATAGTTTATGTCTTCCAAATCAAGTTGTTCGAAGAAAAAAAAAAAATAGATTTTCCCAAAACTTTACATGGTAGTCCTAAAAATGCTTCAAAATTAGTCGCAATGTTTTATACATTAAGTTGGTCGTCACGCCAGATATTCCAAAACTTTGCATGATAGTCTTATATCAAAACATTTTGTCATCAATTGTGTAGTTTTTGTCAGTAATACCTTTACTAATTTTACCAAAACATTTTATCAAAATTTCTAAGATTTTTATTAATAAAGTTTTCGGTGATGGTTCCTTCAAATTTTTTTTTTTTTTTTTTAATAATATTTTCCAAAAATATTTTATAAAACTCATTCTTAAAAAATTATTTGGCTAATTTTTCTCCGACATACATAAGAATATTGTAAGATAAAAACCATTTTTTTTAAGTAAAAGCTTCACAAGATATAAAAGATAACTTTTAAAAATAAGTGGAAACAATTAAAAAAATTTTAAAGTACGATTACATAACCCAATTTTTTTTTATTTTTTTTTTTGTTGGTGGTGACATCGACGGATGTCGAGTCATTTGATCTTCATAAAAATAAATCATTTAATATCTCACATTAGTCACTCAATTCTATCACATGATTCTCTAGAGCTTTGATCACACTTTACTTACATCTCAAACACTTCGGTTAATTTGTTTTATCCCAAAATTGTTCAATTTGTTTTATCCAATCAACTATTCAATTCCATCACAAGAATTTCATCACAAAAATCGTTCATTTTGTTTTATCTGTCGTTTGTTCATAATCATTCTGTAGACTCTTTATGTTCGACACGCGCAATTAGGATTTCCAAGAAGTGACCACAAATCACATCTAGGGTTCTCAAGCTTTGCGACATGCGATAACCCCTTTAATTTAAAACATGGCATAATCCTCATATAACTGAGTTCTTCCTTAGTTGTTATATCATACTTTGTAAATTTATATTAGCTTCATAGTTGCAAACCAATGGACTAGAACTCTTCTATTCGTTTTTGTACAATTTATTTTACATAAATTTCTCCTTGATATGCATTCGACTCACGTGTCGGCGTATTTCCAGCTAGCTTTCATAGTTTTGTAATACTAGTTTATATAGTATTTTCTAGGGCATTACAGGAGTAATACTTTTTGTATAGTGTTTTATCGTTGTATGTTGTATAAAAATAGGGACGACGACTTTCATTATTTTAGTGTTCGCACATCATGCAAACTAATGGTACTAATGCATCGTACCAGTCAAACGCCAAAAAGGTAATCACCTTGTCAGATCATGTAAGTCTTATCCATCCCCGAAGAAATTCACAAAAATCTTAAGTTGCGTTACAACTGGCACTTGACTAAACCTCGCAACCCAATCAAACAAGAACAGCCTTGAGGTCTAGTCAAGTATTAGTCGTTAAACTTCTTAACATCTTTGGTGAATTTACTCGTCTTTAGATATTACTCACACAATTTAACGTCGATTAAACCCACAAAAATTCATCAAATATGTTATAACTTAACAATCAAACTAATCACGCAAGATGTAAATTCATGAGTTTTACCCATCCTCAAGAAAACTCATCAAAAACCCTAAGTTGTATAACGACTGGCACTTAACTTAGTCTCGCAACCCAATCAAACAAGAACAGCCTTGAGACCTTGCTAAGTATCGTTATACCTCTTAACATTTTTGACGATTTGTCTTGGCTTTAGGTTTACTCACGACTTATCATCAACCATTACTAAATCTCACCGCGCCCAAGTACTGTTTTGGCGTATATTTTTAATTCGGCGTATATCGATATAGGGTAACATAGAAACACACAAGTGTTTAAATAGTTCATAGTAGTCCAGTCGACTGTTTTAACAAAATACGTAATAGCATAAGTATGTGTATGTTTTACTCCATATAAACATGGCACAAACCATCTTAGTTCTATTTAAACATGGCACAAACCATCTTAGTTCGATTAAAATGGCACAAACCATTTTAGTAGCACAACAATCCAAACAAGGATGTTAGTTATTTTTACTTCAAAATATAATAAAAATCGTCTTACTACACATTCTTATAAGTATATCTTACATAAGGATCATTCAAACAAGGCAGGAAATACTTAACGCTAATAACACATAGCAATCAAGACAAAACTAACATAACAAATCACATGGAATAATTCAAGTCACAACTTACTTTTATCGTAGACGCGGAGTGAAGTGGTTCTTGGAGATTTTTGAGTTAGTTATAGTCTAGAATTATTTTTCCAACGATTAAATTGAAGGCCTACTAATTCTAAGGATTTGGTAATGGATGGATTAGATCTATGGATTTGGTGGAAGAGATGGGGAAGATGGAGGATTAGGTGTAGAGAGAGAAAGGAGAGGGAAGAAGAGTAGAGAGAGAAAGTAATTAGATAAAATGATTAAGTGTGTAAGAATGAATGACCAACCCCCTCCTAACATGCTAGGAGGGGTATATATATAGCCCACCCTACATGTGGGCTATATGGACTATATACTTACAAAGTGGATCACGAGCCCATTACATAATTATCGTTGGAGCGACCGATCCTTCACAAATACGTAAAACGTATTTCCAACAATCTCCCCCTAAGGGAGGTCGCTCCAAGTTACAAAGTTCTAAATATACTATGGCTCGTGATCTATGCTAATAATGATGTGACCGAGACTTTCTTTGGGAAAACACATTTCCAACAATCTCCCCCTAAGGGAGGTCACACCATTTTACAAAATCTTAAACCTAGCATCTATGCTTGAGTCTTCGATCTTGTTCTTGTGAATATGCTTGAAGTGATCTTTGACTTTAGTTCTTGAGCATGTTTCCTTGCCTTGACCTTGTGCATTCATCACTTGTGAAATTTGCCTAGTTGTGACTTCATGTTCCACATACTTATACCTTTAAATTCTTGAAAGCTTCAGAGTTTGATACAGCGGAAGACTTGACCTTCAGACTTTCTTGAATTTGTTGAAGTACTAATTGTATGTAGTATAAGCATGTGGTAACGACTTCTTCTGGATTGTACACCGCAATGCCACCTTTTTGTTACACTGCATAAGACAGTTAGCAACAAAACATATACACGGATGAAATGGCCTTGAACATTTCATTCTAATTTGGTAGCATTTTACCTCCGGCCGGTGAAGACCGTTGGACGATATTAAATATCGTACTTGTGGCAGGTAGTTTCAATTAAGAACCTCCTTGACAAGATTTCGCGGGTAAACCCGTTCTCTTTACTCGACCGTCCAAAGCTGACTGCGAACGTAAAGAGTGAATCATTTGGATAATATTATCCGCATGATTTGAAGCCGTCAATTCATGTTCCTGGAACAAGTGAAATTCAATTAAGAACCGCACCATCGTTGCTTTCCAGTTGTCACTAGCTTGATTCATATAGAATCTTGCAAGTTACCTACCAAGTGCTGTTTGATGTTAACACTAGAAGGATTTCCACTCGTCACTGTGATCAATAAAGAGTCACTCTGAGTGTTCTGGCAAGATCATATGATAATGCGTAGAGGCCTGGAACGTGTTTAAATTCATTTAAGAATTAAACCACTGTTGCTTTCCAGTTATCACAAGTTTGATTCATAAAGAATCGCACAAGTCACCTACCATGAGCTTTTTGATATTCGCTCAAGAAGGATTTCCATCTTCATTGTAAATACTTTCGTATTACTCAGATGTTCAGGCAAGATCATGAAGATTTTGCGTAGGACTCTTAAGAACTTTCTTACTTTTCACAGTGTGTGAAGAAGCAAGGAATAATGAAAGTGTGTCCTAATGAGATATTTGATGATCTCAAATGGCTCTAGACTCGATCGTGCATTTTGGATTTTTAGTGATCGGAGGCTGGAGAGGAGTGCCACCTTTTCAATACCAATTTATTCGGAGTGAATAAACCAGTAGATAATGTGTTGATCTCCGTGTGATTAAAACAAATACCTTTTGAGAGATATTTGAGTTAGCTGGGAAGGGTTGTGCATTGCATCACTGGGTCCATGATGTCTTTCTTCAATACCGAGAATCATTAGCAAAAATGATCTCAATAGCATATGAATTGACCCGGTTTCTGCCTAAGGTTGTAAGGAGGGCTTCTTTCTTTACACCCTTTATCTTTACAATTCTTTTTCATTCTTCAACCCCTTCAATGCTTACCAATACGTCATAACTAGCACCTTGTTGTGATTGTTCCAGTGCTAACTTAAGTACTTGGTCGGCATTCAGCTACGTTCACAATCTTTCTCCATCTTTCCTAAAGACTACTATTTCTAGCTATGGAATGTCCTTGGGAAGATTCCTCCGGTTCTAGAGAAATCATTGGACTTTAACCTATCCTACCATCCTTATGTCACCACAATCGTCACCGTCGTGAATAGAGATGTTTTGGGTAAGTATAAATCATCATGAAATCCATTCTGAAGTGCAAATCCATTTTGCTCCCCCTTAACATATGCTACGATATTCGAAAACATTTCGCACATGTCGGGATGAGCTAACACGTTAAGTCAAACCATTTGTGATTGATCATATCCCATATTAAATCACATTTTCTCCCCCATATTAAAAATATTAACCCAATCGATGTTTTTAATATCAATTGATTTAATAGTATTTTAAGAAAATTTGGGAAGAAAAATGCAAATCCAATTATCTTCATGATTTGAACAAGCTCCCCCTCAAATTAATGAGGGTGTACTTGAAACGTAAATTAAATACCTTTTAAACACAAGTGTAAGGTATTTATTACGTGCAAAGATCAGATATAATAATGAATTCACAAGATTAGCAATGTACGAGGTTGGACCTGAATAATGGAGAACAGCATATGAAAGAAGCACATGGTTCTTGTTCACGAATGTTGGTCGCCTCGTCACGTCCCCGAGAAAATTAATTCTCGTTGTTGAGTCAAAGCTTTCCGGTGAAATGCTTGACTTGATTATGAAAAGCGGGTTGCTATCTGAAATAATAGCAAACCATTTTGAGCATGTTTTAAATGTTTTAAACTTCTGCTCGAACTTTATTTACAACCCCGTGTCATTATTGAATGACATTTCTAGGTTCGTAAATATTATCGATTCCAGAAGACATGCTCTTTTTATCAAAACATTTTTGAACACACAATTTTGAAAGATTTAGAAAAATCTTTGAAAAATTCTTGAAAAATTGTGTTCAAAGTTTTGAAAACCAATTACTTGAGCTTAAGATTTGGAATATCTTAGGAACGAGCTCAAGTCCGAGAAGTTGTAAACTTCTCGTTGTTAAGGATAAGTTTATCATTGGCGATAAACTTTCCTTTTATCTGAAGAACGAGTCCTAAGCTGACATTTACTTAGAAGTCGTGTTCATGAGCTTGAAAACTTTGACTGTTTTAACGGAAAGCTCATGACCGAGAAAGGTGAATTTCTCGTTACGAGGAAAAGTTCTCTTATTTAAAAGATACACTTTCCTTTCTGAGCTTAAAACTTCGAATGTTTTAATACAAGCTCATGACCGAGAAAACTGAATTTCTCGTTATGAGGATAAGTTTATCATTAATGATAAACTTTCCTTTATTTGAAGTACGAGTTACAGTCTGACATTTAACTGTAAGTCATATACACGAGCTTAAAACCTTTGAATGGTTTTAATGTAAGCTCGTGTCCGAGAAAATTTAATTTCTCGTTGTAAGGATAAGTTTATCATCGGCGATAAACTTTCCTTTATTTGAAGCACGGGTTACCATCTGATATTTAATGATAAACCATAATGCATGAGCTTAAAAAACTTGGAATGTTTTTGATATAAGCTCATGCCCGAGAAAAATGAATTTCTCGTTTTTAGGATAAGTTTATCATCGGCGATAAACTTTCCTTTCTTTGATGAGCGAGTTACAGTCTGTTATGTGACTGTAAGTCCTTGTGCAGCTTAACCATGAATCCCCTGAGACATTTGTTTCTCTGATATCTGCTTCTTCAGCAACCAAACTCTAAGAGTGTCCTTAGTTGAACGGTACACAACGATTGGACCGCTTCGTTCTTTTGGAACATCAACTTTGGTACCTGCAATCTCATTAGGACTTTGCATGCTTTGACGTGGGTTAGCGATATCAATTATAGAAGCACGTGGGGGTTCACAGTTTGCTTTACTTGTGTCAGAGGTGGCCTGAGGGGATGATTCACTTGTCTTCTTTGGCAAACGTTTCCTTTTATAGAAAATCTTAAGTTCAGGCTTAAATGATGTATCATCCTTTGCAATTTCCTCCCTAGTAGTCTTCGTAGAATCAGAGACTATCCTAGTTAAAGGGCACTCGTTTCCTACAATAGTAAAAGTTCTACCAGTGGGGCGCCAAACTTTACCAAAGGGTTTGATTTTAGCTATCCACTGGGACTTAATTCTAGCACGGGAGTTCACCTCATCAAGTAATTTCTTGACACAAGCATCATGATTTGCCGTAAAGACACATTTTCTACATGTTTTACAAGTAGCATATTTAATGTCTGAATAATTCCTAGATGATTGACCGATGCTCCTAGAAGATGGCATGCTACGGTTAGCAGTGTTGGGTAATCTAGATGGCATCTGACTAGGTTGGACATTGCTATCTCTTACATGTGTCTTTTGAATAGCTTCCCTTTGACCAGATTTGTGGCAAACGTCATTTGAACTAGTTCTAGACGTGGTCTTGGTATTTTTAGGGAGACTAGAGGCAATCATATGATTTGGTCTTGCTAAAGCTGGAGTGATCACATTGGGCCTAGTTGCTGGAGTGACTGGTCTAATAAGATGAACCAAATCAACTTGGGAGGCAAACCGCGGTCTCGAGGATTGTGGTCGCTCGGATCTAAATGCAGTAGGTTGTCTGACAATCGGTTGTCTGACGAACTGATTTGTAGGCGGTTTCCCCAAGATTGATGGTTTTTCAAGCTTAGTGTCCACACTAGGTCCTTTACTTTTCCTTAACTCGTTTTTCAACGCAGCTATAGCAAAAACCTTTTCCTGTAATTGGGCCTTTAATGTTTCATTTTCTTTGAGCACGATATCTTGGGATGCCAACTTAGATTCAAGCAGTTGAATTTGTTTCAAAAGATTATCCTTTTCAGCTTTAGAATCTAGAACAGTTTGATCCAATTTTCTTTCAAGAACAACGTTTAACTTTTCAAGTTTTTCAAAGTATGTTTCAAATTTGACCGTTTTCTTAGAAAATTCAAGTTTAGCATCCTCAAGATCTTTTGATTGCCGAGCTACGATCGTTTCGAGCTCTTTAATCTTGGAATCAGAATCAGTTAACGAGGCAGTTATAAAGCATTTATCATGATGTTTAGCATTTTGAACACTTTCTCCCCCATTATGACTTACATCGGATGAATCAGAAGTGGTATTGCTATCACTCGTTTCCATCCCATGTTTGTCATAATGAGGTTTCGAATGCTCAATATGCGGTATGTCATCAGCATATACATCATAATTAACATCACATTGTACCATGTTTGCAGGCTCTTCGTCATAAATGGGTAAGGTGTCATCAAGAGAAATCTCGTGAACATTCCCCGACGTGCCACTGGCATCATGTTGTCCTCCTGATTCTGTGCTCGTGCCATCGTTAGGCTCCAAGTTGTCAACCTTATGACCATTATCCTCTTGCATCTGCGGCATTGATTCTTGCACTCCATTAACATACCCTTGCTGAAGTCGAGATCTTTCATAAATCGAAGATGAGACTGATGTCATGAGTTTCAGTATTGTATCACGAAAAACTCGAAGCTCGGTATTTGTATCTCGAAGAAAAGATTGGCAAATCATTGAACTTTCAGACTTGATGATATTAAATTGGAGAAAAGGCGTGAGTTGTGTCACAAGAGCCTTATAAGCAAGTGCCGATGCAGAGTGATTAAAGTTTTCATTGTTGAGTTGCTCTGCCAGTTGGGTCAAGATGGTAAAAATTGAGTCGATGAATATATGACGATCTTGTCCAAAGATTGTCACAAATTCGCTCCCTCCTTGAATCCTCGAAAGAGTGACAAGATGAGACTGAAGCATTTGAAATGAAGTGATGCCACTTTTGCTAACTTTGTTTTGCATTGAATGCGATACTCCCTCTTGAAATGTCGAACTCAACGAATCCATTGAATGTGGTTGCGTTAATCCCTATTCGGAATAATCCCTATTCGGAATAATCCCTATTCGGAATAATCCTTATTCGGAATAATCCTTATTCAGAATAATCCCTATTCGGAGTAATCCCTATTCGGAATAATCCCTATTCGGAATAATCCCTATTCGGAATAATCCTTATTCGGAATAATCCTTATTCAGAATAATCCCTATTCGGAATAATCTTTATTCAGAATAATCCCTATTCGGAATAATCCCTATTCGGAATAATCCCTATTCGGAATAATCCTTATTCGGAATAATCCTTATTCAGAATAATCCCTATTCGGAATAATCCCTATTCGGAATAATCCCTATTCGGAATAATCCTTATCCAGAATAACCCCTATTCGGAATAATCCCTATTCGGAATAATCCCTATTCGGAATAATTCCTATTCGGAATAATCCTTATTCGGAATAATCCTTATTCAGAATAATCCCTATTCGGAATAATCCTTATTCAGAATAATCCCTATTCGGAATAATCCCTATTCGGAATAATCCCTATTCGGAATAATCCCTATTCGGAATAATCCTTATTCGGAATAATCCTTATTCAGAATAATCCCTATTCGGAATAATCCCTATTCGGAATAATCCCTATTCGGAATAATCCCTATTCGGAATAATCCCTATTCGGAATAATCCCTATTCTGAATAATCCCTATTCTGAATAATCCCTATTCTGAATAATCTGGAAAAATAGTTTCCGAGACTTAAAAAGAAGCTATTAACTCCGATTTTTGATCCAAAACCACAAAAAGTTTTATGATTTTTACCAAAATAAGCTAAACCCAATCCTTATCAATCAATCCCAATAACAAAAACACCAAAAATAACAAGATTCAAGAATGATTTTTTCTAAAGATCACTAATTGATTCAAAAACTAAAAAAGCAACACAATCAATTGAAGGGGTTTTTAATTAAATCAATAGATAAAAAAAAAAACGCAAATCCTAAGAATTAACCATGGCTCTTGATACCAATTGAAGGCCTACTAATTCTAAGGATTTGGTAATGGATGGATTAGATCTATGGATTTGGTGGAAGAGATGGGGAAGATGGAGGATTAGGTGTAGAGAGAGAAAGGAGAGGGAAGAAGAGTAGAGAGAGAAAGTAATTAGATAAAATGATTAAGTGTGTAAGAATGAATGACCAACCCCCTCCTAACATGCTAGGAGGGGTATATATATAGCCCACCCTACATGTGGGCTATATGGACTATATACTTACAAAGTGGATCACGAGCCCATTACATAATTATCGTTGGAGCGACCGATCCTTCACAAATACGTAAAACGTATTTCCAACATAAATTTTGACTCGCGTTTATAAAAATCATTTTGTAAAATAACCTAGTTCTCTATAACCAGGCTCTGATACCAATCTGTCACACCCCCAATTTATCAGAGTAAGAAAACACAATGGGGTGCGACGGTCATGACTATCACAAGACATAGATACAAAGAACGACTATTTAAAAGCCGTTTTAATTTAATTAAAAGCATAAAACTTGTTTCGGAAGCGAATTACAAAAGATCATAATAAAACATCGTTTCAAAAGACTTTAACGTTGATCCAAATATCCATACGCTAGTCACGACCATTTTTATTAAAAATCTCCCATGCATAACCACGTCACTCCTCCGTCTTGATACCTGAGAAAAACATTGCTAAAGTGTCAACACAAAGGTTGGTGAGTTCATAGGTTTAAGTTTAAGTGAGTGTGATGAACCATAAGATTTAATCAAGCAACCGGCATATAACCAAACATGGCTATAATCAAAATAGTATACGTTTGTATTCCTACGCCTAAGCTCGTGACACCGAGGCGTTAACCAACCAACAAGATATAATGAGAGCCCGAGCAAATGCCTATCCCAAAGCATTCGTAACAACTCAAATGTAAGTGTATCTAATTTGGTCACACAACCAACATTAGATAGGGAGGCCAATCCCAATAGATCTATCCATAACATTCGCGCTTACACAAAGTAATTAACGGTTCACGATAGTGGGCTAAAACATCTGGGGATATCGCTACTTAGACATCATGTAGGCAAACGTATCAGTTTAAGGCACTTATGTTCATCCGTTAAAAACAAGCAATGTTCTCACCCCAAAATAGTTAAAACAATTAAAAGTGGGGCTATGAAACTCACCTTGATGAAATAGCAACGATTAAAATAGCACAACGTAGACATGGAGAAATAATAGCTCGAAACAATCCGTAGCCTAAATTAAATAAAGTATGTATCACTATACATGCAAAATAACAATAAACGTAGCATTTAGTCCCCTAGTATGTGCTTGAGTTTATTTAAATAAATTGATAGTTTTTACACTTGCGAAAGTTTAATATTTTAATAAAAGTATAGTCATTTAATCGATATATATTTAGCAATATTGGATACTTCGCAGTCGGAACAATTTATTTAGTTAAGTCATGCAATGGGTCAATATCTTAAATATATTTTATATATATTAAATAAATAAAATAAATAAGATTTTTAATATTTTAATTTTAAATTAATTTAGAGAATGTTTCATGTCATGAGACATGAAACTTTAATTTGAAACATGCATTTTGAAAAAAAAAAGGTGACGTACTAGTAACGAGAATATCTCGAAACAAATTGATATCGTCAATTTTCTGGAGTAAATAGCTTGCTCGTTAGTAGCTCACCGAGTAAACCGATAGTATCGTCGGGTAGCTAGCTAGGTGGTCTAAAAGTCGGTGTTTTAAGCTTTATAAACCGAGGTAGTTTGATGGGTTAAAACCGTGTTCGAAATAAGGGTCGTGCAACATTTTTTTTAAAGAAAAGAGTTTAACGGGTCATTTTCGATCTCGTCTACGGTTCTCGATAACGACTTTTGAATCGAACTAAAAGTATGCTCGTGTAGACGGCATGGACGTCTACACTTTCGTTGCCTAACCGACTCGGGGCAAGGTCTTTTCGAGGGTCAAAATGTGTCGTAAAAAGGTCTCGTCGCACCTTGTTTTCAACTTAATTCAAACATTGTCATGAAACTTAACAAAGTCATGAATCCAAAAACAGTAGCTAGAGGTAATATTCAAGCAAAGTTTTGGCGTGCTTTGTTTGTTGATTTCTTATTCATTGTGAAAAATACTATGTCTTTATAAACAGTTTTTAAACAGTTCGTTCCTTTGATATAAGGCTAGATTGCACCCATTTAACAAGATGTACTTCATTTTGTGATAGTAAAATTTCGAATGGACCCAAGACAGGGAAACGATAGTTCTTCTTTGATTCACCTTAAAACCTTGTTTCTTTTCTCAAGCACATATTCTAGACAGACATGATGCATTATGTAAGGAAAGAAAAAGGATTATGTAACTCACAAGGTTACTAGGTGTCGTGTGTATGTTTCGATGTCACAATAGCTAGACGATATGAAGAAACAAACGGCTATATAACCCACATCCAAGACCAACGAACTAAAACCAAGATCACAACCAAACGAAGCGAAACACTAGTGATTACTCCAATTCGAAAGCAACGCAAACCATTCCACTTCTCATGAACCTAAACCAAATGTTTAACAATGAACCTAATCGCCAACTAATCCTTGTGATCACCAATGGCTACGGATGAACACAGATTCATAAGGCTTGCTATTGCAACGCTGTTTAAAAAGGAGTGAGACGAATAGAGTTTTATGAAGTTCAAATTTTGGGGTTTCATGACTTGCGACTTGTTATGGTGATGGTTTTTGTTTGTATACTGTGAGTTGTAGATGATGTTTATTTAGTTTCTATTTATAGAGGGAGTTGGGTAGTAAAGGGATAAGTAAACATAGTTGAGGTTCTTAAGTTTCCTAGTTGGTTTTTAACTAAGAAGCAACTCAAACAAGTACCATGGGGAGTTGAGATAAAAATGGGGAAGGGTCATAACAGGGGTGAGGCACGTTTTTGGCAGAGGAGGAAAGAGGTGGGGTTCTCAATTCTGAAATCATATTAATTACTAGGGTTGTACATGTTGAAAGTCAAGGATACCATAGAAAAATGGTTATGTTGATGGGATATGGAAAATGGGAGGGAACAAAGGTACATGCTCATTATGGAGTTAGGTGTAATTTTTAGGTTGAATTCAAAAATTATGTTGAATGGTAAACGTGGGTTTTGTGTTGTGGCATAAGGGGGACTGGTTTCTATAAGTTGTATAAATGTAGTAGAAAGATTTAAATGTAATATAAGAGCATAAAATTTAGGTAAATCTTGGGTAGTAGTGGTTTTAACAAATTTAGTTTGAGGAGAAAACGGGTGGCTTTTAAGCGTGTTATAACATATTGGATGAATAACTTGAATTGCGTTGTGAGCTCTTAATTTATTTACGGTGATTTAAATAAATATCGTCTCTTAAACTAGCAACTCCTAACACATAACGTAAGTTAACAGTAAGTCAATTAAATAGAAATTGATATGAACGTCATTCATAAAAATTCAAATTTGTACACAAAATACGCGTAATCAATCGGGAATATCAATAGACACACAAGTCTAACCCGAACTATCACGTTTCACATAAAATAAATAGATTCAAAATTCACGTGTGTGACATCTTCGATATCCTCAAGGCGAATGATAGAAAAATCTCCCTGCTGGATTTTGTATTCTCTGTCATCCTCCCTTTTCAGACGAATCTCCGTCACATGATAATAGCCATTCTTGGCTTCAGTTTTCAGCCCTAAGATGCTGGAAATGCGGATATCGGATCTAACGTTACTTCCTGAATTGACTAGGCAGCAGCCCCTGTACGCCCTTCGAACTCGTTCGTCCCAGTGTGATGCACCTATGACAGCATACATATCATAATTACGATTTACCTTTGGGACCCAGAGTCGGTTTACCTTTTCCTCGATAAAGGGTATTGTCCCCCAGTTGGCAGCTTTCAGTAAGGTCAGGGAGGTTGCGTACTTTGATGACCCCTTAAGAAGATACACAAGATCATTGGTGACGAAGAAGTCAAGAGCAATCTGATTATCTTGTGAAGGATCAAGTGGAGGTGGAGCTCTTTCTGAATCATGAAGACCTGGCCGTTGAACGGTATTCAGAGCTTTCAGTATCTCATCAGCATAATACTCGAACTCCATTCTGGTTAACCTGGTTTTGGCGCGAAGTCTTTTATCCTTTAGTGCTCTCTTCACCAAAGACGGAGTAACCGAAGTCTTATACTCGTGAGCCAGAAATGCGCACAAGTCAATCGGACTGCGGATACGGAGATATAAAACATCTCTGTCAGCGTCTGTGATTGGATCATATAGCGCCGCTACTGTGATCCAAGCCTGTGGCGGTGCAGTCTCGTCAATCTTCAACGTGTCTGCCCAGTCCCGTGTGCTTGACTCGGGAACAGTAGATTGTGAATCTTGTTGTAGAGGAGTAGAAACGTGAACATCTGCTGGTTCTGATTCAGGCATCTCGGCGGTGTCATGAACGGGTGAGTGTTGTGCAGCTTCAGGTTCAGTTACCGATTCTGCAATCACAGGAGCAACAACAATAGAACTAACAGGGTTAGTGATAACAGGTATAGATACAGCGATAGATGTACCAGGAATCGATGACGCCGTAGTAGCATTCACATCGTGGCGCCACTTGGATCGTCTTGATTCCGTTGAGGTGGATTTTTCCTTTGCTGCTGCATCTTTTGTAGACTTGGTTCCAGACTTGGCAGGTTTCTTTGAGCTGGCAACCTTATCCCCCTTTTCAGGCTGTTTACCCCCATCATCATCCTCATCGCTATCCTCGTTGCTCCCCTTAGCACTCTCCTCATTACCGTCACCACCATCATCACCATCATCATCATCATCATCCTCATCATCGTCACCATCATCGTCATCGTCATCATCCTTTTCTTCTTCTTCTTCTTCTTCACCTTCTTCTTCACCAGTACCCTCTTCTTCTTCACTTTTTTCCCTTTCTTCCTCCGGCAGAATGTGGTATGGTACCACACTTCCAAACGTTTTAAATAACCTATCATCCTCCATGATAGCGTCATTGAGGGATTTGTAGAGAGCCCGTTGAATCCTAGATTTATCAAACGATCCAAGTTCCCTCATACGAGCTTTGAGGATCTTCTTTAATTCAAAATCCGTCAAGTCATAAGCAATTTTGTAGGCGGATTCAGAAGTATTGGATGACTTGATCATCAAGTTATCAACCGCGAGTGTCTTCAACTCATCACGCAGTTTTGGCATAATGGACTCAACGGATTCTTTCACTCTCTCCTCAACAGAAGCTTCAAGTGCTTCTTTCTGCTCCTTGTATTTATCCCTCATCGCTTGAAGTCTCGTGATACGTGCAGCATGCTTATCAGCCTCAGCCTGCTTAACCTGAGCTAGTTCTTCTGCATGAGCTTTTCGAGTCAACTCCATCTCTGCAGCGAACTTAGCAAGCATCTCTTCTTGTGCTTTCTTAGATGCTTCTTCACTTTGAACTCGTCTATGTAGCTCTTGGCGAAGTTCATCCATCTCTCTTTTGTGATTATCCGTATGTTTATCCAACATTTCGGCCATTACCAATGCAGCCATTGTAGACGTTGCAGAGGTGCTCTGGGTTGATTGAAGAGGCTCGGTTGTTACTACGGTACTAAGGATGGGAGTTATTGGTGGTGGAAGGAATGGTGTTGAAGCCGGTCTGGTTGGTAAGGGTTGTATTGGTGGAGGTTGAGTTGCTAAAGGTTGAGTTACTAACGGTTGAGTAGACACCATGATTGTAGGAGCACCAGACTCCTTTTCAACACTTGCTGAAACAGGGATTGATGTCTCCTTCGAAGTAGAATACCGTTCAGGTGACCCAAACTCATCAATATCCTCTGGTTCCTCGTACTCTTCTTCAATATTTATCCTTGCACCTGAACCACTACCGCCCGTATCTTTCCTACTCCTTTCAATAGCTATCTTCATCATTTTTCTTTCCGCCTTGTCAAGAGTAGGATCAACAACATCCTCTTCGTCACGTAGAACTAACTCTTCAGCCTTACCCTTTCCCTTCTTAACCTCAGTCTTCTTCTTCTTGGTTTCGGGTTCAGGTAAAGCAGCTGGTTGCTTGCGTTTACCTTTACTCTTGACCGTAGTAGATGAATCTTCTCCAGTCTGAAGGCTTGCTTTAAGCTTCTTGATTTCCAGCAGCAGTAGCTTGTAATCAGCAGAACCTTTAATTTTATCCGTCAGAAGATAATCGGGAATAGGACCAGGAATCACACCACCAGATGGTCCTTCATACCTTAGATCCACCGTATGATCAGCTTCTACAGTGTGATGCCGACTTGCTGCACGCCTATCAATAGTAACATCATTCTTCATGCAATAATTAATGATAAGCTTGATAAACCGAGGGTAAGGAAAGAAGTTATTCTTCAGCTTCTTGTTTTGGAAGATTTGAAAGGTGAATTCTTCCCACAACAATAATGCATAATCTGCATTTGCGCCTTTATACATTCCATGGAAGATGTTCATAATAGGACTGCGCAAAGCATCATGCCCACTTGTTTTCGGTGTAAGACATCTACTGAGAATACCCAACATTGGTCTCCAAGGTTGTCCTACTTTAGCAGTGGTAAACTCAGACGCAACTCGTATGTCAGGACATCCAAGAGCATCGAACATCTCCACGAGTTCGTCTTTAGTAGGATCCCTCGAAAATGCCATACCTTTGGGTGTATCCCGAATGCCAAATATCTTACGGAAGTCTGAAACATTAAGTGTCTGCTGCTTGTTGTCGAGAGTGAAGGTGATCTTGTTTGAAGTGCTTTCCTTGGTGGCCCAGAACTCATACATGTAATCATAAGGCACCGAGGCACTACTTCTTAAAGCATTCTTGAAATGAGATTGATCAAGGATTGCTATGGCGACTTTAAACCCATGGTGAGTGGATTTTGAAACTTGCTTCAGCCGGTAATTGTTTGGTATGAACTTGAGGGTTCGTGCTTCAGCAATTGCGGCTTCTCTAGAGTCTTGGATTGCTTGTACTGTTGGATTAGTCCTTGTATCTGCTTAAGATAAGACATGAAAGGTTGATGCACAAAAATATATAGATATGTATCATTCTTACTTCTAAGCATAACATATTTCAACAAGTACTTAGAAACATGCAAACCACTATCAATCAAACAACTCTTCATCCGGAACTTTCCTTCATTCCGAACTTCTTCATTCGGAAGTTCTTCATTCGGAACTTCTTCATTCGGAAGTTCTTCATTCGGAAGTTCTTCATTCGGAACTTCTTCATTCGGAACTTCTTCATTCGGAAGTTCTTCATTCGGAAGTTCTTCATTCGGAACTTCTTCATTCGGAACTTCTTCATTCGGAACTTCTTCATTCGGAACTTCTTCATTCAGAACTTCTTCATTCGGAACTTCTTCATTCGGAACTTCTTCATTCGGAACTTCTTCATTCGGAAGTTCTTCATTCGGAACTTCTTCATTCGGAAGTTCTTCATTCGGAACTTCTTCATTCGGAAGTCCTTCATTCGGAACTTCTTTCATTCGGAAGTCCTTCATTCGGAACTTCTTTCATTCGGAAGTCCTTCATTCGGAACTTCCTTCATTCGGAAGTCCTTCATTCGGAACTTCCTTCATTCGGAAGTTCGTTCGGAAGATTCCTTCATTCGGAAGTTGTTATCCATGTTCATTCGGAAGTTCATAATAGCAGCTCATTGAAGATTAATCTAAACGCATTTGTGAGATTTAAAGCAATCTAAGGCAACACAACATCATCTAAAGCTATTCCGCATAAAACCCAACACAAATCATAATCAATTAATGCTTAATTAGACATAAACCCAAATTTGGACTTAATCTAATTAATCGAATCTTTTAACAGGATTAAATGATGAATTAGACGAATTTTAAATCAAGGAATGATGTTTATTACCTTATAAATCGAATGGAACAGATTGGATGATTGTATCGAAAGTTTTGAGAGCTTAGGTGTATAACAATGGTGGCAAGGTGAAGAAATGAATAGGAACAGTGAATGATGAAAAGATAAACGTATGGGGGGTTTTGTTTTTGACTTGGTCAAATTTTTTAGCAACTTTCAACAAATGTCACTTAAGTCCCTATACTTTTCACTCTTATCCTTTTTAAATGCTAATTCCTTTTCTTTTCTAGTTACTCTAACCATAGTTAAATTTTGCCAACTTAACCTACACGCAACTTAAGCATCTCAACCTATTAGCATATCTCCAAAATCTAAAGCAAGTGTTATCTCATTGAGCAAGCACAAATCATATTCTAAAGCAAAACCACTCATTAGCCAATTAATTTTCCACAAACACTTTTGAAAATCGTTTTGATGACGAAGATTATTTAATATTTTCTCCCCCTTAAACGATGACCCGTTTTCTATTTAAAGAGCTGTAGTCATTGTTTAAAGAGTCAAATATTGATGAAAGCATTTCCAATTAGTATCTTGAAAAAGATTGATTCGTGGTGGCAATAAGATTTCTCTTATTTTGACAAATTAATGCACTGAGACGTACACAAACTTGTGTTAGACCAAGTTGTAAAGTAAACTTGATCCCTTTACATGATTTGGCTTGTAAATCATGCCCGAGAAAATTAATTCCCGTTGTGAGCCAACGTTTTCCAAGGAAATACGTGACTTTAATATGAAAACCGGGTTGCAGTCTGAAATAACTACAAGCCATAATGGGCATGTTTTAAAAATGTACAACTTTTATACGGACTCTATTTATGGCGCCGTGTCAATATTGATCGACATTTCTAAAGCCGTAAATATTACCGTACTAAAAGACATGCCCGATTTAAAAACAAAAAATATTTTTGGTTTTTCTTGATTTTATAATTTTTATAGTTTTTCTAGGTTTTATATTTTTGTATTTGTCTTTTGTGGTTTATATATTTACTATAATATACAAGATCACGGACAAAGGATACTCTGAATAGTTTACCACCACTATTCAGCTGATTCTTCTGCCAACTCTTTGAGAGTCGCTGGAGTGAATGATTTCATGCCAAGCTTGTCGATCAAAAACTCGATTCGTCCTTGATCTAAGGCTTTGGTGAACATATCTGCCAGCTGGTACTCAGTAGTGACAAAATACAGCTCGATCACTCCGTTCTCCACCTGCTCTTTAATGAAATGGTAGCGAATGTCTATGTGCTTGGCCCGGGAGTGTTGAACATAGTTGCAGCAAAGGGCAATGGCGCTCTTGTTGTCACAATACATCGGGATTTTGTTGAAACCCAAACCGTAGTCAGTTAATTGTGATCTCATCCAAAGGACTTGAGCATAACAACCGGACATGGCGATGTATTCAGCCTCCGTGCTAGAAATTGCAGTGCTTTTCTGCCTTTTTGAAGACCAACTGATCAATCTATCTCCAAGGAGTTGCATAGATCCAGAAGTGCTACGCCTCGTGTCTTGACACCCAGCATGATCGGCATCTGCGTATGATATTAAAGCAATATAGGAATCTTTCGGATACCATAGACCACGATGAAGTGTTCCTTTTAGATACCGAAAGATCCTTTTCACAACATGTAGGTGCTTTTCGGTAGGCCGAGCCTGATACCGGGCACACATGCATACGGCAAATTGCAAATCAGGCCTGCTAGCAGTCAGATATAGAAGGGTGCCAATCATCCCACGGTAAAGTTTTGGATCGACAATAGTCCCATTCCTATCTTCATCTAACTTGGATTTATCCACCATTGGAGTGTCCACGGGGTCACAATTTTCAAAGTTATATTTCTTTAAAGATTCTAGAGCATATTTGGATTGATTAATAAAGATGCCTCTGGGATTCTGAGAAATTTGTAATCCTAAGAAAAAAGAAATTTTTCCCATCATTGACATCTGAAAGCGTGTGGACATTATCTTCTCAAAGCGATTTGACAATTCTATGTTAGTGGCAGCAAATATTATATCATCAACATAAATTTGTACCAGAATCATGTCGTTGTCCTCCTTGAGAGTGAATAGAGTGGGGTCCACCTTGCCTTTGGAGAAGCCTTCCGAAATGAGATATGTTGAAAGGAGATCATACCACGCGCGTGGAGCTTGTTTCAACCCATAGAGAGCCTTCTTAAGCTTGTACACATGATTAGGAAACTCCGTACTAACGAACCCATCCGGCTGACTAACATAGACTTCTTCCCTTAGTTCACCGTTCAAAAATGCCGTCTTCACATCCATTTGATAGACGATCATGTTCATATGAGCAGCATACGCAAGTAATAGTCTAATCGCCTCCAATCTTGCCACAGGAGCAAAAGATTCTTCAAAGTCTATACCCAAGGCTTGTATATATCCTCTAGCAACCAATCTAGCCTTATTCTTCAATACCGCACCCATCTCATCAAGTTTAACCTTATACACCCATAACAAGGTAAGGATGTTAACCTTGTCAGGGAGAGGAACTAATTCCCATACTTCAAGTCGTTGGAATTCATTTAGTTCCTCCTGCATGGCCTCAATCCAAGATGATTGAGTCATAGCCTGTTGCCAATTTTTAGGTTCAACTTCAGAGAGAAATGCATCAAAGTAGCAATAGAGTGCACTCTCTTGTAATTGATGGCGTGTAGAGACTGGTCGATCGAGATTACCAATGACATTCCTAATTGGGTGATCTTTTGTCCATTTGGTGCTATGTTTTTCAATCCTAGGTGGTCTGGAGTGAACAATAGAAGGAGCTTCTTCTGAGGTAGACGCGGCTGAAGGATTTTCAGGTATCGCTACACCAAAGAAAGGAAGCTCTTGCAGGTGAGCATATTCCAAATCGTGATCAATAGAATCCTCTTCCACATCATTAGGCACAAGTAGGGGTGACGATTCAGGTGTAGTTTGAGAATCACTTGGTAAAGGTGCATCCGGTTCAATGTTAATTGAAGATGCATTAGATAAAGTTTCATTTGCTTGAGCAACAACTTCAGGGATTGGAGCTATCACTGCAGGTGCTGGAACTTCATCATTTGGGGGATCAAAGAATTCATCAAACAACGGTTGAAACAGTTTATCCCACTCGGGCCTTGTTGGTGGTAAAAATGATGTAGAAGTAGGATTATTGGGAACTAATCCGGAACTAATAGCACCGGTTCCCATCTCATGAAGCGCGGGTTCAGAGCTGCGTTGCTCAGAAGCCATGGCTGTCAGCTCATCGAAATCTGCGTCCATAGTTTCCACAATCTTACCAAGACGACGGTTGTAAATTCGGTATGCTTTCTTGGAGGGTGAGTAACCAATGAAAATACCTATATCGGCTTTCGGTTGAAGCTTGCCCAAGTTCCACTATTAATGTTTGGATAACAAAGAGTACCAAACACATGAAAAAATGAAACATCGGGTTTACGGTCATGTAGAAGCTCATAAGGTGTTTTTCCATGGCGTTTCTGAATGATAGAACGGTTTTGGGTGAAACATGCAGTAGATATGGCTTCTGCCCATAAGAACAATGGAGCGTTCGCATAAATTAGCATAATCCTAGCAGCTTCCATAAGCGTACGATTCCGTCTTTCAACGACACCGTTTTGTTGTGGAGTGCGTGCAACGGATGTTTCATGTGAGATACCAACTCCTTCATAGTAATCACGAAGAGTCTGGTTGACGAACTCTGTTCCATTATCTGTACGAATACGGCGGACAGTAGTATTCAAACGTACCTGAATGAATTTCAGAAAAGTGATGATAGCCTTCGGTGCTTCATCCTTTGTACGTAGAAATCTAACCCATATAAACCTGGAGAAATCATCCACAATAACGAGAATGAATTTCTTACCGCTCACACTTTCAGTTCTCATTGACCCACAAAGATCCATATGCAAAAGATGAAGTTTTTCTTGATTGGTGTCTTCAGCTTTGGGCTTGTATGATTTCTTGGTACTTTTCCCCCTTGAACACGCGGAACATAAATGGTCCTTGTGAAATTTGAGCTTTGGAAGACCACGAACTAATTCGTTTTTAGCCAGATGATTAATAGCATCAAAGTTAAGATGAGATAATCTGCGATGCCATAACCATGACTTGGTCTTAGATGCTTTAGAGAGAAGACATACTGGAGAGGCGGCCATCATGTCTTGTAGGGACAACGTATAAAGATTTGCACCACGAGATCCCTTCAACAAGTCTTTTCCTTCCAAGTTGCGGATGAAACAAGTATGTTGTCGAAAAGCAACCCTAGGTTGGAATCACAAAACTGTCCTACTGAAAATAAGTTATGACCTAGACCTTCTACATAGTATACCCTTGAAATCGTAACGTTTCCAATCTGATATTCACCATACCCCGTTATCTTTGCTATATGATCATTACCGAATTTAACCGTTCCAAAAAACTTGCTGACGAAATTTCGGAGCATCGAGCGATCTCCGGTCATATGCTTTGAACAACCGGAGTCCAAATACCAGAGGATGATTTGGACCACCTGAAAATATCACCACACGAAGACAATGTAGAGGTATCGGAATCTGAGTGTTCCTTGTTATTAGCAGGTACAGATTTAATAATCTTAGATTTGCTAACTTTAGGTTTCTTAGATTTCCTAGCCTTCTTCTTCCTAGTTGGTGGTGTAGATTCTAGTTGGCTTAAATCCTGTGGTATTTCTTCACTGATAGGCACTATAGTGGGGGCTGACCTAATTAAAGGGCGCTGTTTCCATACTTGAGTGCTAGTGTGCCTAACTAAAGGACGCTCAGACCTAACCTCAATGGATGCATTCCTAGTTAAAGGGCACATTTTTCCATCTAATGTAAAGGTCCTACCAGTGGGACGCCATTGCCAGCCAACTTGGGCACGAGTTCTACCTGTTGGCTTCCATTCAAGACCATTCCAAATGACATTCATTTCATTCACATGATCAATAAGACACAAATCATGACGTTGGGAAAACATACATTCATTACAATTCCAACAATTCAAATTAGAATTCATGAATGGTTTAGGCTTCTGCACAGGCGCAGAGCTTTTAGTCTTAACATGATTCTTTTTATTTAAAACTGAACTAACATTCCTATGGTGAGCTTCTACGTTCTTCTTGTTGGTACTACTAGTGGAGGGCTTGATCTTATCTTTCTTGAGTGGTGATCCTTTAGCCTTAGTAGACTCTTTTACTCCTGTAGAAGGCAAAGTGGGAACATTAGCAACAGATTTTAAAGGTGCCTTACTTGATGGTGCCAGTGACGGTTTTGCTCCTGGAGTCTTATTGAATGGAGTTACAGCAATGGGCCTATTAGTAAGTAGTGCAGAGCCTGGTTTACCTATGTATTGCAAATATGCTAAGCAATATTGAACTCGCTTAATATATTCATGAGCCGAATAATAGTAGCTACTTGAGGGATCTAAGGCATAAAGATCGTCTAAAATATCCCTAACAAGATCTACATGCTTAATGGCATTCCTCATATAATCATCGTAGGTAACCGGGTTTCTCTTATGAAGCGGGTTCGTATAAAGCACTACTGACTTGGTTGTTGGAGCACTAGTGGACGGTGCAGAGTCGGTAGCTAAGTTATCAACAACTTCTTGTCGGGTGAGAAGAAGTGTCTCCTTTAACTCGGCCAAAACCATGTTTTTGTCAATGAGCAGGATGTTTAAGTCAGAGATTTCCTCACACTTTTGGTTCAGTTGTTCAACATAAGATTGTTGCTGTGCCGCATTAAAAGCGAAGCGTTCTTCTAGTGAACCATAAAGAGCGGATAGTCCCTGTCTTGTCCGATCCATCTCCCCTAGAACAGAAGAAAGTCTAATTTCTAAGACCTGGTTTTTAGACTCTACAACCTCTAGTTCCAATTTTAGTGTTTCATTTGATGACACATCTCTCTTCAATCTCATAATCTCTTCCTCTAATGCCTTAACTATTGCAATCATCTTGTCACTCGTCTCAACACCGTTTTCACAACTATTTGTTATCAAAAGATCCTCATTTTGAGTTTGTTGTTTCAGTTCTAAAGATATACAATGTTGTTCTAGTTGATTAAAGCGTTTTGAAAGTAAATTGTAAGAATCTTGTAGCTTTAAAAACTCAGCGTTATATTCGTGACAAGAATGATTATCTACCTCATTTACAGTATCAGCAACATTTACAGAGAGATCACAAACATCATCACATATATTCACAGCATCACAATTAATCATAGCGGATGTAAGCTCATTCGAATAATTAACATTTACAGTAGTAAGCACATCACACGAGATTACTTCGGACAAGAATCGGTCATATTCGGATAAAATCTTTTCTTTTTCAATTAGTTGTTGTTCGTAAGCGGTGTCCATTTCATAAAACACTTTTTGAACTTCTCCAATTTCAAACTCAAGATTTTCCTTAAGAGATGCAAAACTTCCTTTTAGACTTTCGACAAATGGATTGATCTCATTTTTAAACACCTCGTTCATGTGTTCGAAAGCCCATTCTCCGGCGTTTAGGCCATTTGAAGTCGTACATTCCAAAATGACCTTGTCAAAATTAGTAAAGTATTGATTAATCTCTTGCAAGTTTAACCATACAGTGCTAATAGGTGGAAGATCCTTTGGAATTTCCTTAGGACCTTCCATGTTGACAAGTGTAGGAAATGGCGCCGCTGCCGGGCTCTTTTCGTAAAGATTAACGGTTTTCTGTGAGAGACACGTTGCTTTTTGGGATCCGTTCACTTGTGAGCGTTACTTTTCTTGCATAAAAAAATTCAAAAACTCATAAAAATTAAAAAAATTTGATAAAAATTTTTGGTTGTTATTAATTAAATGTGACTCAGGAGCGTTGATTTGCATCGGCGCAATCGGTCCTCCTCGTCCAAACATTGTTGGTTGACAAAGTTCCTCCATGGTCCGAAGATCGGGCTGTGGAAGAGCATTGTTGTTATTATTATTATTATTATTGAGGTGCGGTGGAATGTTGTTGTTGTTAACACCTGCCATATCTAAATCTTCTTGAGGCTCGGGCTCTTGATAATTAGAAGATCTAGTACGCATACACCTGAAAATACAAGAGAAAACAAAACCAAACACAAAGACAATATATATACACAAGAAAGATAAAATCTTTTTGGATTTTTGAAATTTTTAATTTTTATGGTTTTTTATCAAATTTTTTTTAACTTTTATGAGTTTTTGAATTTTTTATGCAAGAAAAGTAACGCTCACAAGTGAACGGATCCCAAAAAGCAACGTGTCTCTCACAGAAAACCGTTAATCTTTACGAAAAGAGCCCGGCAGCGGCGCCATTTGATAACTGGTTTTTGCCCGTATAAAAATTAAGTTTAAGTTCGTGTTCTCGGTATCTTAACGAATTGATCTAGGCCCTATGTGTGACTCAGTTGATATTTGGTGAAAAAGAATATTTTTGGTTGTTATTAATTAAATGTGCAAACTCCCTTGGTCTTCAAACTCCCTTGGTCTGCATCGGCAACAAGTTGTTGAGCTGGTGTAAGTTCTTCAAACTCCCTTGGTCGAGTCACATTGTTAACCACGATGGTACCATAGTCAAGTGGACCACTTAAAATTGACTTAACCATAAGCCTCCCATAAACCGGTTTTCCCTTAAGGTAAGACATCATCCGGCCTTGCCATGCTTCAAAAACTTCTTTGATGAGCACTGGAGGGCGATTATCCGTTCCCGTAATGACGGAAATATCCGTAAGGGATGTCATCTGAGGCATTACTGAATTCGGATTCATTTTGTTAACTTCAAAGAGACAAAGATTATCGGTTGATCGAGCAGTGAAGTAAAGCTTGTGAATTGTGTTGAGTTTTTGTTGTAAGAAACCAAGATTAAATCCTCTAACAAATCGTCGAAAAAACAAGTAAAATATCCCTTGATTCGGAACTCTTTGTTGATTCGGAAGTGTTGATTCAGAAGATTTGGCTTGGAATACCTTGATTCGGAACTTTTGGTTCGGAAGTCTTGATCCGGAACTTTCCCTTGATCCGGAACTTTTCCCTTGATCCGGAACTTTGTCTTGATCCGGAACTTTCCTTGATCCGGAACTTTCTCCTTGATCCGGAACTTTCCTTGATCCGGAACTTTTTCCTTGATCCGGAACTTTCCTTGATCCAGAACTTTTGGTTCGGAACTTCCTTGATCCGGAACTTTCCTTGATCCGGAACTTTTGGTTCGGAACTTCCTTGATTCGGAACTTTCCTTGATCCGGAACTTTTGGTTCGGAACTTTTTGATCCGGAACTTTGGTTGATCCGGAACTTTTTGGTCCGGAAGTTTTTGGTTCGGAACTTAATCTGGGTAAACAGAAGGTTGTTTCGTATGAACAGTCGACCAAAAAAATAAAGATTAAACCCAGATTTTTACCAAATAACCCAAAAAGTTTTGTGATTTCTACAATAATAAGTAACAACTAATACTTATCTACTAATCCCAATCACAAAAACACCAAAAACTCCAAGAATCAAGATGGATATTCTTAAAGAACACTAATACAATCAAAAACTAAAAAACCACACAAATCATTACCTTAAATCACCCCATAGCTCTTGATTCCAAATGTAGAATATTGATAACCTATGAATCTATGAAGTGGGTTGATGTTTTCTAGAGAGAGAAACTAGAGAGAGAAAGTGAGAGAAAATGTGTGTCTTTTTATTCAAGTGAAAACATAAAGTGAACAACAACCAACCCCTTTCCAAGGAGGAAAGGGGTATTTATACTTCCAAGCCACTAATGGACTTGGGCCGGCCCATGACAAGCCCATGGGCCGGTTTCTTACTTAACTAAATAAGTATTTGTTAACTACGAGCTATTACAACATAAATAATATTGTGGAGTGACCGACACTTCTAATATACGTAAAAACGTATTTCTAACAAATATTGACAATTTAGTTTTGTTGAGGGACTAAATTTGCCAATTCTTCAAAGTTGAGGGTCCTTTTTGTAATTTTGACAAACTTTAGGGACCAAACTTGTAATTATGAAGATACAAGGGTATAAAGTGTCAATTCTTCCATACTGGAGGACCAATCTTCATAATTCTTCAAATCTTCAAGGGTTTTCTTTGGAAAATTCTTCATTAGGGCTTGGTTCATCGCGTGGCTTCGTTTCCCGTGTTCGTTTTTGACTGATTCTTGTGATCTTTTGTCATTTTCTCAATATCCGTACCTAAATTACACAAGCAACAAACACAAGCATATATTTGGGTATTTTGATGATATTTAATGCATTTTAAGCCCTATTTGGACGATGAGACTATGTATAAAAGCAGTCTCATCAAACACCTCAAGCCCATATTAAAAGCGTAATGTTATGAATTAAACCTTCTACAAAAAGATAATGCAACAAAGTATATCTTAAAATATTATAAGAAATGTTAAGGAGTGACTTAGCGTTTTGAGTGTTTAGACAAAAGCAAAATTGTCTATTTGAAAAAGAAAGGAAATATATACCTGCATCACCAAGTAGCTTCATATCATTTTGGACTACTGATACAAAGTTGTTTATTACGAATACAGTACTAAAATGCTTGTCTTTACAGGGGTGTTTGGGTTTGTTTCTCCAAAATGGCTTCGGTACTTATGTAACCTAACTTTGGGCCACCCCTACCGCCTCCTCTGTACATAGAAAACTCTCCAAATGTCTGCAACATTAGAGCTTTCATTTGTATTCTGACCTTGACGTCAGCTTTGGGTAAGTTGGAGTCATTTTTTTAAATTTATTGTCTTCTTCAGTAAACATGGGTCAAACAATCAAAAACTCGAAGCACAAAGACACTATAAAAATAATAAGAAAAATGAGATATAATTGCGTTCTGACCTGTATGTACATCTGCATACTTATCCAGGCCGAATAGGTAATATTTTGTAGGCTGGCAACATGTTTGGGCAAGAAGATCAGGTACTCTGTACTACTTTCAGTTGATAAGAGCTCACCAGTCCTAAACATCAGCTTCTCTAGGGTGATATTATCAAAAATGACTACGGCATATCTTGGTACAGTTTCACTTCGTGACTTCCTCCGTGAACCTCCTAATCCATCCATTACAACATCTTTAAATATAGTTATACAACGGCTTTATTCGTAAACAAAATAACTGTATCAAACAAACACTAAATATAAATTAGAGGGAACATAGCCATATTCATAGGGAACATACTACTCGAAAAGCGACAAATGTGCAAAATCCTAAATTTTAAAAATCCGACAATCTCAACACATCCTCATTCACAAGGTAAACTTAATAAGCGAAAATCCAAACTTTAAAAATAAGTACCTCTAGATCATATAACTTTTGACTAATATTGTAATATCTTGTAGGTGTCGTAATCAAACATCTCGACGGCGCTACACAACATACGAAAGTATCAAGCATACTTATCACATTCTTGCCAAATACACACGTAGCCGTAAATACAATAAACGACCAGTAGGGTTTTGTGAAAAGAAATTACGTTAGTAAAACATGATTCGTGTGTATTTGAGTTCACAATAAGTGTTGTATATGCATCGAGGGTTTTGCAAAACAATTTAATGTGATAAATTAAGCTTTGATAAATTTGACCCATATAAAGGACTAATACTTTTTTGTCTCATACTAAACCAGCCCATGTAAAAGAGGAAGTTTGGTTAATGTTTGGTACATTGAGGTAGAAACAAAATTTGAATGGTTGTAAAAAAACGAATCCACATCAAAATGGATCTACTCATTTCATAGACTTGTCAGAATTCAGAACACAGTTCTTAAAAAGTGTTTGGATAAACATATTGTGTTTATATAATACGGTAAACACATACATAATTCTAACCAAACACCCGCTAAACATCAAACAGCGCTACCGATAAATTTAAAAAGTCAATAAACACATCATCTCTAAACTCTCAAAAAAAGATAATGAATTTCATAACAATTCAATAAATATTCACAAAGTATATAGATAAACATAACCAACACTAACTAACGAATCTATACAAATAATGATATGATAAAAAGTTACCTTAGAGCGTCAAATAGTTATGTAAATAATTCACAAACAAAGACCCAAAATAAACAAAATTAGTGATCAAAATGTTTAGCAAATAAACACCTTAATTAAAATAAAATTAGGGTTTACAACAACAAATAAGGGTGTTAAAACCCTGATATGAACAATCGTGATAAGAAAACCAATAAAACAAATTAAAATAACAGAATTATATAAATTAAAATGAATTTCAAATTAGCAAAACCAGTGATACACATCGAGTATAAAAACAGTAATACGGTAAAATGATTTAATGAATTTCAAGTTAATTACGCATCGGAGGTAAGAAACGTGGAGTAGTTTTTTTTGGTAGCCATAAAAGATGGAGGAGCAGTTTTGTTTTGAAGAAAGAGAAAGAGAAGATAAGAAACTGTGGCATGTTTGAAATATGACGTATAATATGACGTCAGATATGGTGTTTTGTCATTCAAAAATATTTTCATTTATTAGAGAATAAAGATGACAAAAGATCATTAAGGAAGGTGTACTTAAAAAAGTATAAAAGAATGAATCTAAGCTCTTGATTTTTAAATGCATTATACGGCTCAGATGTAACTAAAATATATTTTTAAACTTTCCGAGTTATCACTTAATGTTGGAAAATGTTTTGCAAAATATGGTTTTTGCAATACTCTGGACATAATTATATATATATATATATATATATGTTATATATATTCGTAGTACTTATTAGCTTTGCGTTCTCCTAGAAGAGAGCTTCACAACGAGCTAAAGTATGTCCAATATGGAGTTAATATGAATGAGATATCGTGTCTCAAAGTGAGTCACGTGAAACACAATATTTGGAAAAATATTTGTCCCACATCGCTTGAAACATGAAGTGAAAACATGTTTATAAGGAAATCCTAGTTCCTACCCTACAATATTCATTTGTGTGTTTTTACTCCCACGCCTATGCGCGCGCAGGGGGGGGGGGGGGGGGGGGGGTGCAGAAAGTGGGATTTCTAGGCCAAAACGGGTTCGAAGCTACTGAACTTGTGCACGCGCGTGCGACCTGCGGACACGAATGCATCTCCGAAAACTGGCTTGGGTGCGGGCAGATTTCGGTATCTTTTTTGCTGCGAATTCGATTTGTTTTTCCAGAAAATTCTGTACATCTATTTTAGGAATAGATACAGAAACAGAATATTTTGTGTTAAAAAGACAGACAGGAAATCTGTTTTAGTTATAACAGATTTTCCTGACGGTGGTATATATTTTCTTTGAGAACAAGTAAAGTTTTCAGTATAAGTATAACCCATTCTCATTCAGTTTTCACATCAGAAAAAAACGCAGCTTTTTCCTTACTCCATTATCAGACAGTTTTCCAGTAGCTCGTCGATCAGAAACACGCAAGGCTTCCGTGATCTTTCAGGCAAGTTAGTTAAGTCCGGCTGTACAACAGCTTTAGATGTTGTACCCTGGGAAACAGACGGCGAATCTGTTTTAAGGGAAGCGTGTTAAACACGTGCCTCATCTTTGTTTTACTGCTTTCTTCATCACTGTTAATTACTTTCTGTCATTTAAATTTTGTCAATTTAATTTCTGTTATTTTATTGTAAATTCGATTTTATAATAAAAGTGTACACCGTTTCCTACAATCTTAAAACAGACTCTGTTTAACAGAATTAAAACTTTTATTAAAATCGGATTAATAATTTTTATCAGATTTATTTATAAACTGTTTCTGCCGAAACCAGGATTGAGTTTCACTGGAAATCAGTTTTAATTTACAGATTTTTATTAACAGTTAACGTTTTTTAGCAGTTGTTCTAATCAGTTTATTGAAACCAAGATTGTGTTTCTGTTAAACTGATAATTTTGATAATTGCATCTGATTCATTGAAACCAAGATTGAGTTTCTTTGAAGTAGATCCACTATAAGTATATAGAGATCACGATTGAATTTCTTATATACAGATTTATTACAGTTGTCTAACTGTTTGTGTTTTGACCTTGTTTGATCTTTCAGAATGTCTACTAGCACTCCTGAAACTTCTGCAACTACTACTGTGAAAGTAACTGCTGCGCCATTTACCCACACAGTTGCTAATCATGCTGAAAAACCAGAAAAATTCAATGGAGAGAATTTTAAGAGGTGGCAGCAGAAGATGTTCTTCTATCTCACTACTTTGAACCTTGCGAAGTTCTTAAAGGAGACTGTACCTCAGGTGGAACCTCCTAAAGAAGGTGTACCCGAAAATCAACAAGCCGTGCAAGCTGTTGAAGCATGGAAACATTCAGACTTCTTGTATCACAACTATATTCTGAATGGTTTGGTGGACTCTTTGTACAATGTGTACTGCAAGACTAAGACTGCCAAAGAATTATGGGAGTCGTTGGAACGCAAGTACAAAACTGAGGATGCTGGTACAAAGAAGTTCGTGGTAGCTCGCTTTTTGGATTACAAGATGGTTGATTCAAAGAGTGTGATAACTCAGGTTCAAGATCTGCAGGTTTTGCTACACGACATTCATGCTGAGGGTATGACTTTGAGTGAAACTTTTCAAGTTGCTACTATCATTGAAAAGTTACCTCCAAGCTGGGTAGAATTTAAAAACTACTTGAAGCATAAGCGAAAGGAGATGACTGTTGAAGACTTGGTTGTTCGTCTTCGTATTGAAGAGGACAATAAGCTGGCTCAAAAAAACACTTATACACCTGATTCTGCCAAGGCAAATATGGTTGAGCATGGTTCGTCTTCTTCAAAGTCTAAAGGCAAGAGCTTTGGAAAAGGGAAGAATGACAAGAAGAGCAAAGTGAAGTCTGAGTACCTTGCTCCTAAGGCTGGAATTGCGAAGCAGAAGTTCCAAGGAAATTTCTTCAACTGTGACAAGCCAGGTCATCGTGCTGCTAATTGCAAAGCGCCAAAGCGGGTGACTCCACGCGAGGCTAATATAGTGAATGATAATGTGGACATGATTGCTATGGTGTCTGATGTCGTTACCATGATCTCTGAAGTTAACCTGGTAGGTTCTAATAATAATGATTGGTGGGTTGATATTGGGGCAACCCGTCATGTGTGTGCTGACAAGAGTATGTTTCACTCTTTCAGAGCGGTTGACAATGGAGAGAAGCTGTACATGGGCAACTCTGCAACTGCTGATATCAAGGGCGAAGGAGATGTTATTTTGAAGATGACATCCGAGAAAGAGCTCAAGTTGACTAAAGTCTTGTATGTTCCGTAGATTCACAAGAATCTTGTGTCCGGATGGCTTTTGAATAAGTTTGGGTTTCGTCTTGTTTTTGAGTCTGATAAAGTTGTACTTTCTAAGAATCAAATGTATGTTGGTAAGGGGTATGCCCTAAATGGTATGTTTAAGCTCAATGTAATAGTTGTTAAGAATGATATCAATAAAATGAATTCTTCTGCTTACTTGATTGAGTCTTCTAATGTGTGGCATGGCTGTCTTGGACATGTTAATTTTAATTCAGTGCGTCGTTTGATTAAATTTAACGGCATACCAAATTTTCATATTGATTCAAATTATAAGTGTGAAACTTGTGTCGAAGCCAAACTTACAAGATCATCTTTCAAATCGGTTGAACGAAAAACCGAACCACTTGATATGATACACACAGACATATGTGGTTTGAAATCACTACCCACAAAAGGTGGCAATAAGTACTTCATCACGTTTATTGATGATTGCACAAAGTACTGCTACGTTTACTTGTTGAAAAGTAAAGATGAAGCTATAGACAAGTTTGTTCTATACAAAAACGAAGTTGAGAATCAACTTGGTAGGAAAATCAAGGTTGTACAAAGTGATAGAGGAGGTGAATATGTGTCTCCTTTTGCTGATCTATGTGCGAAACATGGAATTAGACATGAGTTTACTGCTCCTTATTCACCTCAACAAAACGGTATTGCCGAAAGGAAGAACCGTACCTTGAAAGAGATGGTTAATGCCATGTTGCTAAGTTCTGGTTTGAGCCGGGACATGTGGGGGGAAGCCATTCTAACGGCTACTTATCTTTTAAACAAGATACCTCGTAAGGATAAAGAGGAAACCCCATATGAACTGTGGATGGGAAGAAAACCATCATACTAGTACTTACGAGTGTGGGGGTGTCTAGCCAAGGTAGCTGTGCCGACACCTAAGACCCAAACGATTGGACCTAAATCTATGGATTGTATTTTTATCGGATATGCTAATAATAGTAGTGCGTATCGTTTCATTGTACATGATTCGAAAAATCCAGATATACACAAGAACACAGTTATGGAATCAAGGAATGCGTCCTTCTTTGAAAACATATTTCCTTGTTTAAAGAAGGAAAATGGAAGCACATCTAGAATAGATGATGTAGTTGTCCAAGATAAGAGACAAATCGATGATAATGATCTCCAAGATGAGAGACAAGATCAACCCAAGGAAGAATAGGTTGAACCTAGAAGAAGCAAACGGGCGAGAACCGAGAAATCATTTGGACCCGATTTTGTCTCTTTTATGGTAGAAAATGAACCCACTTCTTATCAAGAAGCTATAAATTCCTCGGAAGGGCCTCGATGGAAAGAAGCGATTAATAGTGAAATAGAGTCTATTTTACAAAATCATACTTGGGAGCTCGTGGATTTACCTCCTGGTTGTAAACCACTAGCCTATAAATGGATCTTCAAGAAGAAGATGAAAGCTGATGGCACCATTGATAAGTACAAAGCAAGATTGGTGATTAAAGGTTTTAGACAACGCGAAGGTCTAGATTACTTTGATACTTATTCGCCTGTTACGCAAATAACTTCTATTAGGATGATTCTTGCTATTTCCGCATTAAGAAATTTAGAAGTTCACCAAATGGATGTGAAAACGGCTTTTCTAAATGGAGATTTAGAAGAATAAATATACATGAACCAACCCAAGGGTTTCATGGCTCCTGGACAAGAGAGCAAAGTTTGTAGGCTTGTTAAGTCATTGTATTGCTTAAAGCAAGCTCCAAAACAATGGCATCAGAAGTTTGATCACGCCATGCTAGAGGGTGGATTCAAAATTAATGAATGCGACAAGTGTGTTTATGTCAAAGACACAAATAGTGGATATGTAATCTTGTGTCTTTATGTCAACGATATGCTTATCGTTGGCAGTAACGACAAGATGATCAAGTCTACTAAAGACATGTTAAAATCAAAGTTTGACATGAAAGATATGGGTTTGGCTGATGTGATCCTTGGAATAAAGATCATACGAACTCAAAGTGGACTTGCATTAAGTCAAGCACATTACGTGGAGAAAATTCTTAATACTCATAATGCAGGGGATTCCGGCCTAGCTAGAACTCCAATAGACACCAGTTTGCATCTATCTAAAAATAGAGGCGTAGGTGTTGCCCAATTAGAGTATTCAAGAATTATTGGCATGTTAATGTATTTGATGACTTGTACCCGACCTGACTTAGCATATGCTGTTAGCAGGCTAAGTAGATATACTAGTAATCCAAGTGATGCACATTGGAAAGCTATGACTAGGGTACTTCATTATTTGAGATACAGTCGTGATTATGGACTGAATTATGCTAGATATCCATCTGTTATTGAAGGATACAGTGATGCAAATTGGATATCTGACATAAAGGATTCTAGATCAACCAGTGGATATGTGTTTACACTGGGAGGGGCCGCTATATCTTGGAAGTCTTCCAAGCAAACTGTAATAGCTAAGTCCACGATGGAATCAGAATTTATCGCGTTAGATAAATGCGGAGAAGAGGCGGAATGGCTACGTCAATTCGTAGAGGACATACCCAGGTGGCCTAAACCAGTAACGACCATTAGTATACATTATGATAGTCAATCGGCAATTGGCAGAGATCATAGCACAATGTATAATGGAAAGTCTAGACATATCCGTCGTCGACATAATTCAATACGACAACTACTCTCAATAGGAGTTATCTCAGTTGACTATGTGAAGTCAAAGGATAACATCGCGGATCCGCTTACGAAAGGCTTGAGCAGAGAGTTAGTTAGTAAGTCGTCTAAAGGAATGGGACTAAAGCCCTTAAAGGAATGAGTTTATATGAAGGAAAACCTAACCCAGTTGACTGGAGATCCCAAGATCTGGGTTCAATAGGACAACCTAATCATAGAAATGTGGGGGAAGTCACGTTAATGTGGGGGAGTTACTTAATACAGTAACTTTCCTAGTCCATTCCTAGAACAATGTGACTTGTTGAGAGGTTAAACATATGGCTTAATGATTCAGGATGAAATCATAAAGCATAATGATTCAAGATGAAATCATAAAACATATGTTTTTAATGATTCAAGATGAAATCACCTATGTGAGAGAGAAGTGGGGTCGCTTCGAATGAAATTGTGGGGGCGCAATTTCTAAGAGCTCTTGCAGAACCAGGCGAGTGTTCATGACCATAACGAACACGACTATGAGGACTTGACAAGGTCAGGGAGAGTCTTGTGTGAGTGTGTATTGTCGTCTACGTAAACAGAGGCTGAGTTCAAAGACATCGCGTCTACTCAGATCTAGGAGACTAAGTGCATCTCACAAGGGAAGGTTCAAAGGGTTACACCTACCTATCCTATGCAGGACTTAACTGCAGAAATTTTGCCGAAACTTTCGTGTGTTTTCGACCGATTCTCATTCATGTGGGGGATTGTTGGAAAATGTTTTGCAAAATATGGTTTTTGCAATACTTTGGACATAATTTTATATATGTATATGTTATATATATTCGTAGTACTTATTAGCTTTGCGTTCTCCTCGAAGAGAGCTTCGCAACGAGCTAAAGTATGTCCAATATGGAGTTAATATGAATGAGATATCGTGTCTCAAAGTGAGTCATGTGAAACACAATATTTGGAAAAATATTTGTCCCACATCGCTTGAAACATGAAGTGAAAACATGTTTATAAGGAAATCCTAGTTTCTACCCTACAATATTCATTTGTGGGTTTTTACTCCCACGCCTACGCCCGCAGGGGGGGGGGGGGGGGGGTGCAGAAAGTGGGATTTCTAGGCCAAAAACGGGTTCGAAGCTACTGAACTTGTGCACGAGCGTGCGACCTGCGGACACGAATGCAGCTCCGAAAACTGGCTTGGGTGCGGGCAGATTTCAGTATCTTTTTTGCTGCGAATTCGATTTGTTTTTTCAGAAAATTCTGTACATCTATTTTAGGAATAGATACAGAAACAAAATATTTTGTGTTAAAAAGACAGACAGGAAATCTGTTTTAGTTATAACAGATTTTCCTGACTGTGGTATATATTTTCTTTGAGAACAAGTAAAGTTTTCAGTATAAATATAACCATTTTCATTCAGTTTTCACATCAGAAAAAAAGGCAGCTTTTTCCTTACTCCATTATCAGACAGTTTTCCAGCAGCTCGTCGATCAGAAACACGCAAGGCTTCCGTGATCTTTCAGGAAAGTTTGTTAAGTCTGGCTGTACAACAGCTTTAGACGTTGTACCCTGGGAAACAGACGGCGAATCTGTTTTAAGGGAAGCGTGTTAAACACGTGCCTCGTCTTTGTTTTACTGCTTTCTTCATTACTGTTAATTACTTTCTGTCATTTAAATTCTGTCATTTAAATTCTGTCAATTTAATTTCTGTAATTTTATTGTAAATTCGATTTTATAATAAAAGTGTACACCGTTTCCTACACTTAACACCACTGTCATTCAATCTCACTTCATCTTAAACACAAACATACCAAATCAAACCTCGACCAAACTCCACTGGTACACCACTGTCGTCGCACCACCGCCATCGCGCGTCATCCACCACCATTAAGGGCGGATCTATGTGCGAGCCACCTGTGGCACGTGCCACACAAAGTTTTAGCGGATGAACTGTGTACTTTCTTGAAAATGTCTAGCTTTCTGCAAGTGTTATAGCTATTTTGGAGCTAAAGATGCACGAAAGGAGAAAAAATATGATGGTCAGTATCAAAGGAAAATGAAAAATGAATTAAGGAAGAATATGATGAATAGTATTTTACTACTTTCATCTTCGAGTATTTTGTCTTATTGTTATTTTGTCTTATTGTTATTTTGTTTTATTGTTATTTTACTACTTTCATCTTTTACCCACTTTTATAGAGTAGTTCAAATGCTATTGTGTAATCCGACTCTCAACTAGCTATATCCTTATCATCTTCTAAAGATCCCCCACCTTGGAGTTTAGCGGCTCTCGTAGATGACATTCGCTTATGGGCAGATACTTTGCAATTGTTGTTTTCTTGGGTTAACCGAGGAAATAATCAAGTAGCTCATTGGGTTGCTCATCAAGCGTTTTCTACCACTTCTAAATGTAGTTGGGATGTTTCTTTTCGTGAAGAACTTATCTCACTTGTGAGGAGTTATTTGTATTGTCATTAGTTTTTAATGCATGTTTTTATTCAAAAAACTTTTATAGAGTAGTAAGAATAATAATTGTAAAATTTTAATATGTACGTAGTACATTATTGAACAATGTCCAAAGTTAAATCACATTATATTTTTCTTATTAACTAAAGATTAGAAGGACACTTGTGTGTTGCACCGGTCTATAATGTTAATCACGGATTTATAATGTTTGAAAGTCTTCAAAAGTGATCCAATTTTTTTTATACTTTTTAAAATAAGAAGAATTGTAGAAGACAGAGCAAAACATTTAAAAATCTTAATTTTTTTTAATAAAACCATTTTAGATGAATCACAATTGATTTTTTTAAATCACATATGATTTTGTTTGATTCAAATGTGATTTTGTTTGAATTACATGTAATTTTATCAATATATTAAATTATATGTTATTATTAAATTTTATGCTTCTGAATTACATGTAATTTTATTTGACCACGTGTAATTCTGCTTGAATTACATGTGATTTGGTGATAATTACATGTGAGTTTGTTTGCGTTACATGTGATTCAAGCATTTCAGAACTTTTATTTCTTTTAACAAACCCACTTTAGATGAATGACATGTGATTTTGTTTGAATCACATGTAATTATGTTAATATATTAGAATGTTTGTTGCTATTCATGTAAAAAATATAAAACCAATTAGCTTTTAAATTACATATGATTTTATTTTAATCACATGTAATTCTGCTTGAATTACATGTGATTTAGTGATAATTACATGTAACTGTGATTGCATTACATGTGATTCAAGCATTCCGAAACATTAACTTTTTATAACAAATCTACTTTAGATGAATCACATATGATTTTTTTGAATCACATGTAATTCCGTAAAATATTAAATTGTATGTTGTCACTCATGTAAAATATATAAAACAAATTGACTTTTGAATTACATGTGATTTTGTTTGAATTACATGTAATTCTCTTTAAATTACATGTGATTCATATAATTATGCTTGAATTTCATGTAAGTTTTTACTTATCATCGGATCAGTCAACCTAAAAATATGTTATTTTTATTCGAGTAACAAACAAATGTATATTATATAGTAAAATCAAATCTGATCTAGTAACTATTCGATAATATATAGAGTGCGATCTTGGTGTTCGTGAAATATTTAATTTACGATTTCGAAGCTAGAGATATTGCTAAAAGACTTGATCAAAGTCATGATGTATTAGGTTATTAAACTTGTGAAGTGGTTATCACCGAGTTCTGTCGTACGATTAGGTTTTAGGTACCTTGTATACATATAATGATGATTATTAATTGATATGAATGTGTGGATCTTGTGTGAATTCGTTTCAAAAAATTTATAAATAAATAAAAACAAGTTGATATGCAAATCACAAGTGATTCATGTGATTTGCCTCAAAACACATGTGATTTTACCTCAGATTACTTTTAATTCATATGCTTTTACAGTGCTTCTTGTGGAAAGATATCTCGGTGAAGCGTTACAAGTTCGAGTACGTCACGATCGATGATATAATTAGACAAGTTGAATATTTCATGTGATTGTAGGTTGATATGAAAATCACGTGTGATTTGTCACAATCACGTGTGATTTACCACAAATCACGTGTGATTTACCTCAAATCACATGTGATTTACATTTTCTCATAACAAAACACTACAAAACATAATCACTCATGGTTTACTCCTTTGCTCCTTTGTATTTCAAAATACAATCAAATTTGATTCATTTTACTACAACCAATAGCAAATCACGCGCGATTTATATTTTCTCATAACAAAACACTACAACAATATAATCACGTGTGATTTTTCATACATTTATTCTACACCACATATTACATCTCATGTTTTTTGTAAGGAGGACTGAGCCTTTTCGAATCACGTGTGATCCAAAGCTGAAAGTGCATCTACAAAACAGAATCAAATGTGATTAAGATAATCAAACAAATGAAGTTCACATGTTATTTGGAATAATGAAACAACTAAATCACATGTGATTAAAGATGACTCACATGCGATTAATGATAAATCAAACAATTCACATATATAACTAAAAAGTGAATCACGTTGTTTACTCCTCCATCGATATAAGTTTAGTCAAGTTTCTATAGCAAAAAAGAAAATCACATGTGATATATATTTTCTTATAACAAAACGCTACAATAACAAATAAATCTACCGAATTGCATTTGAATTTTAATCATACAAAAATGGTGGATAACTATTATGCAAACCACCATTAAAAATATTTTTCAAAATATCTACAAATCATCAAATGGAATGAAACAAAGCACATCAGCTACCAAATAATGATATAAAATTCTTCATACTGAGAATGCATGTAAAAAATAAAAAGCATCTTACACTTATTCACCATAGCCTAAAAATGATGGACGACGGTACAATGACGGATCAGAGTCAGATTCCCTGATCGAGTTTTTATTTTTGGTGATCATTTTGTTTTCTGTGGTAAATCGAGGTGATTTGTGTACTGTCCGATAATTGATGATGATTTGTTGTGACTTTCCGATGATTTACGATGGTTAAATGGAGTTGCGGCGGTGATTTGTAAGTTTCAGGCCGTGTTTGTTATTTTGGTGGTAAAGTGGAGGGTCGGGGGCTCTGTGTATTTTTAAGACAGAGAAGATTGAAGATTAAATTCAGGATACATGTGTATTTTTGTTTGTTCGTATATAATGGAGGGAGGGACATGAACCATTAGATTGTTTTACAATCAAAGGCCGGGTTTTATTGCTTTATTCTTTGACTGTACATGTTGTTTATGGATCTCATGTCATATATATAATATTTTTAATAATATTTAGTGTTTATATGTTAATTATATTGATTTTTACTTTCATTCGTATAAACTAATAAAAACTCATTTCAATTCGTACATCCGATTTCCAGACATTTTATACTCTTTATATTTCAATTCGAAATGGTCATATTTTATGTTGATTCCAACTTGATCGAATTCCTTTAGCTTGTTCTAGGGTTAAGTTGTACTAGATTGTTCTAACACAACTTGGTGAACTTTGGTTATACTTATTAAGATCTATGCGGAATCTAGACCTCAAAATAAAAAGAACAATAAGAATATGAATTCACAAACAAGCCTCAATATTATTAACAATAATACGACACTCTAAACCAGTGTTAGAGTTTACAAAAACCTTGAAGCTATGTCAATTTTAAGATTTTATACAAAAAACAAAAATGCCTTAGGCCTCCTTTTATAGACTAAGAAGTCCTATTCGGCTTACAATCGATACTAAAGATAGATACAATATTTTCCTAATTACAATATAAGATACCTACTAAACATAGATTAATATTAATTAATAAGTATTCTTGATCAACACATATAGCATCTTCAATATTATTAGTCTTTTAGATCTTTTAGAATTTGATCTTCTTCTGAGCATCACTAACTTCTACTAGCAGCACCAATCCATTTGTACTAGCAGCACTAAGTACTTGATTATTTCCAAATTCTTCAGCAACACTATAATTTACATTAGTAGTTCTAATAAATGCACTAGCAACACTAATAGTAATTTACCTTGGAGATCTCAAATTCTAACAATCCTCCCCTAAACTTGATATTTACTTCTTAATCAAGTTTCTTTGCTTAAATCTTTATTCCCTAGAGGATGCTTCCAAACACTTACTTTTTCTTCAGTTGTCTCCTATTCTCCATAAGCTTTAACAATGTAAAAGCTTCATCATTTTCAAACTCAACCTAAAGTTTTCTCTTCAACATATTCTTGATAGTGTAAGAGGACAATTTACTTCCAGCAACATGCTGACATTCATCTTGTCCATCGTCACAACATAATACCACAAGACTCATAGTATCTCTAACTGATCACTTTTCCTCCCTGTATCTTCCAAATCTCATCATCTTTGTTATGCTCAAAGATTGTTCTTAATTCTTATAAGAGCATAAATTCCATGTTCTCTGCATGTAGTTGAGTATATTAATACTTTTTCTAGACTAGATAATACAAGTCTGCTAGATCATCTCTATTGAAATCTTTAAACATATTTTCCACAAAAAGGTATTTATATGATTCTCCATCTGTTATGAAGATCTCATGATATCCACATTCTCCTTCTACATGTGATTTCTAGTTAGTGATCTTCTACAACTATGTTCCTCTATTGAATGAATATATTTTTATTTCCATATCCTCTTCATCATCAACTATCTATAAGAACTGTCTCAAATGCTCTATCCTAGCTTCTTTATCCATCCTTTGTTTTTTGAGCTCCTCTTGATTAAGTTCCTCCCCTATCATCTTCAAACCTCTTGCCTTTGTTGCATCTTCTGCAACTTTCATAGCTTTAGAATCTATATTCACCCTTGCATATGATTGTCCAAAGAGAGCCTGTACTTATTTATAAGATTTTCGTCTAAAAGCTGAAACACTCATTCCCTCCATGTTCTTCATATAGGTGATCCATGCTTTTCCTTGTTAACTTCTTATGGGTGATTTATTCCTTGTAGCCACTGCTCTTTGTTCTACAATGACTCTCTTATTTTATTCTAAGAGGACATATAATTAAAATGCTTGTGTTGCTTCAAAAAGTTGTTGTTGACCTTATTTTTGCCTTAGAGCCCAATCAAGATCTATCTTGGCTTGTTGATCATCCCACTTTGCTATAGTTAACGGATTTAGCTTTTCTTCCTCATTTGCTCTTTCTTTTGCTGCTATATTGTCTTTTTCAAACTCCTTTTTAAGTTCTCTAGTAACCATAACATCATGTTCCATTTGGGCCTTTTTCTTCATTGGTTTTTCATGTTCCACCATCTTTTCCTTCCGTTTTCCATAATGTGCCTGTGAAAATCTTGTTGAGGCTCTTGTTGCTCTTGCAAGACTAGGCTCTTGTATTGATATTCCTTTTTGTTTTTGAATGGTAGATCTTGTAGTCCTTGTTGTTGAACATAGTGAAGCAGCAACATCAACACCAATATTCTTTTCACCAGCATCACTAACCATAGTACCAGTAGCACTAACAACTATTATTACCATTGCATCAACCATCTCCTTTTAAAATTCTTCTCTGTCTCAAGTTTTTCTTCTACCACCACTAAACTCTGTTCAATACCTTCTTGAACGTGCTCTTGAATATCTTCTTCATTCCTCCCTTGTTTAGATGTATCCTCTACATCTAAGTTTTCATCATCTAAGGAAAGAAAGAGAGAAGTTCTTGACCTATTACCTTGCTCCTATGATTGAATCCTTGCATTTAGCTGAGCAATATCTTGAGTGTGTTTATTTTTTGTTGTTTCAACTCCTTTTTAATATCAAGTACATGTTTTGGAAATGTTGTACACATAGCCATCTATTCCTTAAGTTTTACTGTTCTCATCAGGTCCAGTGTACCTCCTAGGAACAATGAATCATGCAACCGTTTAGATGAGCCTTCATACCTAGTATGAACAAAATCACCTCCCATGGCTTCTTGGCACCCGATACCATCTTGTGAGATAGTTTCATGGAAACGTGACTCAATAGGTGTTGCCTTGGATTGGGTCTTACTGACATTAACACTACCATGCTCTTCTTCTAAGCTAGAAGAAGTAGTAGTAGCCCTTACCAAACTGTCACCCCTCCTTATGGTTGTCTCATCTACAACATGACTAGTAGAGAGACGAGATTGAGAAATCTTGGTCCTCTTTCCGTTATAAATCGTAGATATTTGAGTCTTTGTGTAGGAGGTGGTTGTGGTAAAACTTGAGGTGTGGATTGAGCATCAATGGGAATTTATGAGCCCTCACCTCTTTGAGGTTGACCTTGTGCCAATATTGTGGGAAACAATGTTGTTGTAGTGCCTGAAAACTTATCACTTTGTCCCTTCATATTTGCAAAAAGTTTCTTAGTAAGAGAGGGAGCATAATGCAATGTTTTATGTTTGTCCATCCCCTCATCTTGTTTATCCAAAAACATTTGCACAAATCTTGGATACAATAGAAACTTGTTGGCAACCAAGTGCTTGACCATACTCTCAAGAACAAGTTTTGATAAACTATACTCGTCACTTGCAAGGCACACCATGGGAGATGCCATAGAAGCACCAAAATCATTACAAGAAGTAGTCTTTGGTGAAAAAAATGAATTAGTATGAAGCAAAAACTTCCATTGTGGAGAGAAGAACCCTTTGTAAAATTTTATTCTATAGATTGGTCCTTATACCTTATTTTATAAAGGTTTTTAGAAATTTCTCTAGAGGGGAGAGCATCAATACCTTCATCATCTGCTAGTTGGATATCCATCCTAACAGATGACTTGGTAATAACAATCTCATTTCTATCTATAGTGGCAACAATTTGTAATTCTTCATTAACTAGTTCTAGTCGTAGCAGTAGACCAGAACCCTTAAATGCATGAATTATATATGATGGGATTAGCTGTAAGTCCATACCTTATGCAAGTTTATAGATTTATATTTAATAGTCGTGTGATAGGATCGAACTCAAGATTACGGTATTGCACTCAATACGTAAAGAGTTAATTTATTTAATAAATATATATTTATGTATTTATTAAATTAAACCGAGATATAACTTTAACGATCGTTAATAATTAAGAGTTAAGTATTAACGAGCGTTAAATAAATTTATAGTAAGTAAGACAAATAGAAAGAAGGATGGAAGATTCTGGAACACCCCTAAGGGGGTGTTGGGCCGTCGGTTATGGAGGACAAGGGGAAGGGGAAAAAACTTTCCTTTTATTTGTTTTGGGTTACAAGAATTAGGTATATATAAACAACCTTCAAGACACACAAAAAATCTCTCCCCTCCCCTCTCTTGTTGCGATCGCAAGACAAACCCACACATGGGTTTTGGTTGGTTTTCTTGTTTGATCAATTTTACTTATAATCTAGTCCTAGCCCCTCTCTAGGGTTGTTGGGTAGATTTTCTACAAGCGTTATAGCTCGGTTTACACGTGCTAGAATCACGGTTAGCTCGTTGTATTACGCGTGTACTAGATCGTAATATAGTCTTACTTTAGACTATATCTTGGATTCTTGGTTATATACGGTATAAGCCCGAATTGGTGATTCGTTCTTCGTCGTGTGGATTTGCTTTAGCATAAAGGCATGTAACCATAATTCGATTAATTATAATTGTGTTATTATTATGATCTTGTTAAATCACTTCCGCTATGTGTGCTTTGATCTCGTCTAGGGTTTTATATAATTGTTATGATGTTAATAAACCTTCATTGGCATCGAGAGCCGTTTTAACATGTTATAATTATCGAAAATCTAAATTTTTTTAACTAACAATTATTTTGAGTTAAAACTACATGTTTTTAAGGTTTTCTTAAATATTAGGGTTTTGTTTTTTAAAATTAGGGTTTTGGCCGAATTTTATAAATAAAAAAAGAATTGTTTTTGAAACCCTAAATTACATGTGGGATAATTTTAGATTAAATTGCATGATTAATTGTTATGTCATGTAAATTAAAGGTTACGATCAGAAGAGATTTAATTGATAAGATTTGAGGGTGGATCCATGATTAACGTGCATGTTTTCATGGATTATAAAATTATATGTTTATATGATTTTGTGTGCTACATGATTATTTGATTCAATAAATTTTGAATTAGGGAAGACTTTTTTATGAATATAAAAACCTAGATTTGATGATTATTGAATAAATCGTATGCATGTGGTAATTTGATTTATTTGTTGCACATATAAATTGTTATTATGTGTTTATGATTTAGTTTTTTTCTTGTTTATATTAAAAATTGTTGAATTGTTGTAAACAAGGTTTTTTTTTGAAAAAAAATAATATGGACTAAATCATATTAAAATTAAGATTTGTTTCAGATCTAAATTATATAAGAATACGTTGATTGGTGAATTCCAATAATAATCTAACAGCCTACTCCTTTTGACAAACTATAAAGTGGGTTTAACGCACCGCTGGTCATGTATCCGATTAAGGAAGGATGTGTTAAGCCATCAGTCGTTGACCAAATTCCCGGCTCGTTGTGTGTCAAATTGAAATTACCTACGATTATTATTTGAAATATACCTTAAGGTTGATTTACCGCAAATTCACATCCGATTTCACAATGAATAAGGTTATTGCTTTGTGCTTTAGCCATAAGTACGTTGTGAATAGTTGTGGGTAAATTATTTAATTGGTTGAACCAATACCTCCACATAATTTATGTAGAAATTTAGTCTCGTGAAAAGTTTACTAAATGTTTTATTAAACTTATGCTATGGAGTTGTATGCACGCTCTCCATACATTGATTTTGACATCAAATTTATACCCTTAAAAGTTAAGTCGAATGCTCCTAATTGACTAACACTTGAAATTACTACGTCATCAAATGAGATTTTTGGATGATGTTGTGATGGAGAGAAAACTTTCATAGAATGAGAATTCGTATGATGGTTTTACGTTACTCAGATTAGACGACTTAATTAAGTTACTCAGTGAGATCTGGAAACTTGAGGCATTAAGAAAGGATGAAACATGTTTACAATGCAAAATGTTTTTTTAGCAATGTAAATCCCTTAAATAAACTAGTAATTTGAAAATTGTTTGTTAATTGAATTGTTTGACAAGTCGCTATGTTGAGTACATTCATTACTAGCAGATCAATTGATGTAATGGGTCTATGTCAATATAGTTCTAGGATTCAAGGAAAATACTATGGTTTATATACCGAGGTAATTTTATTTTCTTGAAAGTATTTTATTATCGAAAATACTAATATTTGAACTTATTTATGTAGAAATGGCTCAACCCGACAATAACACTATAAGTTCTGCGTTCAAAATGTTTTTTGATCGACCTGAACTTATTAGCCCAAACTTCAATGATTGGTACCGCTCACTAAGAATTGTCTTGAGAGTAGTGGGTACTATTGATATCTTGACTACTCCCAGTCCGGAGGATCTTGCTGAAGGAGCTTATGAAGCACAAAGGCTTGAACACGTTGTTAATGTTAAGAAGCACTCGGAGTTGGATTGCTTAATGTTAGAGAAAATGTCCCCTCCACTTCTAAATAAGTATGAGTTATTTTCACCTAAGCTAATGCTTGATGAACTCAAGGCTATGTTCGAAAAGCCGCAAGATGTGGAGATCTACGACTTAGTAGATGCTTTGCATAGCTGCAAGCAAGCTCCTGGAAAGTCTGTTAGTGCCCATTACATGGAGATGATGGGTTATATGGAACAACTCATTGTACTAGGACAACCCTATGATTATTATATGGCTATCAACTTGATCAATAGGTCCCTTAACAAGGACTTTAATGATTTTGTTAGAAACTATAATATGCATTACACGGGGAAGACATTTAATGATTTACATGCAATGCTCCTTGACTATGGAAAGGGGTTAAATGACAAGGCATCTACTTCTACTCCTTCTGTACTAACCATACAAAAGGGTAGAGTTAGTAAGCCAAAACCGCAAGCGAACAAGAAGAAAGGCAAAGGCAAGGGTGATTAGGGCAAGCAAGTTGCGACTTATTCGAAACCTAAGCAGAACTTTGTCAAGAAGAATCAATCTCAGAATGATGAGACTTGTCACCATTGCAAGGCAAGTGGTCATTGGAAGAGGAATTGCCCTCTACCTTGAAGAGTTATGTGAAACAAAGAATAAGTCTGAGCAGAGCGCTGCAGCTTCAGGTAATTTATTTATGATTGAATTGTTCAATTTAACATACAAATTAAATTCCTGGGTATATGATACGGGAAGCGGCATTAACATTTGTAATACGTTGTAGGGATATAATCTGGAAATGAAGCTTTGCTATGGGAAACAATTTCTGCAAGTGGGAAATGGCGCACAAGCAGCAGTTGAAGCTATAGAGACATTTAATTTAGTGTTACCTTTGGGTTTAGTACTGATTTTAAATGATTGTCATTATGCACCTACAATTGTTAGGGGTGTTATTTCCTTTTCTTGTTGGGTGAATAATGGATTCGTTCACACTATTGATTATAATGGAATTTTTGTTTGGAAAGATGGTATTTTCTATTTTAATGCAATTTCTGCGAATGGTGTGTTCGAAATACACATGCATGATAACGAATCCAAGAATAATAATAATTCTGTCTTTAGAATGAATAAAAATAGAAAGTTTGACAACTCTTCTTATCTTTGGCATTGTAGACTTGCCCATATTGGGAAGAATCATATACAAAAGCTTTACGTGAAGGTCTTTTGGAAAATATCAATGATAAATCATTCGATAAATGTGATTCTTGTATATCTAAAAGATGACCAAGAAACCTTTTAATAGCAATATAGAAAGAGCTACTGATCTACTTGGTTTAATACATACTGATGTGTGCGGGCCACTTATACATTTGTCAAGGAAAGGTGCTAGCAACTTCTTAACATTTACGGATGATTATAGCCATTATGGTTATGTTTATTTACTTAAGCATAAACATGAGGTATTTGAAACATTCAGTGTTTAAAGCATAAGTAGAATTGCAACTAGGAAAGAAGATTACAGCTCTTCGTTCTGATAGAGGTGGTGAATATTTAATTCAAGATTTTATAGATTATCTAAGTGAGAATGGAATTTTTCAGCATCTTACTTCTCCCTATACTCTACAGCAAAATAGTGTATCTGAAAGGAGAAATCGTACATTAATAGATATGGTGCGATCTATATTTAATCTTACAACTTTACCTTTATCCTTTTGGTATTACGCTTTAGAGTCTTCTGTTCGCATTTTAAATATGGTTCCCACAAAGAAGGTTGATAAGACACCATATGAACTATGGCATGGCAAGAAGCCATATTTGTCTTATTTAAAGGTCTGGATTTGCGAGGCGTATGTGAAACGTGACTCGGGCGATAAAATCCAACAACGATCTGTGAAATGTATCTTTGTAGGATACCCTAACGAAACTATGGGTTATTAATTTTATTATCCACCAGAGAAAAAAGTGATTGTTGCTAGGTATGGAGACTTCCTTGAATCTGATCTTGTAAATCAAGAATTCAGTGGGAGAAATTATGATCTTGAAGAGAGTCATATAGATACATTACCTACTAAAAACACTAGCGATATAATTCCTGTAGAACCAGAAAGTCTGGCGATTCCACTAGAATTAGTTCCTCTGCATAGATCCGCAAGGATCAAAAACGAAAATAGCAATATATGTCTTAACATAGAGCATGATGATGAAGTAGGGGATCATGGAGAACCTGCTAACTATAAATCCGCCATGCTTCATCCTGAAAGGGATAAGTGGATGGTTGCTATGGATCAGGAAATGAAATCCATGAAAGTTAATGATGTTTGGATTCTTGTAGATGCACCACCAAATGCTAAAGTAGTGAGACATAAGTGGATATACAAGAAGAAAACCGACATAGACGGAAAAGTACAATCCTATAAAGCTCGTTTAGTAGCAGAAGGTTTTACTCAAACTTTTAGCGTAGACTACGAGGAGAAATTTTCTCCTGTAGCAGACTTAAGAGCTATTGGGATTCTCATAGCTATAACAGCATACTATGACTATGAGATATGGTAAATGGATGTAAAAACTGCCTTCTTAAACAGTCGCTTAGATGAAGACATCTATATGCAGCAACCAGAAGGGTATGTTGATCCTAAGAATCCAAAACACGTGTGCATACTACAAAGATCTATTTATGGTTTGAAGCAAGCATCACGTCAATGGAACAAACGATTTGATGAAGAAATCAAAAGTTTGGATTTATTCAAAATCGTGAGGAGCCATGTGTATATCGCAAAGCTAGTGGGAGTGATGTAGTATTTCTAGTCCTATATGTTGATGACATATTAATCATGGGAAGTAACATTCCAAGACTTAAGTTGTTAAGGATTATCTTGGTAAATGTTTTCTATGAAGGATTTAGGAGAAGCTGCATACATTTTGGGAATTAAGATCTATCGGGATAGGAAAAGACGATTAATTGGTCTAAGTCAAGATGCTTATATAGATAAGATATTGAAAAAGTATAATATGCATAATTCCAAGAAAGGTTTTCAACCTATGGAAGTTAAGCACAATCAGAGTCATGAGATGGATGCATCATCTCTTGAAGAGGAGGCATACATGCAGAAGGTGCCTTACGCTTCGGCTGTAGGATCTATTGTGTATGCTGTAAGATGCACAAGGCCTGATGTGGCGTTTGCTCAGAACTTGGTTAGTAGATACCAATAGAATACATGGAAGATCCACTGGACTACTAATAAACATATTCTAAGTATTTGAGGAGTACGAAAGATATGTTTTTGGTATTTAGAGGGAAACCAGACACAAAACTGAATGTGAAGGTTTATGTGATGCGTCCGGGCAATGTGATAAAGACGATATGAAGTCTCATACGGGTTACGTTTTTGTTATCAATGGAGGATCAGTTGACTGGAAGAGCAAGAAACAGACAACGATTGCAATGCATGCTACTCAATCTGAGTACATGGCTGCTTCAGAAGCTGCAATGGAAGTTGTTTGGATTAGGATGTTTATTGGAGATCTTGGAGTGATGCCCTATATAAAAGAACCTATTGATATATAACGCGACAATTCTGCTGCAATTATATTCGCCAATGATTCTGGAGTCATAAAAGGCGCCAGACACTTTAAGCATAGACATCACTACGTCCGAGAACAAGTTGAAGCTCATGGAACCAAATTAATAAAAGTTCACACATATGATAACGTAGCTGAGCCTTTTACTAAGGCTTTGCCTAGACCAAAGGTAGTTAAGCATGCCAAGGCTATTGGGCCGCAACTAGCTAGCGAACTCATGCAATGAATCTGTGATTATTATTTGGATAAAGGATGATATGACATTATTATTTAATAAAATAAAGATTGGGTTTTGTTTATTCTTATTACTTAATTTGTATCCTATTTTACATGTTTTAATCCATGAATAAATGTTATGCTAAATTTCCGTGTCGATTAATAATATGGGAATATTATTATATTAAGACAAATCAAAATAAGCGATAGAGTATACTTGAAAGTATATTGATCGATTTTGGATGATATACGATGAATCGAATATTGGACTTATCCCAACTATGTGATTTTACTTTGTAGATCTTTGTCATCAAGTAAATCATAAATAGTTACCCTTAGACTTGAGATATCAGGAAACTATTATGAGTCTAGTGCATCTCTATGGAATAATCTAACGCTAAACGTAACTGGTAGCTATAAGGACTATTTTCAGAAGTGTTGCAAAATTCATAAGTTTTGCTCGTAGTCAATATTGAATTTATTTCCTCCAATTTTGTTTTGGAGTTTAATATAGCTGGGCCCCTCGTGGGATTAGTAAGATGTTTGTGTGGCCACACCCAAATTTGTTTTGGTAATCTTACAGAATCTGTGAACGAGAAACATAATGGTTAATGAAAGGAATGACTGGGATCTATATCCTTATTAACATTGTATTAGAAATAAAAGGATAATAATAATGATGAATCATTAAAAGGTTTTATCCAGTAGACCTTACTCGAGTTGTACTAGAGACATTGCTAGTGCAACTAGACGCTAGTCAATGTAATCAAGATATTTGAAATATGTCTAAGTGGGAGCTGAAAGTTTATGGATTTATATTGAATAGTCGTGTGATAGGATCGAACTCGAGATTACGAGATTGCACTCAATACTTAGAGAGTTAAATTATTTAATATATATATTTATTGTATTTATTAACTTATTTAATAAATATATATTTATGTATTTATTAGATTAAACCGAGATATAACTTTAACGATCGTTAAATAATTAAGAGTTAAGTATTAACGAGCGTTAAATGAATTTATTGTAAGTAAGATAAATAGAAAGAAGGATGGAAGATTCCGGAACACCCCAAAGGGGGTGTTGGGCCGTCGGTTATGGAGGACAAGGGGAAGGGAAAAAAAAATCCTTTTATTTGTTTTGGGTTACAAGAATTAGGTATATATAAACAACCCCTCACCTCATAATTCAAGACACACAAAAAATCTCTCTCCTCCTCTCTCTTGTTGCGATCGCAGACAAACCCTCACAAGGGTTTTGGTTGGTTTTCTTGTTTGATCAATTTGACTTATAATCTAGTCCTAGCCCCTCTCTAGGGTTGTTGGGTAGATTTTCTACAAGCGTTATAGCTCGGTTTACACATGCTAGAATCACGGTTAGCTCGTTGTATTACGTGTGTACAAGATCATAATATAGTCTTACTTTAGACTATATCTTGGTTATATACAGTATAAGCCCGAATTAGTGATTCATTCTTCGTCTTGTGGATTTGCTTTAGCATAAAGGTATGTAACCCTAATTCGATTAATTATAATTGTGTTATTATTATGATCTTGTTAAATCGCATCCGCTATGTGTGCTTTGATCTCGTTAAGGATTTTATATAATTGTTATGATGTTAATAAACCTTCACCTTATAGAATGTACACTTAGGAAGTCAACAATCTCATCAGACCCTGCACTTGCATGTGACTTTTCTAAAATAGCAACCATATTGTATGTATCAATGAAAGTTTTTTAAGCCATTGTTGTTTTGTTGAAGAATTAGAAAAGATTTAGTTGTTTGGAGGTAAATTGAGTTGGTGTGATTTTAGGAGAAAGTTTTGACTAATTATATAACGGCTTCCTTCATAAGAGGGAAAGTTTGTTATTGTAAATAGTCAATATCTTCATACCAAAGTTATCATTACAATTTACAATTTTCTCTCGGCAACATTAACTGGTCAAACAACACTACCTAGAAGCCTAGCAACATTAACTCCCATTTATCATGTGAAAACCATAAAATTAAAAAATTCTTAACTTCTAATCATCAGCAAGTCGACAAAGTCCGCAATGTTTACATAAATACATAAGCAAGACACTGAATCTTTGTTTGATTTCTCACTCAATCAAAGCTATTAAGTCAAAACTAAGCTTATGCACCTTTTAAGAACAAAGTTGCATCCATAATCACATATCTCTAAATCCATCATGCACAAGTTAGTCCAAAACCAAGAAAAACACAACAAACAACATTTTTCACTAGCAACGGTAACTATGACTAACAACCTTAAGTATAATTAGCAACACTAAAATTATACCTAGAAACAGAAACTTTATTGACCTATATAGCTGTACTAATCATGCAAACTTTACAAAAAGCATGTAGAGACCTAAGAAATTGATCATTCCAATACTAACAATAAAAATTTTAAACCTTTTAACATCAAAAGCTTTAGGAAAAAAAATCTGCATCATTTTTATCAGTATGAAACTTTTCTATTTGAATTAACTTTTTTTCATTGTAATCTCTAATAAAATGGTGTCTAATTTCTATATGTTTAGTTTAATATGATAAACTTGATTTTTAATTATGCAAATAGTACTGCTATTATCAATAAATTGTATTCATGAAATTGTACCCATTGTTCAGCAGTTTATTTTGACGCCAAAGAACTTGTCCGCAACAACTCGAAGCAGCCACATGCTCAGCTTCTGTTGTGGAATTAACAATCACGGTCTGTTTCTTGCACTACCATGAAATCAATCTACACCCCTTAAATTGACAACCCTAAATTTCCTATCTGAGCTTTCACCAACATAGTCACTATCAGTATATTCCACTAAATTGAATGGAGAATCTCTAGGATACCAAAGTCCTAGCTTGGAATGACACTTTAGGTGTCTAAAGAATCTTTTCATTGCATGAAGGTGTGATAACTTAGAAGTGACTTGAATTCTTGCATAAGCACATACTATAAATATAATATCTGGTCTTGATGCAGTAAGATACATCAATGAACCAATCATGGATCTGTAAAATAAACATCCACATCCATGCCTTCCTCATCTTTGACTAAATGATTCTGAGCATCCATAGGTGTACTAGCAGCCTTAACATCCTTAAACCCAAACTTCTTATGTATATCCACAACAAATTTATCTTAGCTGATAAATATCTCTTATATGGCCTCTACTTAACTTGTAACCCTAAGAGTATTGTGAGTTCTCCCATGGAAGTCATTTGAAACTTGGTACGCATTAACTTCTCAAAATCCTTGTATAACCTTGTTGACCCAAAGATGATATCATCCACATAAACCTGAACTTACAAGATATCACCTTTATACCTTTTAATGAACACGGTATTATCAATTTTACCTTTGAGAAATCCATTGTCTATAGGATACTTAGACAAAGTCTCATACCAAGCTCAAGGATCCTGATGTAGCCCATAGAGTGACTTATCAACCTTATAAACCCTGTGTGGAAACTTTGGATCTTTAAAACCTAGAGGTTGATAGATACAAACCTCCTATTCTATTTCTCCATACAGAAAAGCACTCTTGACATCCATCTGATACACCACAAAGTTTTTGTATGAAGCATATGCCAAAAACAATCTAATTGCTTCAAATCTTGCAACTAGAGAAAATAATTCATCATAATCAATTCCCTTTTGTTGTGTGTACTATTGAGCTACTATCTTGCTTTATTTCTGATCACAATACCTTTTTCATTATTTTTGTTCCTAAAACTCATTTTGTGTCAATGACCCTTTTGCTATATGGTAAATCAACCAAGGTCCAAACCTCCTATAATTTGAATTGTAAAAGATATTCTTGCATAGCTTTTACCCAAGTTGGATCCTTGAGAGCATCATCTATTATTTTGGGTTCTTCATGTGATAAGAAACAACCAAACAAACAATTTTGAAGACTCTTGTGTACCCGCTTTCTCTGAGTGTGCAAAAAAGTCATGTCTCCTCTATATTGTTCTTGGCTTTATTCCTTGTTTGAACTGGTGTGAACACATCTCTAATAATATAACCAGTTGGATGGTATTTGTTCATCCTTATAGAAGCTACATAACTAACTAGAATTATTGAGTCGAAATTAGTCATATCAGCAAGAACATCGACATTCTCAACATATTGGTAGAATCCGTATGTGATATCTCCTCCAAAATGGAAGACTCCAACTTGACTATAATCTTCTAAGTCAGACATGCCTTCATCTTCTTCAGTATCAATGAGAGTTAATTCAATTTCACTGGTAGCCTTAACTCTAGATCTAGCAAACTTAACTGAATTAGTGATGCTCTCAGGAATGTCCTCCCCTAAATTCTGACTTGCATGCTTGTCACTTAGATCTTTTATAACTTCTTTGTCAGCAACCTCTTCTTCTTCAAGCACTTCTTTTTGAGGGTTGACCACATATTTATCATCATCCTTTGAATCTTGACCAACTAGAGGATCATTAGATAGAAATGGTAACAGGATGTAATTTTGAACATGTGCTTTCTCCTTCCTAGCTTGACTTGTAGCATCACTTGGTTTTGTACCTACAATATCATTCGATTGTGTTCCTGCAACAATCTGATCATAATTCATAGTCTTGGTTAGTGCATCTATATCAAATAACCGATCTGGTCCACTCCCTGCAATATTAGGTGTATTCTCTCTAAACCTAACATGCAGATTCTCTTCCACAATCCTGGTTCTACTATTGAACACTCTCTATGTTGTACAGTTTAATGAGTATCCAACAAAGAACCTTTCATCTGCTTTACCATCAAATTTGCCTAAGTGATCACGGTATTGAGAATAGTAACAGGACACCAAATGGTTTCAGAAAGTCTAAAGTAGGTGTTCTACCAAGGGTTCCGGCTATATGAATTATCTCAGATATGCTTACAGGAAGCAGATATGGTGTAGAGTCTAGTAACCTCAGTGACGGCCTCACATACTAGATTAGGGGACATGATGACATATAGTGGCTAGACCCACTAATCACAGCCTGGGCCCACCATCCTTCCGCTAAGATAACCCCTCACGAATTGGGCCACATGTCACGGATGGACCACCAGATCTCCTAGCAGCAAGCTACACACGGTTGCTTAGTAGGCGTGATCAATGAATGAGTCCAGCATAACATGATCAAGAACCATATCATACTATACTAAGGGACATGATGACGTATAGTTTGGAGTGGGCAGAAATGGGCCATTCCCGTTGCCCACACTTTACCATCCAACAAGAAACCCTAATCCACGCCCTATATATACCGGGGTAGAATCCTCCTACTCCACATTTATCTCTTATAGTAACACCTCTTTTACAATGTATCGACCCGACTGATTTGACCGTCAAAGTTGGACCCCGGGGCTCCGGCCTCAGGTCCACTTCTATCCGATTTTCCTTTTTTTGCAGCACCATTCAAGACCCGGGAAGACGACGAACGGCCTAGGAGAGTCGTCAAAACCAACCCAACCAAATTAGGCTTCACCAATTATGTTTACATTTATATAGCTTTATCAAGCATCATTAACACGCTTAAGTAAATACTAGCAGGGTACTCGCGCATCGCGACTGCGGGTATCCTGAAACGAAAATTCAGCGAGCACAATGTTTTATTTTTATATTTACGAATGATGATAGATAACTTTAAGTATGAATAACTTTAACCAATAATAAACCATTTTATATAAATATATTATTAATAGATTGTGATGATTGATGGTGAATGGTATTTGCTAATCTATCTAAGATTCATCACAATATTATATAACGCGTAAATATAGAAAATTTTAGTAATTTATATGTTTACATGTTTTCATACTTTACAATAACCTTAAAAGTTCTTCATACTTTGATACGTACGATTTAATCGAATTAATTAGCAAAATGATTAATATTTTACTATATTTGTACTAAAATACACACATAGACGATATATGTTTTCGAATATGCAAATTTATAAAAAAAATTGAATGGTTCAAAATTAAACACATATTTGATATTAAACGTACATTAGTGAACAATTTAAATAATTGTATCTAAAAGTTTATAGTGTATATCGATAATCATTTGTACATGTTGCATATTAATTTGTATTTATTTTGTCATTTAATGTGTATTGTTCACCAATCAATAGAGAAATAAATTAATCATGTTTTTTATTATAATGGTTTATATCAAAAGTTTGTAACATTGTACTATTTAAAATCTTGGAGAGAGAGAGTGTTGGGACTTAGAGATCTTGAGTTGATATGACAAAACAAGATGAAGGACCTAGTAGTAATATATTAGCTTCTATAGTAAGCTAGGGTTGTGATGTAACCCTAGTACGTCTATTATATAAAGAGGGTTAGGAACACATGGTTATTCACTCATTCACAAACAATGTAAACCATAGGTGTGTGTGCGTTCCTCCTGGTGTCAAGCCTATAAGGTACCAGGAGTATTAGTTAGTAGCATTATTAATAGTAATCTTTATTAGTGAAAGCCTTGTTCTTGGTTATGATTGTCTTAATTATTATTCCGCTGTGCATGTTACAATCATGATCATGATATCCTAGATGATTCTAGATCCTAAGACTCAACAAGTGGTATCAGAGCTTGTTGGCTCTCGATCTGGTTGATCTACAAGGTTTTCATGTTAGTGTTATTTTTCTGTTTTTTTATTAAATAAAAGATGTTCCTGCTGATCTAGAGTTTTTCCTAAACAAACCCTAGAAATTTGTTGATGTTCATATGATGTTGCTACTGGTTCTTGAATGATCATACTGGTTGTGGGGAGTTGGTTCTACAATCAACGATGAACCCCATATGATCTTTGATAATGATGGCTGTTTCAGAATAAAGGTTTCCATGGCAGATTCGATGCAACTAGGGTTTTATGCAAACCCTAAATTCTGGATCACATCCTTAATTGTTGCTGATGGTGCTTGAGGTTGATGCAATTATCACATAATGAAATCAGCAGCAACAAGAAACCAAGAGATCGAAACAGCAGGTGTGGTGATGATATGCTTCTCAGGCTGCTATACCAAGTTATTTGGGTTTTCTAAAACCCTAGAAGTATCATACGATTAGAGCAGCAGATGGAAATTGTGCAAGGATTTGAAAGTGACGTAACAAGAAAAGTAATGCAGTGGTCCAAGGTTGAAAGTTGAAACCGTGACTATCAGAAGAACCTGATCAAAAACTAAGACTGTATCACGAAGGTATTCGTTTTTGTCTTCTTGCGGTCACATGGTTTTACTTTTGATCTAACTATCATATATACGTAGGGTATTTTATTGCGGAGTAGTATATTTGTGGGTCTGCTCATTTGTTTACCGTATGTGATTTTGCATACTAGAATAGAGGAAAGGAATATTGAATTCCTGATCTTTCGGGTTAAGCAGTTATGAGATATGGTTCATGTGGGTATACTTTATATGTTAATTGCTGCATTTGACATATTCCATAAAGTAAGACGTAACTGAGTCCTACGAAAATTTAGGAAAAGATTTATATGGAGACTATGAAAAGTATGCCCTATTCTACATGGATTATGGTTGAGTTTCCCATTGAATATGAAATTTATTTATGGGACATAATATTTGCCTGATTATGGGACGTAAGATCACACGTTATATGGAAGCAAAACAATTGCGGTTTACTAAACTTATGGGATATGGTCAAAATGGTGGCTGATTTTTAGGATGTGAGTTGTATAATATTCTAATATTAAAGTCAAATACGTGTGGGTTTATTTTCATTCCATAAATATGGTGGTACTTATGTCTTGTCATACAAAGATTACGTAAGCTTCTAATATGGACGTGGTTTAATTGGTTGATTATTTTTAGTAAGAAAATGACAACCTTTTAATAATCGTCTATATTACTCACGTATTGCCTAGCATTCACAACAGTAACAGCTTTGGCGACAGGTGGTGACAGAATGAAAAAAAAAGGAAAAAAAAATGAAAAAAATGGAAAAAAATGGAAAAAAAGAAAAAAAAGAGGTTTTTGAGATGCTACTGGTAGGTTTTCGTTATACTGGTCGTTCCTACTGGTGAGCTATGGTTCCTAATGGTCTCATATATTCATGTTTGTTGTGTTCTTGGTTCCTCCTAGTAATATTAGTCGCTTCCTACTGGTCCGTATCACTGGGTTATATTCTTGCTGACTTCAGAAGGAGTTGGTTCCTGCTGGCTTGTTGTATACTAACTTTTCTTTGACCGGTTTTGGTTCCTACTAGTCAAGTAAGATTGCTACTACTCTGATTTAGTGACTAGTCTGATGTTACTACTACTACTGGAGGAGGATTTCTCAACCATCATCATTTCGCTGGGGTGACTCATTGAAGAAGCCATTTGATTATCACTGATTTTATGTTGTAGTTGATTTTCATAGGTTTTGTGTTCTTATCATATCTTAAAAGGAAGGGAGTACCTTTTAAGATAACTTGCTTGGTTTATATGGTGACGAATATTTGAAACATCTAGCGAAGGGGTACGATCTATTCATATCTTAAAAAGATTAGGAGCCTTTTAAAGATATTTTGCTCTATGCGTACATTTGCTATCACTTGAAGAGGTTACGTTATTGTGCTTAGTGTCTCATTTATTTGAGGATTTTGTTCGAGCTCGACGTCACGTGGTTAGTGCAAGATATAAGACACAAGTTTGGGAGATTCCACTTCTTCATAAAATTCGTTATACTTGATTTTCTTCATCAGTGATCACTCCATGGAACCTACTGGATTCGACATGCACTTCTTAAGGGGAAGACGATCCCTTTTGAGTTAATGTGACAAAAAGGGGAAGAATGCATGGATCGATGGGAAGCTTAGCCTTCATCTATATTAGCTTCAGGGGAAGCTTGTGCTTACTTGTTTTGTCAAATCAACTAGGGGAAGATTGTTGGGACTTAGAGATCTTGAGTTGATATGACAAAACAAGATGAAGGACCTGGTAGTAATATATTAGCTTCTATAGTAAGGTAGGGTTGTGATGTAACCCTAGTACCTCTATTATATAAAGAGGGTTAGGCACACATGGTTATTCACTCATTCACAAACAATGTAAACCATAGGTGTATGTGCGTTCCTCCTGGTGTCAAGCCTATAAGGCACCATGAGTAGTAGTTAGTAGCATTATTAATAGTAATCTTTATTAGTGAAAGCCTTGTTCTTGGTTATGATTGTCTTAATTATTATTTCGTTGTGCATGTTACAATCATGATCATGATATCCCAGATGAGTCTAGATCCTAAGACTCAACAGAGAGATAGTGCAATCTCTTTTAGAAATAGTACATATTCATGTGTCGTTCAAAAGAAAAGTAGTACATATTTATGTAATGATGTTGTTTTTATCAGTTTTGACGGGTCCTCTCTGCTTCGTCTTTTGACAGTATTTATTGGCTAGTTGAACCGATTGTGACTTTAGTTCCCAGTTGAACACGTTGGATCGATTCGATTTTTAAAACTATGTACACCATCGTTTTAGGTAGATAATATATGTACGATTTATAGATATATATGCTTTTAATTGTTGTATAATATGAATATATAATTGTATTTTTACCTAATAGGATGTATGAACTATATATCAATTACTTTTTATTTAAGTTCCTTTAGATACCAAATTTATCTAAAATATGGGGAGACTCATCTCCACCCTTCATCTCCTTACCATCCAATGGCTGAGATTAAATTCCCATTTTACAATACAGGGGTATTTCTTTCATTTCACTCGCTCACTATATGAATTTTTCTTCTTCTTTCTTTCTCATAAAAACACACACACACCGTCTCCTCTTTCTCTCTACCCCGGATCTTCTTTATCTCTCTACATATTCTCTAACATCATCGATCCATCGTCATGAATCCGTTACGAATTCGAAGAGATGATTATGAAACCATCATGAATCCATCAACATGAATCCATCACGATCCATCATCTGGTTAGAGGTCTTTTTGTTATTTTAGCTTACGTGATTCGAATATGCTTATCAATTTATCATCATCATAGTTATAAGCTTTTAATTAGCTTATACTGAACGAATTATTGAATTCATTTTTCTTAGTAAATAAGCTTGCTTAATAGGTGATTTATGTGGATAAGTTGATTTGTTTGAATAAGCTTTTAATTTAGATGAGAGTTATGAATAAGATTTTGAATTAAATGAGAGCTATGAATAAGCTTGTTAATTAGATGATTTGAATTTATTGTGTTGAATTATAAGCTAGCTTATTAGCTTTTTTAAATGAATTATCAGATTATTTGAGTAAGAGATAAGCTTATGTTCATGTAAATAAGTTGTATTATTAGGAATTTTATGTTGTTGATGTAGGCTAAATTAAGCTTGATGTATCATATATGATACTTCATTTATCATATATGATAGATATAAGATATAAGATATAAGATATATGATATATGATAGGCATATTAAATATGATACATGATGCATCATATATGATGTTTCTCACAAACCACAAGAAAAAACCAGACTTTATAACTAATTTATACAAAATATCTTTAAGCTCTTCAAACATGCGTTCTATCATATATGATATTGTATATTGACCATAAAACTGAAAAATGCATATGAATGGATATGGTAAGTTGCATGGCTCAGAGTTGAGAATCAAATATGTTTGACAAGGATCAATATCACAATCAATATGCTTGTGATTTATTACATGGTATTATATATGCGAGTTATGAATAAGCTTATGTTAGTGTGAATAAGTTATATAATTAGGCATTTATAATTGAATTGTTGATGTAAGTTGAATTAAGCTTGATGTATCATATATGATACCATATTTATCATAGTTGATAGTTATACTTGATAGTAATTCAGTTGTTGATAAAGTGGTGCCTAATATGTTCTTTCCTCTCTTATATTAATGCAGACTGTGCAAACACAACAACAAGCAGATATGGATGATGCAATTTCCCGGTTGGAGCAAAGAATGAGGACATGACACATATGTGTAAGGATAAGACAAAGTCTCCGTAATGGCCTAGGAGGAAGTCTTACAAGAGAAAGGTAGATCTAATTGAAAATGAAGAAGATATGATTGAAGATGAAGAATAGTAGTTCTAATAATAACAGTGTTTTGGTTTTAATTTTGAATTCAGAGACTTTTTTTTGTATATTTTTTATTATGATTAAGTGTTTTATTCATGATTGGTTACATTTCTATTTGAAAAAGTGTTTAATCATCAATTGTGTGCTTCTTAAAAAGCACTCTTTTTATATCTGAACAAATGTTTGATAATTTATTCAGCAGGCTCTTTGTTTTAATTATTAGTCAACAAACCATTTGTTGAATATGTCAAACCTTTCATTTGAGTATCATATATGATAATGCATTATCAAATATGATACTAAAAAAAGTACTTTTTTATTTTATGAACAAGTGTTTAATCATGAATCCACCAGAGTCCCTGTTTTAATCATGAACTAAGTAGACCTTTTTTTTAATGTGTCAAACTTTTTTTTGAGTATCATATATGATATTGCATTATCATATATGATAATGTAGTATTATATATGGCAGAAATAAGGAGTTATAGGTATTATCATATATGATACTAAGAAAATGTAAAACCTATGCTTCATGAATATGTTAAAAACTTTATCAAAATAACCATATTATCCAAAAATCACATCTACAGATGTTTCGCCATTTTCATATTCAACAAAAATGATAATTATTGAGTAGCATTACAAAGTTAAACTAATACATCACCATACACAAAACACTAAGAGATAAACTGTTCAATTATTTAAAACAATGGATGTTGATCCCAGTCATCAACATTTTTGTTGCAAACTTGACGCTCGTCTTTGTCATTTTCATGCACGTGATCTTGTTATTTCAGTCGTGAATTTGATTTTCCACTTCTTGAGCCTTCAGATGATTGAGTTCCTCAAAGTGCATTAAAAAAACTTTCACTACGTAAATAAAAAGATTTGGTTTTAGTATCAACCAGATTATCAAATATGATATATTATAGATCCTGAATTTCAACCAGATTATCATATATGATATATTACAGAAGCTGAATTTTAACCAAATTACCATATATGATAATATATACACAACTAACTTTAAATTACCCACCAGGAGATCATAGACTTGCTTGTATTTGTTTTCAAGCACATTATCATATTATCATATATAATACCTCCATATATCATATATGATATATTTATCATATATGATGTATGGAGGTATCATATATGATACATTTGTTAAATGTAGCCTATATTTTCAGCATAACTCTCCTAATAAGCTTATTCGCATAACTCACTTTATGCTTATCCTACAACTTTAACAAACTCTATCTATAAACTTATTTACATAACTCTATTATAATTCATATGCTTATTCATATAACTCTCCTAATAAGCTTATTCACATTAAGCTTAATTATAACACATCAAATAAGCTTAAGTATAACACATCAAATAAGCTAACACATCCATAATCACATTAAAATAAGCTGAAAAGGAATAAATCGATAATCCACAAAAAGATATCATCTTATTCACATCAAATCTAAACAAGTATATAAATTCACGTCAAATAAGCTTAATAAATAAGATTATTTTCATCAAATAAGCTAAAAAATATAGATTATGATTATGTTACTTGATGTTAACGAATTGTTGAAGAAGATGATTGAATACGAAATATATGATGAGATAATAGATCAAAGATAGATCAAACTCGTGTTTTTTAGATTGGAATGATGGATTAAATACGGATTTGTGTGTGTTTTTTGTATGTGTGTTTTTTATGAGTGGATCTGACGAACAAATACGGGGTATGAGATGTGGGAGGTGTTGTTAGATGGGATGGGTGAACATACCAAATTGACTTTGTTAGCCTCAAAATATTGAGTCAAACAAGAATGTTTGGTCATTGTTTATGTCACACCCCACCATGGCGGAATATGGGGCGCGACGTATGGATATCATCACAACAAACGGTGTCTCTATAGAGAAAATTAAAATGCAAATATAATGTCATAAATGGCGACACAAATGTCATGACAATATCTCAACCAATGCAGGAGTCTAGGTAAGTAGGTAACAGTCCTACCACTTACCCAAGACAAACAATTAACATAATCAAAACAACATATAGGTGCCAACAATATCACTTATACACAACACATAAAAATAAACTAAGAAGGAACGAGGATCTCCTTCTATATGCAATCCTAAGGCATCCAAGTCTAGCCACTTCTATCCTCAAGCTTAACCACATTCTCACCTGAAAGAGACACTAAAACACGTCAACATAAAGTTGGTGAGAGTCATAGGTTTAGACTCAAACGCCAAAATCAAACCATAAGCTGTGAACAACAACCACTAACAAATGAACATACGGACAATGTGATACTAATATGCATTAACAAACTAACATTCAAGATTTAACCAAACAACCCAAATCCAAGGCTCCCAACCTTACCAAACACCATACTCCCATAGGCATCCAAACACCTATGAACCAAATACCAAGGCCCCGCCCTGTCAACATCCCCTTGGTACCAAGTCAAATCATAAAACAATCAAGAATTATCTAGCAGTTAATCATATAAGTATCAACACATAAGTCCATTACCAACGCCAAACATTCACAACATAAATTTATAAATAACACAACACAGTGTCTCTTCCATCCCATCTGGAAGTAAAAAACAATAGTAAACATGGGACTATGAAACTCACCTGATTGAGCTTCCCCAAACATCCGCGAACTAGCAAAAAGCTAACAACCAAAAACACATAATCAAAACATTGAAACAAACACTAAAATGGCTCATCAACCTATGATGGACATCTAACCTTCTCCCATATATATACCTCATATATATGCTCTAAGCATCTCATTACACCCCTCTATAAAGCCCTTAACTCGTTTTACTTCATAACACATCCCGTTAACATTTTATCAAAAACAGTCCCAGTTTTAGGTCTCCAAACTATAAGCCAAACACCCACCTAAACACGCCCATGATCTTTGTAAAGGGAATATTTATGCCCTTACATATGTTAGCTAACACCTCCCATTTGCCCCGACCTTAAAGCTACTGTTAAAGCCCCGATATATATATATATATATATATATATATATATATATATATATATATATATATATATATATATATATATATATATATATATATATATATATATATATATATATATATATATATATATATATATATATATATATACTTTCGTCATTCTAGATTTACTGATTTTAAACATACAAAAAGTTTGTTATGATTAGGGGGTCTTACCCTAAACCACAACCTTAGAACAAGTGCAGATACTTACTACAATATATAAACCATCTCTCATGTTCGTTAGAAGATCCCAATGCAACCCTAAGTACCCCAAACAACCCAAAACTTAAAAAGAAAACAGGCTGAATTCAAAACTGTTTTGACCTCCGACTGTTGCAACCTGTTTTTGACCCACTTCCTTTCCTCCAATTTAGTTCTCGTTTCTTGCATTGGAAAGTCACTTCAAATACCTTTCCAGGGATACTTGGATCGTAAAATAAGAGTTTGTAGAACTCCCAATATGATCAAAACAATTGACTCAAAATTCTACCCAGTTTTTAAAAACAAGTTTAATCAAATTAACTTAACTAATTACCCATAACCCCATTAAATACAAGCCCTAGTTTATGTAATCATCATATTATCATTAATATAATATTAATTTACTGTTTTTATATTAAACCCTAACCTAAATCCATCATAAGATGATTAAAGAAAACATAAAAACAATTTAATTGAAAAGGGTTATGAAGGTTTTACCTTTAATTCAATGGATGAAAAAAACTATGAAAACCCTAAAAAAAAACTCTTCTGCCGTCGACTTTGAGTTCCAGGAAGAAAAAATATGGTTTTTTTATTAGACAATATATAGGGTATGGGTGAACCCAAGTCCAACCCATAGCCCATTACCTTTTTCTTTCCTTTTTTTTTCTCTTTTAATCGGCCAAACCGCCATATATATATTTTTTTTATTTTTTTTTGTTTTTTGTTTTTATTGTTTAATAATACACTACTAATATTAACTTAATTTGCCTTAATTTATTTCTCGCTCCTAAAGCTTCCAAAACTTCAAAACCGTAAAACTCGTCAAATTTACGCGTTTTACCGTAAAAGACGTAAAATATACACTTTTAAAAAAAATCTCAAATTTTGAAATAAACTTTATAACTAAGTCATAAATGACTTAAAACCATCCCAAAAAATATCCATATGACTAATTACCTCATTCGAGACCTCCAAATGCTAAACCGTAAATCGTAAAAATACGATTTTCTATAATACATATACGTATACGTAAAACCACTAAATAACACCATCTCATTTCATAGTCACTACCATGTGAGCTCATGAACATGAAATCATCACACATCGTTTCACTCACAAGTTACCCCATACCAGAAACGATATCCAAACCACAATCTATACACACCAATTAGCACATAAACACGTAAAGACACGTAAGTAGCACAAAATAAAACTAAGTGACGAACCTCAAAACCAGGGTTGTCACATCACTCCCTCCTAATAGAAATCTCGTCCCGAGATTTACTCCTTAGGATCAAACACACAAACAACAAATCATATGAGGATACTTGTTCTAAACGAACTCCTCTCATTTCCACGTGAACTTTAGTTCAAGTTTCAAAATACCACATATACAAACAAAAAAATAATTAAACTCATTGCCAAACTCTTGACCTCACAGTCAATAAATCTCACAAATGACTCTTTGATAAAACAAAGACTCTTATTAACACAAGTCCCGAATAACCGTACATGCACAATGCATTCTCAAACAACATTTACCAATATCAATACATGAAATGTATCATGTATACAACTCATTTTCCCTAGGTAATTCTATACTCATAAGCTACTGGTCCGATCTTTCCAAAGATCATAAATGGACCTACAAAACTCTAAATCAGCTCTTCTATTTTACCAAAACATACCACCCGTTACTATGGGTGAAACTCCCTACATAACTTTGTCACTAAATCTAGTGGTTTCCTCACTTTCTACATAGCATCCCTTGTTGCTCTCATTCTGTCCACAAACACCATTACCACATTAGTAGCCTCTTTTACCAATTCTAGTCCACAATGGGGACAACTCATCCTATCCTTTCATATAGTGCGTCAAATGGCATTTATCGACTTCTAGTATTACAATCATCAATATATGAAAACTCATCCATCGCTAATGAGTTTCCTAACTCCCTCTAAATCAATCACTCATGTCCTTGGTGTGACTCCTAAGGTTGTATAAATATCACACTTGCCTATCCTTTTCCAGTTAGCCGGAGATACTCATATCCAATCATGTTCATCAACTCCCTTTAGTCCGTACTCCAAACTACTTAAAATTTCAATTTCCTTACAAAGTGACCTATGACGGTCTCTCACATATCCATTAGTTCTTCCTATCCAAATTAACTTATGATCTATACACATCATCAAAAGGGCGGTTATCTCAGTTAGACCAAGCCTTGCGTCCCTATGGCATATCACACCTATAACTCCTCATCCATTCGATTATCGATACAAAGCCTCCCAAACAATCAGTATAGGTCAGTGCCATTTCCTTTTCCACACTACGACAGTATTAGCCTGCGTTGTGCTTTGTTCTACTCATTAGGCTCTACCAAAGTTTTACCTTCGGTTCCTATCTCGACCTATTTTATTCTTGCTTCGCTTCTATACACACTTCCTTCTTTTTCCTCAACTCATACCATACATCACGATGTGATGCTTCCCATCGTTTCTTCCCTTGCCATAATCCTTCATAAGGCATTCCATACATATTAGGCTAACTTTTACGCAAAACCCTCTATTCCATCACATCCGTACGCAATCCTTCCAACTTCTCAACCACGTGACTTCTCATTCCTCTTGAAATATGAGATGAATTAGTCAGTCTATCGACTATCACCCAACTCTCGTCGTACTTATTCCTCCACCCCATTATGTATCCCTTTCACCAACTTCGTCCTTACATCGCTCTTTCTAAGCTACTCCTATCTATATAGGAAGTATAGTCTACGTCCCTTTTCTCCATATGATTGTCCAAGCTACGCAACATACAGGTTGACGCGTTCTCTGCTTTAGACAACTCAACTCGTGCAACCTACACCCTTCATCCAAATCACCCTAATACATCATCCATATAGTTCAAGTTCGTCCCAGCTTCACTTCATTCTTCTTATTCCATGTCTCATCAACCATACTTGCCTTTCCCAGATGGTACTTGGCCTTGCAATTTTCTTCCATCAATTAACTCCACCCATCACCTTTGCCAAATGTTCAATCAAGATGATTGAATATGTGTTGGAGACGTTCATGATCCGTATAGATCATTCTCCACATCTCGTACACCAAATGCCTCTAGCATTCTAGGCAGATATAACAGTCCAGCTCCACTAACTAAGTCTATCCAGTTCTTCCTGTTGGGAATAAAATGTAGCCAGTCCATTTGAGCGCTGACAAGAGGAAAACAAGCGTTAATAGGAAGAAAACAAACGCTGACAGATCAAGCGTTGACAAGAAGAAGTCAAGCGTTGATAGGTTGAAGACAAGCACTGATAGAAAGATATAGTCTACGCGTATATTGTTTCTAGTTTGTTTCTAGTAAAGATAAGTTCAACATTGTATTTTCTATAATTATCTTTACCTAGAATAGTTGATACGTAGAATAGTTGATACGTAGACTCTTGTACAAGGCTTCTTATGTCTATAAAAGAAGACCTTTAGGTTATGTTTCATATAAGTTTTCATACGTTAAACACTTTCATTGTAAGCAAGTTTATTATTATCAATCAAGTGAAAGTTTGTTAACATCTTTGTGTGTTCTTGTTTAAGTGTTAATTCCGCATAACACTTAGATTACTTTATACATAAACAAAGTTTCTCTACGTGTATAACTTGATCTAATCTTGTATACACAAAGCTAAATCGATCTAAGTTTGGGATCAACAAGTGGTATCAGAGCCTGTTGAGAAACTTTTGATCTTAAAGAACACAAGAACCCTAAAATCACCAAACCCCTAATTTTCACAAAACCCTAAAAACATCATGTCCACTCCAGAAGCAGCCTCCTCCTCCTCAAACCACAACATCAAGATTCCCATGCTTGATGCAAACAACTTTGAGCTATGGAAGTTCAACTTTGAGCAATATCTGGGGATCTATGACTACACTCTCTGGGAGATTATTGAATATGGAAACACATTCAATAAAGCTGAAAAGATTGCTAATGCCATTGCTACAAGATCAGCTGTTGCTGGATGTTCAGAAGAAGATAAGAAAGAAAAACCTGATGATGGTAGAGCTGTGTCTGCTGAAGACATAGCAAAGAAAAGGGTTGATATGAAAACCCTAAACATTCTGAAACTCTCTTTGGGGCAAGAAAATCATCACAAATACAGAGGTTATGAGTCTGCAAAAGACCTTTGGACAGCCCTTGAAGTTGCCTATGGTGGTAATGCTGATACTAAGAAAGATAAGAAGAAGCAACTCATGCATGAGTATGCTGTTTTTAAGGCTCAACCTAATGAGAAGCTTAGTAGTGTGAGAAGTAGACTGCTTGACATTACAAGCAAGTTGTCCTTCATGGGGACACAAGTTGGTGATGTTGACATTATTGCCACTTTTCTTAAAAGCCTTGGTGATGCTTGGAAGATTGAGGCAAGATCTATACTTGCCAATAACACTCACAAAAATTCTACTTTTGATGATATCTACAACAAACTGAGGCTGTTGGAGAATGAAACTCTTTTGGAGCATGAAAGTAAGTCTACCAATAGTAACATGGCCTTCTTCTCATATAGTGAAGGTCAATTTGATCAAAAGGACTCATACATGCACCCAGTTACTGGATCAACATGTGTCAACGCTGGATCATATCCTCACACTCAGACGCTGACACATACAAAATTGACTCACCAAGAGTTAAGCCTGCTGGTTTAGATCTGGATACTGTGTGTGCATACATTGCTTCTTTGCCCAATGGTTCAGTGATTACATATGAGGACCTTGAGCAAATACGTGATGAGCACTTGGAGGAGATGGATATAAAGTGGAACATGGCTCTTGCAAGTATAAGAGCAAATAGGTGGAATAGAAGGTTTAAGAAGAAGATGACCGTTAATGCAAAGGACACTGCTGGATTTGATAAATCCAAGGTTGAGTGCTACAATTGTCATCATATGGGCACTTTATGAGGGAATGCAGATCTCCAAAAAGATCTGATGCTGGAAAACCCTCAAGCCAAATTGTTAAGGCTCAGGATCCTAAGGCCATGGTAGCAGTGCAAGAAATTGATGGCATTGGATGGGATTGGAGCTATTTGGCTAAGGATGAGGAAGAGGATAAAGCTTTGGTTGCTGAGATAGAAGAAGAAGAGCATGTTCAATATGCTCTCATGGCACACTCCTCCTCTTCATCAGATAATGAGGTATACGATGATGCTTTTTGTAGTAAGGGTTGTCGTTTAAATACTGAAAAACTTAACAAAGAGGTTTTAAGGTTGTTAAGTGATGTTAGTACTGAGAGATGTAAATTGTCTAACTATCAAATTGCTCTCACCCAAACTGAAAAGACAGTTGAGGAGTATAAGAAAATGGAATTTGACTTAAAAGATAAAATAAATATCTTAAAATATGAGTTAAAAGCTAGTAATGATGTTAGAAACATCATGGAAAGGGTCAATGTTGAATTACATGCTAAGTTAGATGAGGCTATTAAGAATAAGGATAATGTTGACCTTAAAATTCATAGATTTGATAAGGCCTCACAAACCCTAGGAGAATGTGTTAATAAACAGAGGGATCCTAAGGACATGACTGGGATTGGGATGAAAGACTATACTGTTGTTCCACCACCAGCTGGGGACTTCTATGGTGTCCAAAGAAAGGGCTTATCTTAGATTGGTTTGCCAGAACTCCTAGAAGAGGAATTTACTCCTCCACCAAGAGTCCTTATCCCAGTTGAAGAATATAGGCAAAAGCTGACTGATTTGGATGAATGGAAGAAAGCCAACCCTACCTTGTTTGTTAAGGGTGGCATGTTGTGTGAAAGTCCAAATGAGTCTACCCCTATTAAGGTAACAAACCCAATCACTGGCAAGACTATTGACCTTGGCTCAAACACTGTTAGAAAACCTAGCATTAAGTATGCAGAAATGTATAGGAATACTAGGTCACCTAAACGCCAAGTTAGTAATGATGGAACAGGTCTCTTTTCTTCTAGACCTAGAGTTGTGTCTAGAAAAGCTTGTTACACTTGTGGTAGCTTTTCACATTTAGCATATAAGTGTGTCAACGCTTCCAAAGTCAACGCTGTCAAAAGGTCAAACATTGTCAGACCCAAAACTTTTGTGGAGCAAAGTCCACAAGTTGTTAGACCAGCCCCATTCTTCACTAAAGGGTCTAACACTCATGGAAAAAGACCATTTCAGAAGACCAATACTTGGTCTAATAGGCAATGGGTTTCTGTAGCAAACCCTAGGTTCAACCCTGATAAGGGTAATTTCAGTGTTGACAAGACCAAATCCAACGCTGACAGAAACGTTGCCAAACCTAAATATTTGCAACCACAGGGAAAGGGGTCTAAAGCTTCTACCAGCTTGACATGGAAACCAAAGCAAGATCAAAACCCTAATTCTAACGGGATTTCAATGACCTGCAACAGATTTAATTATATTTCAAAGGTCATTACAAAACCAATTGGGGTTAACTGGGTATTTCATCCAAAAAGGGATGCACAAGGGGTTGTTATGAGAACTAAGTCTGTTCTTGTTGAACAACCAGATGAATCCAAGTCTGCTCAGGCTTGGGTTCCCAAAGAAAACTAACTTGTTTTGTTTATGTGCAGGGCATTCAAAAACAGGTCAATGATTATGGATATTGGGACAGTGGATGCTCTAGGCAAATGACTTGGAAGGAAGATTATCTAACAAACTTTACTCCCATTAAGGATGGTGATAAAGTTTACTTTGGAGGCGGATATGGAACTATCACAGGCAAAGGAAATCTTCTCACCAAGAACTTGCATTTTGAAAACGTGTTTCTGGTAAAGGAACTTGATTACAATCTTTTTAGTGTATCACAAGTTTGTGATAACAAAAATAAAGTTCTGTTTACTGATACTGAATGCTTGGTGTTAAGCAAGGATTTTAAAATTCTAGATGAGAAATATATTGACTATAGAACACCTAGGCATAAAGAAATTTATAATGTGAATCTTAATGGGATTAGGATGAATAATAATATGTCATGTTTTTATGCTAAAGCTTCAGTTGATGAGAGTAATCTATGGCACAGGAGACTAGGGCACATAAACTTTAAGAATATAAACAGACTTGTGAGACTTGGTTTGGTTGATGGTTTGCCTGAAAAGGCTTTCCACAATGACCACTCTTGTGTTGCATGCCTTAAAGGCAAGCATCACAAGGTCTCATTTAAGTCTAAACAGGTGCACTCTAGTTCTAAACCTCTTCACTTGCTGCATATGGACCTATTTGGTCCAACTAATATAGAGTGTTTGAATGGTAAATCATACTGCTTTGTCATCACATATGACTTTTCTAGGTTTACTTGGACTTTCTTTTTAGCTATGAAAAGTGACACTGCTGATACTTTAATTGATTTTATTACTCAAATAGAAAAGAAATTTGGTAATGAAGTTAAAATGCTTAGGAGTGATAATGGTGGTGAGTTTAGAAATAAACTATTGGATGATTTTTGTGCCAAGAAAGGGATTACTAGGAAGTTTAGTATTGCCAGAACCCCACAGCAAAATTGGGTTGCTGAGAGAAAGAATAGAACCCTAATTGAAGCAGCCAGGACTATGTTGGCTGATGCTCATTTTCCCATAGCTTTTTGGGCTGAGGCTATGAATACAGCTTGTTATGTTCAGAATAGAGCATTGGTCAACAAGATACATAACAAAACACCTTATGAGTTACTTTGGGGAAGGAAACCTAATATTGGTTTTCTTAAACCTTTTAGCTGTCATATAGTTGTGTTGGATACTAGTGATGCCTTAGGTAAATTTAGTGCTAAAGGTGATGAAGGCTATTTCATGGGTTATGCAGTGCAGAGTAAGGGATATAGGGTTTACCTTAAGAAGGAAAAATGTATACTTGAGAGAGTACAGGTTAGGTTTTTAGAGAGTAAACCTAGTGATCCTGAAAGTGGTCCAAATTGGTTGTTTGACTTGGAACCTCTATCTAGGACTTTGAATTATATGCATGTTACTAATCCAGACATTGTGAAGGTAACTTCAAATGTTGTGGAAGAACCAGTTGTTGATGTTTCAGGTACATAGGTTAATGAAGAGGTTGGATCACAAGCAGACAAGTCATCTCCTATACAAGAGTATGTTACTATTCCCATATGGACAGATGCTTTTGCTGCTGCTGCTGCTGGAAAGGAAAATGATGGTTCCCAAGTACCACCAGTTAACAACATGCATGGTCCTTCAGGCGCTGACAAAGGAAAATCTGGCGCTGACAGGACAAATTCAGGCGTTGATGGCTCAAACATTGACAACACCATTTCAGGCGTTGATAACCCAAACGCTGACAACCAAGGTTCAGGCGTTGACAACTCTTTTGAGCATATTTTCTCTTCCAATTTTGAACAAGTTGAACCTTCAAATAGCCATGAAGAGGTTCATACTAATATTGATGGAAGAGAGTCTGAAGAAGATATTGGCAACATGGATGATGAGATTGAAGAAAACAGACTTTTTGAGGGAGGAGTACTTACTTCTACTATGAAGAATCACCCTCCTTATCAAACTATTGGGGATGTCATGACTCCTGTTCAGACTAGAAGATCTCATCAGAGTCTTGGTGGATTTATTGCCAATATACACAAGAAAGGTTGATACCCCTCTTGTTCAAGCATGTTTGTTGGCCTGTTTTCTGTCACAACAGGAACCCAAGAAGATTTTTGATGCTCTCAAAGAACCAAGTTGGGTGGAAGCAATGTAGGATGAGCTTCACCAGTTTGTAATTCAGGATGTTTGGGAGCTGGTTGATTGTCCCAGGTATGTCAGACCTATTGGGACAAGATGGGTTCTCAGAAACAAAAGAGATGAAAGAGGCATTATGGTCAGAAACAAGGCACGTTTAGTGGCTCAGGGATATACACAAGAGGAAGGGATAGACTCTGAGGAGGTCTTTGCACCAGTTGCAAGGATTGAAGCTATAAGGATATTTCTAGCCTATGCTTCCTGCATGGGCTTCACTGTCTATCAAATGGATGTGAAGAGTGCTTTTTTATATGGCACAATTGTTGAGGAGGTATATGTTATGCAGCCTCTTGGTTTTGAAGATCCAGAGAATCCAGACAAGGTGTATAGAGTCAAGAAAGCTATGTATGGACTTCATCAAGCCCCAAGAGCATGGTATGGCACATTCTCCACTTATTTGGTGGAAAATGGATTCAAAGGGGCACCATAGACCAGACATTATTTACAAAGAAGGCTGGTAAAGATGTCTTACTTGTTCAGGTTTATGTTGATGATATCATCTTTGGCTCCACCAATCCAAAGATGAGTGAAGACTTTCCAAGCTTATGACAGACAAATTCAAGATGAGTGCAATGGGGGAGATGAACTTCTTTCTAGGGTTACAAGTTCAGCAGAATGAAGATGGTATCTTCATCTCTCAGGATAAGTATGTAGCAGAGATCTTGAAGATGGTATTCTCTATAACCTGTGTCTCTGATACCATTCTGTCACACCCCACCATGGCGGAATATGGGGCGCGACGTATGGATATCATCACAACAAACGGTGTCTCTATAGAGAAAACTAAACTGCAAATATAATGTCATAAATGGCGACACAAATGTCTTGACAATATCTCAACCAATGCAGGAGTCTAGGTAAGTAGGTAACAGTCCTACCACTTACCCAAGACAAACAATTAACATAATCAAAACAACATATAGGTGCCAACAGTATCACCTATACACAACACATAAAAATAAACTAAGAAGGAACGGGGATCTCCTTCTATATGCAATCCTAAGGCATCCAAGTCTAGCCACTTCTATCCTCAAGCTTAACCACATTCTCACCTGAAAGAGACACTAAAACACGTCAACATAAAGTTGGTGAGAGTCATAGGTTTAGACTCAAACGCCAAAATCAAACCATAAGATGTGAACAACAACCACTAACAAATGAACATATGGACAATGTGATACTAATATGCATTAACAAACTAACATTCAAGATTTAACCAAACAACCCAAATCCAAGGCTCCCAGCCTTACCAACACCATACTCTTATAGGCATCCAAACACCTATGAACCAAATCCCAAGGCCCCGCCTTGTGAACATCCCTTTGGTACCAAGTCAAATCATAAAACAATCAAGAATTATCTAGCAGTTAATCATATAAGTATCAACACGTAAGTCCATTACCAACGCCAAACATTCACAACATAAATTTTTAAATAACACAACACAGTGTCTCTTCCATCCCATCTGGAATTCAAAAACAATAGTAAACATGGGACTATGAAACTCACCTGATTGTGCTTCCCCAAACATCCGCGCACTAACAAAAAGCTAACAACCAAAAACACATAATCAAAACATTGAACCAAACACTAAGATGGCTCATCAACCTATGATGGACATCTAACCTTCTCCCATATATATACCTCATATATATGCTCTAAGCATCTCATTACACCCCTCTATAAAGCCCTTAACTCATTTTACTTCATAACACATCCCGTTAACATTTTATCAAAAACAGTCCCAGTTTTAGGTCTCCAAACTATAAGCCAAACACCCACCTAAACACACCCATGATCTCTCTAAAGGGAATATTTATGCCCTTACATATGTTAGCTAACACCTCCCATTTGCCCCAACCTTAAAGCTACTGTTAAGGCCCCGATATATATATATATATATATATATATATATATATATATATATATATATATATATATATATATATATATATATATATATATATATATATATATATATATATATATATATATATATATATATATATATATATATATATATATATATATATATATATATATATATATATATATATATATATATATATATATATATATATATATATATATATATATATATATATATATATACTTTTGTCGATCCAGATTTACTGATTTTAAACATACAAAAAGTTTGTTATAATTAGGGGGTCTTATCCTAAACCAAAACCTTAGCCCAAGTGCAGATACTTACTACAATATATAAACCATCTCTCATGTTCGTTAGAAGATCTCAATGCAACCCTAAGTACCCCAAACAACCCAAAACTTAAAAAGAAAACAGGCTGAATTCAAAACTGTTTTGACCTCCGACTGTTGCAACCTGTTTTTGACCCACTTACCGACCTCCAATTTAGTTCTCGTTTCTTGCATTGGAAAGCCACTTCAAATACCTTTCCAGGAATACTTAGATCGTAAAATAAGATTTTGTAGAACTCCCTATATGATCAAAACAATTGACTCAAAATTCTGTCCAGTTTTTAAAAACGGGTTTAATCAAATTAACTTAACTAATTACTCATAACCCCATTAAATACAAGCCCTAGTTTATGTAATCATCATATTATCATTAATATAACATTATTTTACTGTTTTTATATTAAACCCTAACCTAAATCCATCATAAGATGATTAAAGAAAACATAAAAACAATTTAATTGAAAAGGGTTATGCAGGTTTTACCTTTAATTCAATGGAAGATGAAAAAAACTATGAAAACCCTAAAAAAAACTCTTCTGCCGTCGACTTTGAGTTCCAGGAAGAAAAAATATGGTTTTTGTTTTTTTATTAGACAATATATAGGGTATGGGTGAACCCAAGTCCAACCCATAGCCCATTACCTTTTTCTTTCCTTTTTTTTCTCTTTTAATCGGCCAAACCGCCATATATATATATATATATATATATATATATATATATATATATATATATATATATATATATATATATATATATATATATATATATATATATATATATATATATATATATATATATATATATATATATATATATATATATATATATATATTTTATTTTTTTTTCTTTTTATTGTTTAATAATACCATTTAATATTACCTTAATTTGCCTTAATTTATTTCAGCTCCTAAAGCTTCCAAAACCTCAAAACCGTAAAACTCGTCAAATTTACGCGTTTTACCGTAAAAGACGTAAAATATACACATTTTAAAAAAATCTCAAATTTTGAAATAAATTTATAACTAAGTCATAAATGACTGAAAACCATCCCGAAAAATATCCATATGACTAATTACCTCATCCGAGACCTCCAAATGCTAAACCGTAAATCGTAAAAATACGATTTTCTATAATACATATACGTATACGTAAAACCACTAAATAACACCATCTCATTTCATAGTCACTACCATGTGAGCTCATGAACATGAAATCATCACACATCGTTTCACTCACAAGGTACCCCGTACCGGAAACGATATCCAAACCACAATCTGTGACAACCCGTCAATTTCAGGTCGTTATTTTAATCTCGACTATTACGTATTACGTGTTAACTTTAATGAGAATTTTAATTTATCGACTAACCGAGAAGGTTATGACTTGAAACTAGCGTAAAGATGTCGATTAGATGAAAACCGACAAGGAATATGTTAGGTATCGATATTATATTCTCAAATAATCATGAAAATGATTTTTATTATATTTAATCTTTATTTCTCGTATTTTACGTTTTAACGAATGACGATAACTAGTAGTGATCGCGATACCGACGGATGCCCAAAAATTTACGTTTTATTATCGATTGTCTCGATATTGTATATTTTCGACGTTTTCGATTTAATTACGTTTTAAGTCGTGTCGAAGCTTAATTATTATTTTTATGAAGCGTTTTAACTTTCGAAAAGTATTTTTACGAAACCCGAGCCCCGTAAATATTTTTAAAATTTACAATTTACATTTTCTACCTTGTAAACTATTTACTTGCACTTTTAGACCAAAACTATGCCTAAATGGCAAAATCTACCCCACTACCTCACTATATATAATTTCCACTAACTAAATTGTATTAAAAATTCATTTGACAAAAAAATTTTCCACCCTTCCCTTCCCTTTCTCTCTTTGCCGTCCACACCAAGAACCAAAACACCCATCATACTTTGATTTTTACTTTGAATTAGCCAAAAACAAAATAAGTCCCATCCTAGAAATTTCAAGAGCTTTCTATTGGTATAATTTTCTTCCACATGCATTCACTAAATTTTTATTTCAATTTTTGATGATGAACACCATGTTTGATCCATTTTTATGGTGATATGGTGTTAATATTATTATATTCATAGTGGGTTTTGGTTGCATGCAAGATTTTTATATATTTAATTTTTGTAAGATTAA